>CM021102.1:72717768-72747948 GCA_007115665.2 Sequoiadendron giganteum
AAAAAGGAAATGAAGTCATTCTTTGGAAATATTAACTTCTTAAGAAATTTTATCACTAGATTTGTGGAGATGGTGAAGCCCTTGAATGCTATGTTGAAATAGGAGGCAAAAACTGAATGGAGTGCAAAGTCCAAGGAGGCATTTTCAAAAATTAAGAAAGCTATTGTTGAGGCTCTAGTTTTGGTAAGCCCAGATTATGCTAAGCCTTTTTACATATATTCATTTGCTTCTGATCACTCCTATGCTGGAATGTTAACTCAAAAGTCTGATCAAGGCGATGAGAATCCTATAGCCTTCATGAGTACCCCTTTAAAGGACATGGAGTTGAGATATCACAATGTAGAAAAGCAGGCCTATGCTTTGGTTAGAGTAGTGAAAAAGTTCAGACACTATATTCTTAGGAATAAAATCTTTTCCATAGTGCATGATCCTGTGGTGAAGCTATTTCTAATGAAGAATGAGTTAGGTGAACCAAGAGCTAAATGGGTAACCATGTTATAGGAATATGATACTGAGATTCAACCCATGAAATTAGCTAGAGGGTAGGGACTGACGAGGACAATGGTTGAGTTAGGTCCTGACCTCACAGCTCAACATTATCATCTCCAAGAGGTATCTCCAGAAGATTGGTATGATGAAATAATTTATTATTAATTGAACCAGCAATGTCCTAATCACCTTAGTGCAGTTCAAAGGAAAGCTCTGCATCTAAAGAGTGGTAGTTTTATGATGAACTGGGCTATCTTGTAGAAGAAAAATCATGAGGGAATGTACTTAAGATGTGTGGGGAAGGAAGAAGCTACCAAAGTGATGATTGAATTCCATGAAAGATATGGCATGGGCCATGGTTATGCACCATACTGCCAATCAAATCCTAAGGGTATGCTATTATTGGCCTACTTTATTTAAATATGTGCACAACCATGTGAGGACCTATCATGTATGTCAGACTACAGAAAGTAAGGAAAAACATGTAGCCCTTCCACTTCAATCAATCATAGAGGTGAAACCATTTGCACAGTGGGGAATGAACTTCATAGGTCCAATCAACCCACCTTCTTCTACAGGCCACCAGTATATTCTAACCATAACTGATTACTTTACTAGATGGACTAAAGGTCTTGCATGTAAGAAATGTACTTCTAAGGTGGTAATTAGTTTCCTTGAATTGGGTATTATTAATCGTTTTGGTTGTCCATCGTCTTTAGTTTGTGATAATGGTCCTGCATTTGCATCACTAAAACTTTCTAATTGGGCTTTTGATCATTGAATTGTCATAAAATTTGCAACCAATTACTACCCTCAGGGTAATGGTTTAGCTAAATCCTCCAATAAGAACCTTTTTACAGTCATTCATAAGTTATTAGAGCAGAATCCTAAGGATTGGCACACCCAGCTTAGATTTTCTCTCTGGATAGACCGTACCAGACAAAAGGCATCCATAAGAACCTCTCCTTATCACCTAGTGTATGGTTTGGAATCTGTATTCCCCATCCAGCTAAAGATCCCTACCCTATAGTTCATTAATGATTACTGTATACACCTAAAATTGGTTTGAAGAATCCGATTAATTAAATACAAATTATTTGATTAATTATCCTAGATTCCTCTACTATTGAATAAATAGAAATATTTATTTATATAGTTCACATTCACATTCACATTTAAATTCATACAATTCTTCTATTATCTCATCTTAATTAAAAAAATAAAATTAAATACTTTGTTTGATTTAATTATCATTTCCCTATTTTATTCTATCACATCAATCTTAAATTAATTAAATAAAGATCAAACACTTTATTGATTAATTACCATATTCTTCTATTTTAATTTAATACACAACTTCTATAGTTTGTTTTATTAAATTATTTATCCCTCTTTTGCTAGTTTAAATAAATCAAAAATATTTAAATAAAGGCATAAAGAATATTCCTCTATATTTCCTCAAAAATCAAATTAGCTATTCTATGTCTAATTTATGTCAAAATATGTCAAAATTAATGCTTTCAAACTTCACGGGAATATTTGGAGACAAATTGAAGACAATTTGCAAATTCATCTCTCAATCCTCTTCCATCAATCCTTCCTCTTCTCTTGCCTAGTGTTTTCATGGGTAGAGACAATCCCCAAAATCTTCTCAATCTCCTCCATCTCTCACCATTCAATCCTCTAGATTGAATCCAAGCCTCTCATTGCTATCCCTATGCATTTCTACAACCAAGAAATCTATAAATAAAGCTTCATTAAACCAAGAAAAAGGATCCATATTATCAAGTTTATGCATTCTTACTCTATAGGATTTCAAGCATCAAACATCAAGCATCAAGTAGCCAACATTCTAGTTTTCATACCATGGCTTCCTTCTGTAGCTTAATCCAATAAATTCCATGTCAATTCATATTATATTGGTTTCTTTTATCATTTAGTATTATTCATATAGCTTCATATCATTGCATTAGCATCATTCCATTCTTTAGATTGTCATTTTAACAGTTACAGTGTTATTTAAGTCTGAGAGCACAATAGCTTAATAAATCTTTGAAGATAGGAGACAATGAGATGCTTTTAGTAGATTATTTTCTTAATCTTTGATACAATGTTTCATTAAGAAGTGTTTTATTCTTTATACATTATTCACACTTACTATTTGGCACCCACCGTGGGGCATTAACCCCAAAATTTTATCATTTTTTCTAAAAAGTGTCACGCAGGTTCCCGGCGTGTTCCGTTTCAGCACTTTTGTAAACAACTATAGTGATTCCATCAAAAACTATAGCGCTTTTGTGCTCTGTTTCAGAACTTCTATGATACTATAGCATATTCATTAAAAGTTTTAGCGCTTCTACTATAGTGCTTCCATGAACTGTTTCGGTGCATTAGTTAACCATCTCTAGAAAAGTTGATTTAGTGCTTTTGTGAAAAACTTTGGCGCTTTGGTACCCTGTTTCAGTGCTTTCAATTTTAGTGCATCAGGTAAAAACTATAGCGCTTTCATTGACTATTTTAGCACTTCTGTAATTTTGATCTGGATCCGATGCGACCACGACCAAAATTTCATTTTGATACAGTTAGACTAAAATGAACCAATCCTAGGATAATCATTTGGTTTAAAATTTATCAATCCTATGGTAGCCATTTTTGGTTTAAAATTTATCAATCCTAGGGTAGCCATCACACTTTTGCAATATCAGTTAAAAAGGACACCATGATTTTTGTGAAGCAAAATCTTCACATAGATTAGAAAAATTTGTCTTTTGGGCTTAAAATGAATCATTTATCTGTTGTGCTTGTGTGGTGAATAGGCTTATTCTGTCCCCTTAACTGGGTGATCAAAGTGCCAGACTCATCCTTTATTTTCATACAAATTTATGCTTTTTTAAAAACCTTTAGAAGCCCTGCCGTAGTGGGAAAAAGTACTCACCCTACGGGAACGACCTAAGTGGGAACGCCTAAAGCAAGGGATTCCAACCCACTCTAATCAAAATGCAATTTGCTGATGAAAGTCCAACTTGACGGTAGTGTGCAAGATAACCATCCCCAAAATATTTGTTCTAAAGATTGGGAGGTCTCTTGAGGGAGTTTATCAATTGTCACACCGCATGGAAACCCTATCTATGAACCATAGTGTAGTATCCAGCTGAGTCAGTAACCAGACATTGTAATACTCATGATGCAAGGGGAGTGAAAAATCTACCCCCAAGACACTCACCATATAATTTCCAAGGACTATTTGCTCAAAGGATGAGAAATCCAACTCTGAGTACACACCTGGAAGCGACAAAAACATGGGCACCCTCTAGGGGGTGACGCGGTTGTGTGAGTCAACGCAATTTCAAGATGTGGGTTGTTGAGTATAATGATGACCTATTTGACCTTGAGAGTGAGTCTATCTGAATTGTATATTTGTCAAGAAAATCCATGAAAATCAATAAGGACCATTCGTGGCTCTTGAATATACACTATTTGTTCATATTCTAAAACAATTATTCTACAATTTGCTTGTTGTGTTTTCAAAATCATTAAAAATCAGAACCTTTGAGGAACTTGTCAATAGGTTCATATCCCAGTATTTTTTTAACATCCAACATGATGTCACGATAAAGGATCTGCATAACCTAAAACAAAACAAAGGGGAGACATTCTTTTCCTTTTTGCAAAGATGGTAATGACTATTCGCTAGATATCCTCACTCCATTCCAGAGAAAGAGAAAATGGAATTGTTCATTGACAATTTGATGGAGGAGATGAGTTACAGACTTGAATTGCAATGTCCTCCTACATTCGAAAAGGTGATAGAAAATGGCCTTAAAATTGAAGAAGTGCTAGTCAAAAGAGGGGTTATTAAACATTACAATGACAAAACAAACTTCTCAAATCAATACCCCAACACTGATAAACCAAAATATTGGCAAAAGAATAGGATTATGGGGACCAATGAAGTGATTTACAAAATGTCAAACCATTTTTCAACTTGACAGCATCTACTTCAAAAATAAATCAAAACAACGATCAAATTGTCAAGTCAAGTGTCATTCAAAACAACGAAATAACAAAACCGCAACCATACCAAAAATCATCAAACTAGCGTAGGTTCACACCTCTAGGCCAAACATTGGAATCAGTAATGAAAGAACTAATCACAAGTGGTCTTATCACTACGTCGGATGTAAGATTCTAGGATCCAAAGGTCAAACCACCATGGTGGAATGACGCAGATTACTGTAACTTCCACAACAATAAAGGCCACAAAACCAATGATTGCATGGAGTTAAAACACATGGTTCAAGATTTGATCGACAATAACAAGATATATGTAGAGGGACACCAAAACAATAATGATCATTCAACCTTCAAGGAACCTTTACCAAACTATGATAAAGGAGTGTCATCTTCTATGAACAACAAAGGTAAACATATCAATCATGTCTATGATAAAACAATCCTTTGTCTTACCGAAGTAGAAAATGATAATACCGTTGGTCATAATATGGACAAAAACAAAACCAATGACACTACCCCTTTGGATTTTCTCCCAAGCATACAAGTCTCTGAAAATCAAATAAACATTTCAAAAATTAGAGAAGGACGGGACTATCAACCAGCAAATGTAATGACAAGGGGGAAATCCAAGGTAGTCTTAAAGGGAGTTGGGCCTAAAAACACATACCCACCTCCATCTCATTACAACATTGTCGATCAACTTCAAAACATTCCAGCATAGATATCAATACTAGAACTCCTCAAACTATCACCATCACATAAGGAGGTTCTAGAACAAGCACTAGTTGCCACTACGATACCGAAAAATCTAGATGTTTTCCAATTCCAAGCTATGGTGGGGCATTTGACTACACCACATTGCCTATCATTCTCTGAATAGGATAATGTCTCACTCAACCATCCCCATAACACCGCACTCAATATCAAAGTCTTGATCCACAATCATCGCGTCAAAATAATCTTAATAGATGGGGGAGCTAGTTTGAACATTTTCACTCTAAAGTTAATCCATGCACTAGGGTATTCCGATGATGCTCTTAATGCCCGAAGGAAAATGAAAATAAAGGCATATGATGAGGAAGAGAGATATTCAAAGGGACTAATTGTGTGATGAAACACATAGCATGTCAAGTTCTGGAAAAAGAGTTAGCTTACAACATACTCTTAGGACACCCATGGATCCACGAAATGTAGGTGGTACCTTCCACATATCACCAATGCTTAAAATTCCTAGTAAATGGATAGGAGGTAACCATATCTACTGATTATAATCATCCTCAGCATTGTGACACACTTAGAATCTCTCAAGATACCTTTGTGCCTCACAATAGGGAAGCATCCAATTCAAAGTCATCAAATGAGGAAAAACGTCCAAATATCACCACCAAGTGGGTAGAGAAGAAGGATAAATCAAAAGATACAAGTCTTGTTGACACTCAATTGATAGACAATCCAAATCCCCAAAATTCTTTATCACAAAAATTTCAAGAGCAGGTCCAACTGACAGACAAGGGAATGGGGCAATATTCTATGGAGCAATCGCTTAATATTTCACAATTAATGCCATCTCCAAAGACATATGGCCAACCATCAATGGTCAAACATCAAACATCACTACCTATCATAGTTCTAGAAGAAAGGTTTGTAAAAGCCAGTACCATAGAGGACGAATCAGACAACAAAGCAATCCTTTATTGGTTATATAAGGATGAGGAACCATGGACATCAAATATCAATATCAATAAAGACAAATATGGCAAAGGGAAGGCTCTCCGGGAGAAAATGGGTTATGAGGGACAAGGACCTGTCAGAAAAAGGAAGGAATGTATCATAGAACCTATTCAGCCGCTCACTCTTCATTCAAAAGAGAAGATAGGACTAGGATAATCTAAAAAACAAAAACAAGAAATGACAAAGACGGTTGTTGAACGAATCCTTCAGGTTAGAGATAGCTCTTAAATGGATTCAAATGAATATGAATGGGATCTTTGTTCTGATATATCTTACATTGATATCCAAACTGATTCAATACAACAATATGCACTTATGCATGAGGAAGGATAGAGTTCTGGGTCTAGACCATTTGTATCAGGATCATTAAATATCGATGACTCAAGTGGGGATGAACAAACATCAAGTGAACTAGATGATCTTGAAGAGGGTACCATCATTGATCTTGATATCCTTAATAATAACTATGACTGAAATTTTTTCCTAACCCTTACCCCCATCAACCTAAGTCAGTCTGATGACTTCATGCCTTTAATCCATCCTGAACTTATTGACTGGGAACCTGTCAAACCTTTAAATGTACCCATATTTGCAAATGATGATGCCATCATAAATTTCCTATGTTATGATGAACCTAGTACAATTTCTATCCTAATTCTCATAACAACATGACTCGGAAGGAGGGTGTCAAATCTTCCAGTTGCAAAAGTAAAAACAGGGAAAATAGATCTAATGGTGAAAACCATTCTATGGAAGCATTAGATCTTGAAAAAGAAAAAAAAAATAACTTATCTAATGGTGAAAAACTCTCTGAGGCACCAAAATATGGGAGATTTCACACTCTTCCAAAAAATTATCATGAGCGGTCATCAATTCTGGTAGAACCAACACAGTCTGTAAACATCGACACTAAAGAAAAAGCAAAACTCCTACATCTGGCAGAATATATGACAGATCAAGAGAGACTAGAATTTATCCAATTCTTTAAGGAAAGAAGCATCAACTTTGTTTGGTCATATTCTGATATGCCAAGCTTGGATCCAAACCTTCACATTCATCATTTGTCTTTGCCTGCAAGAATCAAGCCTATAAAGAAAAAATTGAGAAAAATGCATCCCCATATCGCATTGATGGTAAAGGTTGAGCTAAAGAAATTGTTAGATGTTGGATTCATAAGGTCTATTGACTATGCTGAATGGATATCAAACATTTTACCTATCTCAAAGCTGAACAATAGCATCAAGATATATATGGATTTCAGGGACCTGAATAAAGCCTGCCCAAAGGATAATTTCCCATTACCTAATATAGACATCATTGTGGACTTAATGGTAGGGCATGCCATGTTTTCAATAATGTATGGTTTCTCTGGATACAATCAAATTAAAATAGCTCCAAAAGATCAGGAGAAGATGACATTTACATGTCCATGGGGAACCTTCTGCTGGAATGTCATGCTATTTGGTCTGAAAAACACAGGAGCAACCTATCAAAGAGAAATGACAACAATATTTCATGATATGATGCACACCTTCATGGAGGATTACATGGATGATATCCTGGCTAAATCTTGTACTAGGGAAGGACATCTGCATATTCTAAGCAAGATAGTCACAAGGCCAGAGAAATTTAATGTCAGGCTAAACCCCAAGAAGTGTGTCTTTGGGGTCACATCATTAAAACTCTTGGGATACATTGTCTTAGAAAAGGGCATTGAAGTAGATCCAATGAAAGTCAAGGAAATAATGGAAATTCCACCTCCCAGAAATATCAGTCAACTCAGTTCACTACATAGAAGGCTCCAATCAATCAAGAGATTTGTCTCCCAGTTGGTGGACAAAATTCATCCATTCAATCACCTATTGCATTAATATGTTTTTTTTCAAATGGGATAATGGGTGTGAAAAAATGTTCGATCGCATAAAATAATATCTTATGTCACTGCCTATTCTCATGCCACCAACAGAAGGAAGACCTCTGATACTATACATTGAAACAATAGATATTTCTTTAGGGAAATTATTAGCACAAGAAGATTATGAAGGAAAGGAACACGCCATCTACTATATCAGTAGAACATTAAATGGCTATGAGATAAACTACACTTTCATAGAGAAATCTTGCTTGGCGATGGTGTTTTGTACTCAATAGCTAAGACATTATATGTTGACTCATACAATCAGGCTAATAGCAAAGATTGACCCCTTTAAATATCTACTTCGTAAGGCTTCCTTAACAGGTAGACTAGCCAAGTGGGTCATGCTCTTAAGTGAGTTTGATATTCAACATGTGGAAAGAAAATCCATCAAGGGTCAAGCAATCACCGAAAAATTGGTTGAGGCTCCTTTACCAGATGATCGACCTATGACAATGGAGTTTCCAGATGTAGACATTCTGATAGTGATGCCACAACAATGGATATTGTATTTTGATGGATCATACACACAATGAGGATATAGAGCATGGATTTTGTTCATCACTCCCCAGGGACACACCATCCCAAAATCATATAGACTGATGTTTCAATGTACAAATAATGTGGCAGAATATGCAGCATTAATCATTGGGGTCAAAATAGCAATTGAATGGAAGATCACCCAATTACAGGTATATGGGGACTCTCAATTAGTCATTTATCAAGTAAATGATGAGTATCAAATGAAAGATGAAAATTTGATGCCCTATAAACAAAAAATAGATGATCTAAATTTTTTTTTTTGTCAATGTCAAATTTGATCAAATTCCAAGGGCAGAGAACAAAGCAACGGATGTTATGCCAACAATTTCTTCACTCTTACAATTGCCAGAGAAACATGGTTGTTATGAGTTTATGGTAGAAAAAGTATCATTTCCTTCTTAAAATAGTTCGGAATCCAATACCATATGCCATTTAGATACCATTGAAACCTTCGTCTATGAGAAAACCTATACTTACCTAAAGGACAATATCCTCCCTCCTGATCTTTCCAAGAACCAAAAATGCAGTTTCATTTGCCAATCAGCCCGACATATATTAATTGTCAACATCCTTTATCGTCAAGGTCTTGATGGTACCTTACTTTGATTTTTAGAACATTACAAATCTGAGACAACCTTACATGAGGTTCATGAGGGTATTTGTGGCACTCATTCGAGTTGTATAACTCTAGCAAAGAAAATCCTCTGTTTGGGATATTATTGGCCATGTATATTATTGGCCATGTATGGAGAAAGAGTCTTATCAGTTTGTAAAGAAATCCCAAAAATCTTAGATTCACAGTAATCTGATCCATGCACCAGCTCAAGAACTGCATCCATTCATATCAACATGGCCCTTTTGTCAATGGGGACTAGATTTGGTAGGAAAGATAGATCCCTCTTCATCCAATGGACACAAGTTCATAATCACAGCTACAAAATATTTTACAAAATGGATAGAAGCAGTGCCTCTTACAACTATCACTAGAAAATAGATCTCCTCATTCATATTAAATTACAAAATCTATCACTATGGCATACCTCAATTTATTATCACTGATAATGGATGGCCTTTCAAAAACCAAGATGTTCAAGAATTATGTGAGAAGTTTCATATCCAACATCATTTCTCAACATCGTACTATCCTCAGGGAAATGGCCAAGTAGAGGCCTCTAAAAAAATAATTCTGAAAATACTCAACAAAATAGTTAATGATGTTGGACATGATTGGCATGATTAGCTTAATCCTACACCATGGGCCTATAGAACCAGTATCAGAACACTAATAGGAGCTACACCATATGCATTGGTATATGGATCAGAGGCCATACTGCCTATTGAAGTAGAGATTCCATCACTTTGTGTATCACTAAAAGGAATTATTTTAGATGAGGACTATAGGGTATCTAGACTTCAGGAACTGGAATTGTTGGATGAGCATCATCTACAAGTTGTCATTTATCTCATGACATATCAACAGAGAATATAAAAGAGCTACAATCATTGGATAAAACCTAGAGTCTTTCAGGTTGGCAATTTGGTTCTAAAAGAGAACCCTAGAAATTAGGATGGGGAAAAGAAAGGGAAATTTGAACCTAACTAGCTAGGTCCTTTTTTCATCATATCATTGTATGGATCAGGGGCCTATCAACTATCAACGTCAAAAGGGGATTTGTTTGATGACCCTATCAACATTATCCATCTCAGAAAGTTCTATACCTAAATTTCCTAGTGCATGGGTCAAACTTTTGGAAAATGGTTTCCTTGATAAAAACCTGGCAAAGAGGCGTCTTGGTAACAAAAAATACAAAAAATACAAAATATATATATATATACAGAAAATACAAAAAGAGAAAAATGAGAAAAATAAAAATACAAAAACAAAAGGTGTAATCAAAACATATGGTGAAAACCTAGAAACAAGCATCGTATGTGATTCTAAATCAGCTTTCCCATCTATTTTGATACATATCAGGATCATTAGTCTAGTTTTCATTACCATTTCATATCATATCATTAGTCTTGCCATCATTGCATCCATTATCAAATCATTTCACATGGTCATGTCTCACTCTAGCTTGGGGGAAACATTTGGATATCATTGGGGGCAACAAAAACATCAACTTCACCAACATGGACAAACAACAGTATGACAAGAAAACAAAAACAATGATCAAAGTGCAACATCAATCATCATCGAAAGACATCAAACATCTGTATCCTATCGAGAAAATCCAAAACCAAGTCAAAAAGTCGGTCTAGAAAAGCAAAAACCAAGAAAACATGAGTCTATGTCAATCAAACTACGTGGCCTTTGTGTGTGTAACATAGGCAAGGCTAATCTTTGATCAGCCCTTGAGACCCCTAGGATAAGTTAGTAGGTTAGGTCTTTGATCGAAAATCTTAGAAAATCACAAAAACATCACAAAATCAAGATGGATGATCTAATCTGAATAATGATTGAAACACTCTAAGTAAAAAGTGGATAAATTGTATGTTTGATTAATTATTATCATTTCTTTGGAGTAACTCGATGATGTAAATGAACTAGAGAAACAAGGAAGGAGAATGATATTTTTATTTGTCTGTTGTTTGTACGTTAATCATATAAATGTGTGAATTGTCGGGGGATGTGCTATGCAAATGTATCACCGATGACATTCATAATTCACACATTAAAATGATTAATCTCTACCTATTTACACAATGAATGCTCAGGTCATCTCGATTCAATTATACCTAGATGCTTGTGTTCACTTGCAATATCAAAAATCATGAAAGTAGTATTCAGGTCGTCATTGGTCTAACATATACCATTAACGCTTGTACTCACTTTCAACATCCTAAAAAAGCTCTATGATGATACCAAACACAAAAGTAATATTAAAATGACAATTGGTTTGCATATAGTTGCATGATAAAATTATAATGCATTCATAATAAATTCTACATTTGTAGAGTGTTTGTTGCAAAAAGGATTCCAATTAATGATTATCTTTTCTACAAATATGATTGAGTATACTTGACATAAGCTAAAAATCATCAAAATCATATAGGAGCATCATCTCATCATTCATTCATTTAACATCAAATAGTTATGCATTTATTGTACCATATTTTCCACATCATATCATAAATAAATACATCATGTTCATTTCACCATATCATTCATTACATTATTATCATATGCATTTGATCAATTTCAACACTATCCATTCATATATCAATCCAATCACAAAATCATCATCTTTATTTCATCACATTAAAATAAATGCAAAATCATGTCATTATTATCCATATATCATTCATCGCAAAAAAATCATCATTTAGAATACCATCCATCCATACATCATATATTCATACATAAGAATTCATCATAGAATCATCACATAATATATAACACGTTAAATAAATGCAACCATAATAGAATCATAGATAACCATCATAGATCAATAGTAATCAGCTAAATATCATATATATCATCAATGTCAAGTATACAATGAAGTTTGAAATAAGAAAAGATACATCATAAAAAGTGAGCTACCTCAGAGTGTACATCATATATCAAAAGAATATCTCAAAATCACAAAATGGCATCTAAGATCAGCTGCTGCCAGAAGGTGCAAGCATAACAGGACCAGTACCACCACCACCACCACCAGATGGACTAGGATCTCTAGGATCTCCCCATGAAGGCTATGTCACACCCTTGCTAACTTTCTGGGTACATGTCCTACCAAACCTTGAAGGGGCATAACTAAATCTGTGATCGGAAGGCACTGCATCATGATACCTACCCCTATAAAACTCTGCCTCTAAGAAAACCCACAGAACCTCCCTCATATAATCCTCAACCGAAGTACCATCGGCTACCCTCTATAATGTCTCAGCAGTCTCTTATGCCCTCTCAAAAATCTATCTAGCACTATCCCTCTTAGCTAAAAAAGTATAAACCTTTGTCTGAACAACTTCCAATTGTCCCTATACCTGTGCCAATGCCTATGCATGATCCTATGCCTAAGTCTGCATCTATGTCTATGTCTGCACAAGTAAACCCTGTGCCTACACTAACTATCCTTGCAGAGTCTGTACCTGTATCTACAAACTAGCAATTTGTCTCTGATGATCAACTAAAGGCATGTCTACTGCTCGCCTCTTGCAAGGTCTACTCGATGATGGACCGACACTGCCTGACACAACCCCTCTGCAACCTCCACCAGCACCATCCCCATCATCACTACTGCTATCCTCGCTGCTTCTCAACTCAATGTCAAATCCACTATCCTCCTCACCCTCAATAGCTATTGTAGGATCCTCATCAACATCCTCCTCCATAGGTAATGGTGTTCGCTCATTGAGAATGGTAATCTGAGGACACAGATGAAAAGCCAAAAATGCAGCATACTCCCTTATCACTACTACCTCTACAATATCCCTACGCATATCCCAAACTAATGGCTACAGAGTCTAGTATGCCTCCACTAATGTCTCATAAGACAAGCACAGCCCCTAATCTCCTATATCACTCTGTCACTGGGCATAATGGGAAACCCCCTGAGGCATACACTGCACAATACTGTACTACCTGTAAACCCACCAAAATAAAAATCTCTCAAGAACAAAAGGAAAACTGCCAATCAAATACATGGAGTCACATAAATACCTGAGCATTGCATCATCCTCCTCCCACTGCTCACAATCTAGATAAGGCCACCAGATGAAACTCTTTAAGTCATCCAAAACCCGTCTCAAATGCTCCAACTTACCCATCTGAGACTAGGTAAGTTGACCTCTATAGCGAAAAACATAGGGTCTACCTGCAGGTCTGTCAAGTACCAGAACTGTTCGCACAATGGATATTGCTCCCATGCCCAAACCTATAATAGAGTCATCCCTATTGATAGGTTGTGTGCTCCCAAGTACACCACTGAATGTAAATCATGATAAAGGTGGGCTAGCATACAGATCCCCCATGTGTATCTAGTCTCGTGCATGACCATGCTCTCAAGAATATGGCCCCAACCCATAGAGAATCCCTTTGACCTACGATCAAGACAAAGGAAGCCTCGAATGAATCCATATAGCACTGTTGGTAAAGAAGCATAGGCGTTGGCCATCATCCACCATCAAACACTCGATCCTACAATATGCTAATCTTGGAAAACTCTACGAAGTGCATCTCTCCCACCAGCCTCATGTGAATCATAGAATACAATATCTCCAATAAATAGTATCCACAATATCCACCACACATCCTCTGGTGTGACTGTCATCTCGCCAGTGGGTAGATGGAAGGTGTTATAGTCATTGTGCCACCACTTGGCCAAAGTAGTAAGGAGACCCCGATTAATCCTAATCTCAGGCATATCAAGAAGACTAGACATCCCACATCAAGCTATGATCTAAATCTCATCGGGAGTCAAATGAGGAATCAAATCAGTAGTCCATGGAAATTGCTCTCACATCTGGAGATTACCGAGATGCTCTTATGATCACAAAAAGTTTAAAATTAGTGCACTATGTCAAAAATCAAAAGTCATTCTACTATCAGATCCAATCAAACTTTGGTATGAATTTATGATCAAAATTCATGAACAAACATAAAAAAACCTCACCTATCATGAGGTTCATCACAACATTATCTAATCTCACCTATCATAAGGTTTATCAGATATGAAATCATTCCTCACCTATCATGAGGATCATCACAAATAGGATTATTTCTCACCTATCATGAGGATAAGTATTATTAATCATCAGAATCAGTCATTAGGGAAATTGGATAATCAAATCATACCAAACCAAAGAATGGACATGATCGAAATTGACAAAATCAAGGTTAACTGTGTCAGAATCTGCAAATCTGACATGGATGCGCTAAAACAAACATCCAAAGCGCTACAAAACCAGAAGCGTTATTTCGGCACTTCGATGTGCTAAAAAATTCATCCAAAGAGCTACTTTAATCAAAGTGCTATTTAATCTTATCTATGTGCTATAACAGTCCATCAAAGTGCTACTTTAATCAAAGCACTATAAGCGACCATCAATGTACCAAATTATTGCATCAAAGCACTAGAACTTTCTAGGCACTACAATCAGGCATTGAAGCGCTAAATCAGATTATCTAAGTGCTCATTTATGAAAGTGCTAAACTTTTCTATGAAAGTACTAGAGAAAATAATGAAAGTGCTACAACAGTTAATGAAAGCGCTACACTGGAGTGCAAAGTGCTACAGTGCGACTTTGATGTGCTAAACTATGAAAAACATGTGAATACATAAAACAGGCATGAAAATTGAGAATGCACAAAATACGAGGTGGATTATGGGTATGTACCGAAGGTCCGTAGATGGCTGACCGTTGGTGATTTCGCATGCACTCAAACTGATGAGTGTGGTATGGGATAGACATCTTTCTCCAGCTTGCTCAATTGTCTCTCTCACTAGATATTTTTAAGTCAAAAAGTACAAATGAGAATGAAAATGACCTTTTTAACCTTATATAGGTTTTTCAAAAGGGATTTTTGAGGGATTTCTTTTATTTTAATTAATTTTATTCATGAAATTAATTAAAATTCATCCGTGGGCTATATTTTCTTCATCAATGTAGGGAGATAAATTATTTCTTCATCAAATCTTTGTCAAATCATCATAAAATCATCATGAAAAAATCTAAAAAATAATAAAATCATTAATTTATCTCCCAAGGGGGCATATTATCATACAATCATCTTAAAATCAATATCTGGGGCATGTCTAGGGCATACTAAATTTTTTTCATCGATACTGGTCTGGGGTATGTCTAGGGCATACTGAATTTTTTACATCGATACTGGTAGCAGCAGCAAAATTTTCTTTAAAGCAACGTGTAAAAACATCACTTCAAAGAGGGGAAAATGTATACACTTAAAATTGGTCTAGAGAATCTGATTAATTAAATACAAATTATTTGATTAATTATCCTAGATTCCTCTACTATTGAATAAATAGAAATATTTATTTATATAGTTCACATTCACATTCACATTCACATTTAAATTCATACAATTCTTCTATTATCTCATCTTATTTCAATAAAAAAAATTAAATACTATGTTTGATTTAATTATCATTTCCCTATTTTATTCTATCACATCAATCTTAAATTAACTAAATAAAGATCAAACACTTTATTGATTAATTACCATATTCTTCTATTTTAATTTAATACACAACTTCTATAGTTTATTTTATTAAATTATTTATCCCTCTTTTGCTAATTTAAATAAATCAAAAATATTTAAATAAAGGCATAAAGAATATTCCTCTATATTTCTTTAAAAGTCAAATTAGATATTCTATGTCTAACTTATGTCAAAATATTTCAAAATTAATGCTCTCAAACTTCACGGGAAGATTTGGAGACAAATTGCAAATTCATCTTTTAGTCCTCTTTCATCGATCCTTCCTCTTCTCTTGCCTGGTGTTTTCATGGGTAGAGACAATCCCCAAAATCTTCTCAATCTCCTCCATCTCTCACCATTCAATCCTCTAGATTGAATCCAAGCCTCTCTTTTCTATCCCTATGCATTTCTACAGCCAAGAAATCTATAAATAAAGCTTCATTCAACCAAGAAAAAGGATCCAAATTATCAATTGTATGCACTCTTACTCTTCAGGATTTCAAGCATCCAATATTCTAGTTTTCATACCATGGCTGCCTCCTATAGCTTCATCAATCAAATTTCATGTCAATTCATATTATATTAGTTTCTTTTATCATTTAGTATTATTAATATAGCTTCATATCATTGCATCAGCATCATTCCATTCTTTAGATTGTCATTTTAACAATTATAATTTTATTTAAGTCTGAGAGCATAATAGCTTAATAAATCTTTGAAGATAGGAGACAGTGAGACACTTTCAGTAGATTATTTTCTTAATCTTTGATACAATGCTTCATTAAGAAGTGTTTTATTCTTTATACCTTATTCACACTTACAAATACTATAATGAAGAGGATAAGCATGAAGCCCGTCTGGCTGAGTTGTTACACCTTGAAGAGAAAAGATATGAGGCCCTAGAAAACTTTGTCAAACACCAAGGCATAGTGAAAAGATGGTTTGACAGGAGAGCTAAGGTGAAAGAATTAAGAATATCTAACTTAGTTCTCTACTGGGATAAAGCCCATGATCGTAAGGGGGAGCATGGTAAATTTGACAAACTCTGGCTTGGCCCTTATCAGATTTCAGAGATTTTGGGAGATGATGCATTTTTCCTAAAAACCCTCACTCGAGAGGATATCTCGCTGCCTGCCAATGGGCAGTATTTGAAGCATTCCTTCCAACCCTAAGTTGTTTGTAGCTCTTTCTTGTACATAGTTAGAGTAGGTTTTTCTTTATGCTTTTCTTTTCTTGTTTGTTGTTTTTGGTTTGGTTAGTATAGGTTTCCTTTCTTTTGTTTTGTTTTTTATTTTGGTTTCTTTTTTTCTTGGGGCTATTGCATCTGTGTAACAGGCTGCTCGCCTAGGGTTGTTCTAGAAATTTATTTTCAAACTCTAGTCATCTTTTCAGAGTCAAGTGGTGGAATTCCTTTATCTAATGTCCCTTGTACTTAGAATTAGAGTTACTTGTTTTTGTTGAATTTTGGAATGTATTTGGGTCTCACATTTTCACATAAATTTTAAGGATTTTGAAGTTGCATACGGTTCTTGTGTAATTTGGCCAACTAAAAAATCTTATATTTTTCTTCAGTGCCATTGTGGTCCTCATCCCTGAGTGTGAGTTTCATTTCTTACAAGGTGAAAAGGAAGGTTTATAAGAATGTCAAAAAAAAAAAGAGAGAGAGAAAAGAGAAATTATGGAAAATCAAAACAAATCTTCACCTTAGCAGGGGTATCCTAGTATCTCTACCAGGGCTATAGACGCCTGGCTGGTAGTAGAGCTATGCTTGGGGGTTTCACATTGATAACCTCGCTAGGGCTATGGATGCTCGACTGGAAGCAAGGCTCTATCCAAGTTGCTTTTGAAGTTAAAACTCTTATGTAGCCTGGTCAGACTGAATCTCATTCTGGTTACAATTAAGGAATAGGAAATGAATGCATATACACAGACATTGACCCTGGTACAAGAAAATGTTTCCTTGCTTGTGATTTCTAAAACTTTGTTCATAGGTGACCTAATGTAAGGGCTGAAACAAGAGATTTTGGGTTCTTGATTCTAGTTTGTTCTTGAAATGCTCTAGAGCATTTCCCCAACAGAGTCGCCATTTGTTGTGCACTTTTCACACACACGCCCCACTGAAAGTAGGGACCCTCTTTCTTGCGCTTTTTTATTTTGTTCTTGGTGTTTTAGCCCTTTGATTTTGAGGATTTGGTTGCCTTGGTATCTTCCCAAATGGTTACGTTACTCATGCAAGTGCCCCTTTTGAAGAAGTACTTTGAAAATCATGTATTCTGGAATTCATTATAGGTTTTTTGTCTTTTTGGGAAAATTCCCTCTGGGTGGATTTCCTCAAGCACCTTGAAAACCCGATGGAGGTTGTATTATATCATTTTTGGAAATTCTGGGACTTCACGTAATTCCATCTAGTCTGGATTTTCTCGAGATTCCATCGTGCCTTCGGATTCCCGAGCTTGTTGTCTTATCGACACATTTATGTTTCCGGTACGGTCTTGCAGTTTTATTTTATTGATTCATTTGTGTTATGAGGAGAGGTTTGTGTCATTTGCATTGTTGTGATTAGAGGAGCTCGATTACAAGTTGTTGTTAGTAGATTGTGTGTTTGAGCTTGTGATCAAGTGTTACAGTTAGATTTCCTAGTGATCGCTTGCATTCTACTTTGATTTTTGGGGTTCCTTGTCAACTGTCACTATTTCGATTTCTTGGATTTCATGGTATGTACATGTTGCCTTCCCTTTTTAATGAATGAATTGCATTTTCTTTGGGGTTTGTGTGGGTGTATGTTTTGAAGTCCGGACTTCGATGTGGTATGGTTTGGTAATGGTACTCGGGTTTCTATTTTTTGGCTTGATGCCCTTCCTCATTGATTGTGCCTCCATTCCTCCTACATTATTGTGGTTTGGTGAGGTTAACCATTGCTTTGCTTAATTTTGTTTGATTTTGTGCTCTCTTACGTCGAGCTCTGGTTTAACCTAGCAATTCGTAACCTGTAATGAAACCACATCTAGGGCGAGGTTTGGAGCCTATTGCTCATTATCTGACTTGATTATTGTCCTATCTTAGTTGATTCGTGGAAGAATTCATGTGAAGATGTTGAAATGAAAATGATGAATGGATCCAAATTGTGCTATCATGGTGATTTCCTAGGGTTTCCCTTGTTGAAATCATTCCTCATGTTGAGTGGATTTCATTTGTGTTTGGTTTGAAGTGTGATTTGATCTTGCACTTTGAATGAGCTGAATTCTAAGTCAAATCCCAAATTCTCGATTGTTTGATCAATCTTCGAAAAATCTTGACGAAGTCAAAGATTTTGGGTTTTCGAGCATTTTGCGGATTTCCTTTACTTTAGAATTTTCCCAATTTCTACATCGCTTTATCGATTTCTCTGAAAATATGCTTAAATTGTGTTAATTTATAGTGACTTCACAAAATTCCATGTTCTCAAGATTTTACCGATATTCCTTTGTCCCTTCATTTTCTCAGAATTTGTAAAATATTGCCTTTTTCGTGGATTTTCGTCCTTGGAGGATTTTCCCGAAATCTTGTTGAAAATAAACAATTGGGAGATAGTATGATCTATTAATCGATGTTGTGCATTTTATGGTTTATTTGAGTTAATATATATGTATCATGCTATTTCTTAGTTAATTTTGACTTATTAAATGGTGGTTGGAAGTTTCTTTATGTTTGTTTTGCTAAATTCCATCTGGTCTGGAATTTCCCAAAATTCCCCTCTGACCCGAATTCGCGAGAAGGCTAAAAACCTGAACTTTGAAATGAGTAATTTCTATGAGATTCTGGTGATTTGGTCCATCATGGATTTTTTTTTAAGGATGAATGTATCATCTTATGATGGATTAACTTGAATCTCATGTTGTGATAGATCTTTACTATGGTCTTTTTATTGGATGCAGGTGAAATCACGTCGAACTATTGCTGAAATGACAAAAGGCAAGGTAATGGATCTGAATGTTGAAGGCTCTGCTATCTTTGAGGCATAAAGGATTAAAATGGACTTAAGGATAAAAATCCCAGAGAGCAAGTTGTCCTCCATTTCATCAGAGGTCATAGATACAAAGGTTGGAATGTGGGATTATGAAGAATTTAAGGCAAGGATGGTAGCATAGAACCTCCCTTTGTTGGCCAAAAGAATATTGGAATCAGGGTTGGCACATGTGGCTAGATTCCCTCCTACAGTTTAGTGTTATGAGTTGGTGCTTGAATGTGCCAGACATTATGATAGGGGCACACAGAGGATAGTTGGTCCTCAAGGAAGAATTGTGGTAAATCTTAACCCTATGTCCATTGCTCAAAACTTTGACATGCCTAATAGGTCTCATGTGGTTGGTTTCGATATGGATGTAGCAAAGAAGTATTATGATGGAAATGTCATCAAATCCCAATAGGTCATCAATTCTTGGTTGAAGAAGCCCAAGTCCCACTATTCCAAGTTACCCATGCAACTAGTTAGAGCAAAGTTCAGGAAGGAATACTATGATGTTATCACACTCCTCAGTAGGGTAGTGGGTTTGAAAAGTGAAAGAGTGTTTGAAAACTGGATGTTCCATGTTATTGTGAGGATGGAGCAAGGTATTGACTACCATTGGGCAAGCATTATAAGGGCAATGATACATGAACAAATGTGAAATGTCTTGTGGACAAAGACCTTCGTCATAACCTCCTACTTGGTTTATGAACTTGCAAGGTTCCATTCATACAAGGTGCTAAACACAAGGGGTGTGTTTAGACAAGATTTTATTTATGAGGTATACCCACAATTGCACTTGGGGATCACAAGTTATAGAAGGGTGAATGAGGCATTCACCATGTACATCACCAGGCTATTGCAAGGTGAAGAGCATGTTTGGATTTCAGACAATGCTAAGGAGTTAATCAAGAGGTTTGGAGCTTGGTTTATCTAGTTCCCTACCTTTTCATACATTAGAATTGATGGTTGTCCAATGGATCCACATAGACTCCCTAGATATCCCACAGATCATATTATACTTTTGGAGGTCACAAGGCAAATTTGTGACTTTGATGCAATTGTGAAGAAGGAGAAGCATAAGACTAGATTTGGTGGTGATTTTCCATTGAGGATAGACAGTGGTGAGGCTTGTGCTTCTATTAACTAGGCCCATGCTTCTAAAGAGGAAATAAGTACTCTAGGTCTTTCCTTCCACTCCAAGAGATCTAGATTTGACAGGACTGGTGAAGCATAGAGGAAGGCCAACAGAGAATACAGTCACAAGGATGACATAGAGGATTATTAGGACACATAATTAGTGATGAATTTGAGATCAGAAAGAAGAAGTTGTCAAGGCTACTAGTGAACTCAATCCAGCTATAAAACATAAAGGCCATTCCAGATCAAGCTGAAGATGATAGAAATTTGATTCAGGGCCATAACTATGAAGTTGTGAAGGATAAACCAATTGGAGAACTGGATTGGCTAGAGGAAGAGAAGATAGAATTGGAATAGATCATGACTCCAGTGATCAAGTATACTAAAATGTGGCTCAAGCACAAGATGTTTGAATTGGAGAGTGAAGGTGTGCAATGCACCTATGACCTAATGGGTAACTTAGAGTCTCACTCCACTTCTGAGGAATCACCTGAGCAAGATCCTAAGGGTAAGATTAAGGTGGGCTCCCCTTTTAAGATAAATATTAAAGATGCTCGGGAGGTAGGGGAGGCAAAGAAACAAAGAAAGCCCATTGCTAAGAAGAGGAAACATATTTCAAAGAAGAAGGTTGAGAAGGATGAGGTCGAAAAGGAAGAAAAGGACACTAGTGTTCATGTGCCTAAGAGAAGAAGGATAATAAGATTGTCACAGAAGGAGAAGGGAACTCCTAAGGTAGGGGATGAGGCTGAGCCACCAGTGGTAGAGATGGAAAGTTTAGGAGAAAGGACACAGGTGTACACAAGAAGATTAAGAACTCATAGAAAGGTGTTCCCATAGATGCTCATGCAACTGAGCATTAGAATATTCTTCCTTCTCATGAGACTCACAATGTAGCAGGTGAATCATGTTGTTCACCTTTTGCACACACGCCCCACTAGAGGTGGGGACCCTCTTTTTCTTCTACATCTTTGTACCTTGTCTTTGTCAATTTTTGGTTTTTCTCTTCTTGGAGGTTATTTTGGGATTAGGTTCAGATTTGATTTGATAGGGGTGGTATTTTGAAACGTTTTGGGGCCTTGGATTTTAGAAATGGGGATTTTTCTAGTGATTTTTCAATGTGATGTGTAAATATTTATGCACCAATGGATAGAGGATGAAATTAGGCCAATTTTCTTTTTGAACTTTTTGAAAATTCATCTAGGAAAAAAAATTATGGGTTTCGAAGTTTTTCTCTGGATTTCTAGTCAAATTCGGGATTTTCCACCCGATCCGGATTTTTTTGGGTTTTTTGACAAATCCGGGATTTTTCGCCCTATCTGGATTTTGGCGGATTTCTAGCCATTTTTTGGGATTTTCCGCCCCATTCGGATTTTTTCGGGTTTTTTGTCAAATCCGGGATTTTCCGCTCCGTTCGGATTTTGGCGGATTTTTGGTCATTTTTGGGAATTTCCCCTTCCTGGTAGATTTTTCCAGACCTTCTGTCATTTTCAGGATTTTCCCTTCCTTGCGGATTTTTTCAAACTTCCTATCATGATTTTCTTGAACTCCAAAATTTATTAATAGAGTTAAATTTCCTAAATTTTATGACGGAGTTGAAATTTCCAAGGGTTTATTTATTCTTAATTTTAATATTTTTTGGTTGGATTTTCACATGCGGGCTATTAATGATTATATCTATTTTTCAGGATCAAATAAAAAAAGGAGGACTTGTATATGGATTTGTGCCAGGAGGAAAATCTGAAAAATATTTAAAATGCACCTACATAAAAATCTATGCCATAGCCTGTCTATAGCTGGAATATATGTTTCAAACATAGAGTGATGTGTGATGTTGTTTTCACTCTCCAATCATAATTTTTTTATTAAAATTGAGGTGGCAAATTGTTGATTTCTTGATGTAACTTCCTTTATGTTGTTGGATGATGATGTACCACATTTTGTAAACCCTAATGTAAATTCTTAGGGTTTTTTGATGATTAATTGCATCCATTGGATTGAATTTAATCTTGGCCCTTGATTTAAAAATGTAATATCTATAAAAAGGCTATGCCTTCTCATTTGTAAAAGTCAAAAAAGGTTAGAGAACAGCTAGTTAGAGGCTACAAAGCCAGAATTGGCTAGGTTAGAGGTTAGATTTTGCAAGTCACTAGTTGTAGGAGAGGAGAGAAACTGGAAATTATTATGTAATGTTGGAGAAGATAATGCAAATGGGTTGTTGATTTGGAAAAATTTGTGTTTACCTTTGACAGTTTATGGTTTCTTGTTCTTCATTCTCAGTGTTAGATGTTAGTTTTCAGTTCTTTCATGATAATGGTGAAATGTTAATGATGTTGATTGATCTCTGGTCCATACTTTTGGCAATTTGCCAATTGTAAGTTGTTGTGTAAAGTTAGTCTAGGCCTTATTTTGTGCTAGGTTCAACCGTGGATGCTTGTTTACGTTACATCATTTACTTGGTATGTGGATGAATGTTCATAGTCTGAAAATCTTCAATTTCCTCAGAAGATTGCACCATTTTTGCAGAGTTGCAGGCTTGTCCTTGATTAAGAAGAAATTTGTTTTATTGGAGGTTTGTCCATTTGTAGCATTCATCATTGTTGTGATTGAGTTTATGAGTAATTTTAATCTTAGATCTCTTTTAAACTCTTATCTTTTGCTATTTTTTTTATTATCTGGGTTACATTTAAGAATCCGAGTATCAATATATTGCAAAATCTGATAAGTTTGAAGATCCATTATTTGTTTGTAAGACCCCTTGTGATTACCAGCATTTTCACATTATCTCTGAGTTGTTTCATTGCATTGTCAAGACCTGACATTAGAGACCTTCGGGTTATCTCTTTTCCCATAGAGATTTACCTTTCAAGAGAGATAGGATATCATATTTTGTCTGAATTGTTGCTGTGCAGAAAACACCATCAACATATTGGCGCTAGAAGGAGGGTTGAATACACAAGCTGGATCAATTTTTGTCTTCCATTTCTCCTGAGAGGTTCAGAAGAAGAACCAGATCTACTCCAAGAGAGGAAGAATTACAAGAGTTGCAGGCCCCTACTAGGTCAAGAAGGGCTAGAAGAAGGGGAGAATCATCATCCACCCAACCAATGCCTTCATCCCCATCATCTTCATCCTCATCATCCTCATTCTCATCTAATTCTAAGGGCATTCTTATTCAGCAACCTCAACCAACCATAAATCAGCCATTACCACTCCCACCTCCACCAATGGCTTTCCTGGTGAATAACCCATCCCCTCTATTCTTCAACAACTACAATGCTATGCCAAAGAACCTCAAGAATTTTTGCTCTAGGTTTCACACAAATGATCCCAAAAGGACTGCTAAAGAGCATGTTAGGATTTTTAAAATCACCCTCCAAGATAGGGGAATTAATCATGAGAATGTTGCCTATAGACTTTTCCCTTATTCTCTAGGAGATGAGGCATTCTATTGGTATAACCATCTTCTTGTTGGGTCTATCACTACTTGGCTTCAGTTGGAGACTACATTTTTACAGAGATTTCGGGTCCCAATCAGCTCTAGTGGGCTTTATCTATAGTTTACTAGAGTAAAGAGGGATGTGAATGAACCAATAGGGGCTTTCAATAATAGGTTCCATAGGGCTTATGCTAGGCTGCAACCCCCTTATGTTGTGGATGATGCCTCTGCCAGGGAGGTTTATTATGAGGCTTTGGATAGTTTGACATCTACCTTTGTGAAGTGGAGAGAAAACCCTCCTGACAGCCTGATTGTAGCTTATGATGTGGCTATTAAAGTGAGCACATATTTGAGACAACACTTGTCTGGACCCCTACCATTATCCCCACCCATGCCAAATTACTATCCGAATGTGAATCAGCCTAAATTCTCTCACTAGCAAGCTAATGTACCCAATTACTTGCAGAGCTTTGAGACATTTAACCAATCCTCGAACCATGGGTTTCATTCTTTTTATATGCAAGATTCAGCTGGTGTTGTTCCTCCATTAGATAATGTAGATAAGGGGAGGCTGGATGAACTCATAGAGCTAGTAAAGAAGTTATCCACCGAAGTCACCTACCTAAGGAACCAAAACAATCAACCTCAAGACATCCAAAGGGGAAATCAGTTCAATCGTGATCAAGATCAGGGGAAAAATCTCGATAGGGGACAATATTTTAAAGATCAACCCTTAGGGCCAACATTTGATAGAAGGCAACTACCACATCAAAATAGGACTTGGGATATAAGGCCTGACAATGAAGAAGTCCTAACATCTTTGGAGCATCCAAAAAATCAAGAAAAGCCCCTAGCTAGTGTATATCAAGCAGAAGCAGCTCTATTTGGATGGTGTAGGCTTCATAACACAAATCAACACTCCAAATTAGATTGTCAAGAATTTCAGACTATTGCGTCTATTTCCCAATAGAAGATCCAACATACCAACAGAAATTTGAGTGGACAAGAGATAGTACCATCTAGTCCATTTGAAATATTGGTCTTGGTGGTGGATCATGCACCATTTCCAAGGAGCGAAGAGAATGGACTAGAAGAAAAAAAAGACAAAAGTTTTGAAACAAAGTATGCATACAATGAAGAATCTATAGTTCAATCTTTTGAAAGTGATGAGGAGAATGGAAATGGTCCTCTAGAGGTGGAAGATCAACTCTGGTTGTTGGATCATACAAGAGATACACAGAAAGATACATCAAACTAGTCTCCAATGGAAGAACTTGAACAAGCTATTGAGGAATGCCCAATAGAAGAGTCAACTGGCATTGGATCTAAACAAGACATAGCAATAAATGCTAGGGTATCCCTAGAGGAGGTTGAGATTTCAATTAAGAAGCCTCAACAAATTATCGATGAGTGTCCCATGAAGAAAATTGAAGGAATTGATGTTACTGATAAAGGGGATGATGTTCTTGAGGGTTATGGTTACAAGCCTGAACCAGTGCTAGCAAAAGAATTCAAGGAGTCTTCTTATTCATCTAATTATGTTCTTTCTCTATCTGTTGGTGGGATAAATATTGGAAATTCACATATTTTATGCATTAATGGTGGGATAGCTAATGTGGTTCATTTTGATGCACAGGGAAAACTGAATCATGCTGAAAACAGTAATATTACAGTCAAAATTGAGCACATGGTTGTAGGTGAATTTTTTTTTGAGGATCAGTCTGTCATGCCTACTGATGAACATCCTGCTGAGAAACTTGCCATGCATGACAAATATTATTTTGTTTCATCACTAATTCCTCATGAAGATACTCAAACAGGTGAAAAGTTCCATGATGTTAATTATGAATTTATTCAATCTAATTTTCACCCTGAATTGCTCATTGATGACTCTAATTTTGTTGTGCATGTTTCAAATGTAAGGAATACTACATCATCAGTTGAGACCTCATGACCTCATGGATTTTAACTCTGCATGATTGGAGGACAATAAATTTAACATTCAATCAGAACAAGCGCAACACTAGGTTGTTTCTTTCCTTGCTGAAACTTTTGAAGTTTATCATTTTGATTATGGAGGTTTAGGGAAGACCACATGCGTATGGATTTATCATGGTTTCAATGAGTTGCCTCAATTTATGATTATTCCTATTGAGAATTTTGAGTTTGAATGTTGCATTGTTGAGGTTTATTTTGCTGAATATAAGGATGAATCTGCATTCTTGAGGACTATTACTATCACCTTACTGCTTGTCCATACGCTAAAAAATAAAGAAAAATAGGTGTGGGTCTCAACTCACCTTGTTTGATCATTAGTCATTTTGAGTCCCTTTGTACATGATGTTGATTTAAATAAATGCAGCTTGCCATACTGTTCTTTTGCTTTAGTTTTTCTTTTTTTGGGTTTACTTTAGGATAGATGGCTTTAGTTTACATTGCTTTGTTTTGCCTTTGGTTGGCTTTTTTGTTGCTTTTGGTTTTGGTTTGGTTGCCTACTTTGCTTCTTCAGCTTGGTTTCCCCTGTTTTCTATTGGGAGTGTCTTATTTGCACAATAATAATTATTTTATCCGGGACTGTTTTTGGTTTTCCTTTTACAAACTCTAATCATCCTTCCAGGATATGTTGGTGGAAATCTTCTATTCAGTGTCACATGTGCTAAATATTTAAAGTGGAAAAGTCATTGGATTGAATTAGCTCCTAAATGTGCTCAAATCTTACATTTTATACACATCTTAAGAATCTTGAGGTTGTTGTAGGTTCTTTGTGAGGTCTTGTTAAGTGAAAAATCTTATATTTCTACTTCAGTGCCACTGTGATTCTCAGCCCTGAGTGTGAGCTTCATTGCTTACGGGTTGAAATGAAAAAAAATAAATATATATTGAATATCCAAAGAAAGTGAGTTCAACCTTTTAGTGGAATCCAAATATCTCTACCGGGGCTATGGACGCCTGGCTGGCAGTAGAGCTATGTTTGGGAGAATCATAATGATAACCTTGTCGGGGCTATGGATGCTTGACTAATAACAAGGCTTTATCTAGGTTGCTTTTGAAATTACAAATCTTTATGTAGCTTAACATGACTGAACTTGGTTTCTTGCAATAGCTTAAGGAGGGAAATTTACACACTTGCACACACTTGGATTTCCAGCACAGGAAAGGCTAGCTTGTCCATTCATTTTGAAACTTTAGTTTGTTTGTTGACTTGATGTGAGGATCAAAACCAGAGATTTTGGGTTTTTGATTCCAGTTTGTCATCGAAATGCTCTGAAGCATTTTCCCAATGGAGTTGCCATTTGTTGTGCACCTTTTGCACACACACCCCACTAGAGGCAAGGAACCTCTTTTTCCTCTACATCTTTGTACCTTGGCTTTGTCAATTTTTGGTTTCTCTCTTCTTGGAGGTTATTTTGGGATTAGTTCTAGATTTGATTTGATAGGGGTGGTATTTTGAAACGTTTTGGGGCCTTGGATTTTAGAAATGAGGATTTTTCTAATTATTTGTAATGTTATGTGTAAATATTTTTGCACCAATGGATAGAGGACAAAAAATTAGGCCAAGTTGCTTTTTGAACTTTTTGAAAATTCATCCGCGAAAAGAAGTTATGGGGTTTCAAAGTTTTTCTCTAGATTTCTAGTCAAATTCGGGATTTTCCACCCAGTCTGGATTTTTCCAGGTTTTTTGACAAATCCAAGATTTTCCACCCCATCCAGATTTTGGCAGATTTCTGGCCATTTTTGGGGATTTTCCACTCCATCCAGATTTTTCCGGGTTTTTTGTCAAATCCGGGATTTTCCACCCCATCCGGATTTTGGCGAATTTCTGGCCATTTTCAGGATTTTCCCTTCCTGGCAGATTTTTCCGGACCTCCTGTCATTTTTGGGATTTTCCCTTCTTTGCAGATTTTTTCGAACTTCCAGTCATGATTTTCGTGAACTCCGAAATTTATTAATAGAGTTAAATTTCTGAAATTTTATGATAGAGTTGAAATTTCCAAGGGTTTATTTATGCTTAATTTTAATATTTTTTGGTCGGATTTTCACATGTGGGATATTAATGATTAGATCTATTTTTCAGGATTAAATAAAAAAAGGAGGACTTGCATATGGATTCATGCCAGGAGGAAAATCTGGAAAATATTTAAAATGAACCTACATAAGAATCTATGCCACAGTCTATCTACAGCTAGAATATATGTTTCAAACGTGGAGTGACGTGCCATGCTGTTTTCACTTTCCAATCATAACTTTTTTATAAAAATTGAGGTGGAAGATTGTTGATTTATGGATGTAACTATCTTTATGCTATTGGATGATGATGTACCACATGTTTTAAACCCTAATGTAAATTCTTAGGGTTTTTTGATGATTAATTGCATCCATTGGATTGAATTTAATCTTGGCCCTTGATTTAAAAATGTAATATCTATAAAAAGGCTATGCATTCTCATTTGTAAAAGTCAGAAAAGGTTAGAGAATAGCTGGTTAGAGGCTGTAAAGCTAGAATTGGCTAGGTTAGAGGTTAGATTCTGCAAGTCAGTAGTTGTAGGAGAGGAGAGAAACTGGAAATTGTTATGTAATGCTATAGAAGATAATGCAAATGGGTTGTTGATTTGGAAAACTTTGTGTTTACCTTTGATAGTTTATGGTTTCTTGTTCTTCATTCTCAGTGTTAGATGTTAGTTTTCAGTTCTTTCATGATAATGGTGAAATGTTAATGATGTTGATCAATCGTCGGTCCATACTTTTGGCAATTTGTTGATTGTAAGTTGCTATGTAAAGTTAGTCCGGGCCTTATTTTGTGTTAAGTTCAACTATGGATGCTTGTTTACATTGCACCATTTACTAGGTATGTGGATGAATGTTCATAGTCTAAAAATCTTCAATTTCCTTATAAGATTGCACCATTTTTGCAGAGTTGCAGGCTTGTCCTTGATTAAGCAGAAATTGGTTTATTGGAGATTTGTCCATTTGTAGCATTCATCATTGTTGTGATTGATTTTAGGAGTAATTTTAATCTTAGATCTATTTTAAACTCTTATCTTTTGCTATTTATTTTATTATTTGGGTTACATTTAAGAATTTGAGTAACAATATATTGCAAAATCTGATAAGTTTGAAGATCCAGTATTTGTTTGTAAGACACCTTGTGATTACCAACATTTTCACATTATCTCTGAGTTGTTTCACTGCATTGTCAAGACCTGACATTAGAGACCTTGGGTTTATCTCTTTTCCCATAGTGATTTACCTTTCAAGAGAGATAGGATATCATATTCTGTCTGAGTTGTTGTTGTGCAGAAAACACCATCAACAAATCCAAAGATGTTGAGGATCACAAAGATGAAGAAGAAGAGGAGCTACAAGAGGGTCATCTCTATCATGTTGAGGCAAAAATAGAGAAGGTATTATAGTCTCCTCTAGTAACTTATGAGGATTCACCTATAGGGGGTGAGGAGGATAGACCTCCTAAAAGTGAGGAAGTATCGATTAGGACTCCTTCTCCAGTGCCTGAAAAGGAATAACATGATAAGGAAAAGGAGGATACAGTTGAGGAGGCTCTTGAAAGGTAGGGTTTAAATGAAGATGCACCCAGGGTTCACTAGGATGCAGTTGGATAGGATAGTGTGCAGTCAAATTCCATAGTTCCAGGTTCATTGGATAGAGAATTAAGGAGCAAGAAGATTGTGGTGGATGATACTCCTCCCAACTAGGATGACTTGTTGGCAAACATAGGAAAAGGAAAAACAAAGAAGAAGGCTAGG
>CM021102.1:73348048-73803304 GCA_007115665.2 Sequoiadendron giganteum
CCATCAACTGGTTGTGGAGGTTGTCACTGATGATCTTTGCCCAATGAAATTTGGTCTTGCCCCGGATGATCTCCTTAATAATGTAGAACATCCATTCTTGAAAATAGGTAGTAGTAGGGAGGCCCATTACCATGTTGGTAAGAGTGACTAGATCATGGTACTCCTCATGGAAATCTCTCTTGAAAAGCTTTTGAGGTACCTTGTCCATATTTCCCTTCTTGTCTTTTAACCAATGTTGTTTGATCAATTTCTTACATGCTAAGGGTTCTACTTTCCACATACTTTCAACATCCTCTTTCTTTGTTTCTTCCATTTTTTCATATGTGAACATGTGGAAGGCATGGCCTATGGACTTGGTAGATAGGTCAGCCAATAATCTACCCTTGTGATCTATGATTTTCTTGTTATTATGATAACACTCCTTGCAAGCCCTTACCAACTCTAGGGTGACGAGTACGGGAGGGAAACCAACCACCTTGGTGAGGCCGCTTTTTCTAACCTTCAAGGAATTCTATATTTTTTGGCTTACAGTGACCCTCTATCTGAATTCATCCATGTTAGCATACCTGATGTTGGGGTCAGATATCATACCCCATTCTAAGGTAACCTTAAGGGTGATCTTGACCCCTTGGAACTGGTATTTCATTCGGTCCTTGTCTTCTATGCACCTTGGTGCTTTAGTAGACTTCTTTCCTTTCTCTTTCTCTACTAACGCTCCTAATGGTCCCATAGTTGATTCCATAAATCCTACACAAGAAATGGTAGTAAGCATATTCATGTGTAAAATGAAGGGAGCATTAGCCAAATCCTACAAAATAGGGGTCAGATCAAGCGTTTCATCATAAAAGATCATAATATTCATTAAAGTTCATTATTTATCGCTTGTTAGGGTAATTTTGAGTAATGCAGGCCCAGGGATGCAAATTTCCCTGGGCTGGCAGTCATTTGGTGGAAGAAGCATGGAAATGACACATAGGGCACGACAGCCCGCAAGCGGCCACCCACACTCTAATTTCTATATTTAAGGATTAGTCATTGGTCGATGCTCAAAGGCATTTGGCACATGCAAAAATCATCTTGGAGCCCTTAGGAGATGTTCAATTAAGTATTTGGGTCATACAAGGCTTAGGTCATGCAGAGGCAAGAGGTACCAAGGTTTTTTATAGCTTCATCATTGAAAAATGATGGTTAGGAGGTGGAAACCTGCAGGCATAATTATGCCATGTGAGGCTTGCAAGGAGCACATATAGTTCAGGTTTGGTCTCATAAGGTTTGACGTCTGGAAGGTTGCGGGTAGGGAGCTATGGGAGGCCACCAAGTGATAGATGTTTTGGGATGGTGGTCATGGGATGGTGGCCCACGCGTTGCAGTCCAAAAAGTTGGGCCTATAGATTGATCTAGCATTGACCACTTGGCTTAAACGGTGAAGAAAATGGCAAGCTCTACAAGGCAGGAAGGTGGCATGGCATGAACATTAGAAACAATGATGAGGGAATGGCAGGCCACACATGGTGGCCTATGGAGGTGCCAAGACTTAGTCATTTTTCTATCCCAGAGGCCAACGGAGACTAAAGGGTCGGGGCCCGCACTGTGGGAGGAAAGACATCGTTGGCCATTTAGAAAGAAAGGTGACCATAGGGCAGCCTGCAGATGGTGGCCTGCAAGGACCGACCCACAGAGGTTCAACACTTTTCAATTTTTGGGGAAGTGACCAAGATGATGAGGATGATAGCGGGGGCCAAAGGGTGGGCAGACGAATAAGCTTCACCTTTTAAGGTTAGGCATTACCAATGATGGTGAATGGCAAATAGAGGTCTGCAAGAAACGGGCTGTAAAGGCTTAGCTCTATGAATACATACTTGGTGGTGAATGAACAAGTGGAACCCATAGTGTGGGAGGGTGGTGAATGACGACCATTCAAAATGACGGTGAGGCAAAGAGTCATCTACATAGATCAGCCCATAGATGTAGACCCACATGGATTGTTGGACGAGGGTTTGGTTTTTGCCTAAGGGTCAAAGTTTTATTTTCAAAGGTGACAAGGAGGATGCAGGCTACAAAGGGCTCACGACCCTAGTTAAGAATGGTCATAGAAAGGTCAAGTTTCGCATGGGTATTCGGAGCTTGGAATTTAGTAGTTTTAAGTTTCTAACTAGTGGGTTTTGTTCAGAATCTGATGGTCTCTTTATTCATTTTAAGATTTATAATTTTTTCCTTAAATATTTTAACATTTTCAAAATTAAACTCAAAATGATACATGGGTTGTGGGGCAAAAAACTCACCTGAAAATCCCAAAGAGATGATGAAGCTCGAATGTTGAAACATCAAGGGATCTTGTGGGCGCAAAGATGATGGTGGTTGGCAGGGCTCTGACAAAGTTCCAAGTGGGTTTCAGTGAAAATGATAAGTGGATCCCACTATTTATAGAAATTTTGACATTAAATGCTCGCATTAAATGTTGTACAGTGGCTAGTGAGGTTGGTGAACACGTGCTTTGAAATGGTTGACAGTGGGGAATGCGGGCTCCATAGGGCAGAGGGCAGCTAAAGGTTCACAATTTGAGATTTGGCAACAAGGAAGCGATGGATGATGTAGGGCCCACCATGCAGATGGATGTCCTAGGTTGGTTGTCATTGAAATGATGAATGCAAGGCGAAAACCCGTAGGGAGCGGCTCACAATTGTAGACCCACAAGATGGGAAGGACGCCGATCCAAGAAGCAAAATGAAAACTTTCAAGGAAAGCTCGCAGGGGCCAATGACTTAGAATTTTTAGGGGTGTTGAAACATGGTCAACTCAATATGATGACTTTAGGGTCCATGACCACTTCAACGCTAAAAAAAAAGGCATGCAAAATGAGGTGAAGGAAAAAAGTGACCCGACAAAGGCAAAAAGAGAGGGTCCCCATTCTGAACAGGGCGTGTGTGCTTTGGGCAGAACAAGATTTATGTTGTAAGATAACACAACTGTGGGTTGTAATTGATTTTCACATTGGATATGTTCCTTTCCTCTCTCTCTTGTTCTTCATGGTGGTTTTATCCCATGAGTGGTTAGTCTTCCATTTTTTTCCACCTTTCTTATGTAATGGTGATGCCATCCTTTTTTTGTCACTCTTGTATCATTGTGGTTCATGCAACACTTGTGTGCATATTTTTGTGCAAGTATGACATGTTGATGTCGTATCTTTGGTATCTTATTATATGTTTCTTTCACTTTTCTTTCTCATTTTCTAGGTTTTCTTGTAACTTTTCTATTTCAATTTGTAACCTATTTTTCTCTCTTTCTTTAGCAATCATGTGTACACAAATTCATTGTTTTTTTTTTATACATTAATTTTGTTAGAATTTTTATATCCAAAAGAATCTAATTAGAAACTACTCACCTAAAATTTAGAGCAATCCATCTGATTCTCTATTTTATTTTGAACTTTGGAACAAGAAACGTGAACTCCATGGTTTCTATATTTGTTTTAAATGTGGGTAATATCCTAGTGTTGTAGGCTCTAAAGTTACAATAGATGTACTTTCTATCATTTTATTCCTTTATCTTTTATACATTTCTAATTTATTTTTAAACTCATCATTGTAATTAGAACCTATGGTCACAAACATAATGGAGTGCTTGAATGGTGAAGGATTACTTGCAATGATGGGGTCTCCAATTATTTAAGACCAAGCCTAAGGCTAAAGATGACCCATTGATGAGGGCTACGTTTCCCAAACCCCACAAAACACAACAATAGATACCAACATAGAAGATGCGAGGTATAAAATAACCCACTTTCAATTATTTCTAGATTCAAAACTTACATGCTACAGCCTCATGGGCTTGGTTCATTACAAAAAAATCAATTATGAAAGAAAAACTATTAATCAAAGCCATAATATTCACTAGTTGAGCCACCATCTACAACCCCCTCATATCCCTTTTTATTTTACCTAATAACCACCCTAGAATGTTCTAGAAAGTGCAACTTTCCCTTTTGTTTTGGTGCCAAAAGTCTCACCATTTGATTTCTAGCCTAGGAAGAAATTTTAATGAAATTCACTTTTTAGAGGGGAAAATTTGTAGGGCCATAACGTTTGATCTGAGTGTCCCATATTTTATTATTGCATATCGTTGGAAATATCTCAAAGAGATCTACAACACATCGACCAATTGTAGGCCAGTTCATCCACTTTTCAAGCTATTTCATGGCCTCTAGAGTTTTATATTTGAATTTGACGTTGCATTGGATAAATTTCTCAAGATAAAAACTTTAATTTCTCCCAAACCATGAAAGGTATCAGGGTGATTCTTTTGTGGCTAGAAATGTTTTTCAGCTTTGCTCCTTCGGGTAATTTTTTTGGTCCATACAAGCCGGTTTGACCAATTTTTTCCTTTTTTGACTTTTGGCTGTCTTACACCCCTTAAGTGCCATCATGAAACTCAAAACAAAAAAATAAAATAAGGAAAAGATTTTTTTTTTTTTATGATGCAAGATTGCCCTGTACCGCTAGATGCTCCTAGGTTAGATACCCAGGGTAATTTGAAAAGTGACCCTACCACTTCTCAGGAGTTATAGGGAAAACAAGATGGTTAACCTCAGACTTAGACAACCATGATGAATATTCAATAGTCCTTCCTCTCCATTTCACCAAGTACTTTGTGTATTTTCTATTTCTTGTGCTTCTACCTGTTGATGGTGTTTTTATGCACTTCTCAACATAGGTAATGCATAGGTGCATCACCTCTCTTGGAAGACAATCTTCCACAATCAAATTGCAGAACACTATCCCAAGGTGTCTTGGATGTCAGGTCTTGACAATACTTGGAATATATCAGTTGATTTATGTGATTTGCTAGAATCACAAGGTGGACTTACGGATGAGTCACAAAGTGGGAAAGTTGGATCAGCAAATGGAGTTTTTAAGATGGGAGAGTTATTGTGCATTTGCTGTAGGTTCAAACAGTAGTCTTGAACTCCATTTTATCATTGGATTTAGCTTTATAATGTGCAATGAACCTTGCCTAAGGTTACTTATTAAAAAAAAGGAAAAAGAGCAAGGAAGAGAAAAGGTTCCTGGATCTGAAACTATGAATGAATAGTGATCATGGAGGCTCCTACAGTAGAAAAACTCCCTAAACTGGGTTTTGCTTGGCCAAGAGGATCCAATAGTTACACAAAACAAGTGCAATCTTCCAAGGACTATATATTTTCAGTTTGCATACACACATCATGAACATGCAAGTGAACTAAGTTGCAGCAATCAAATAAAGAAGCCCAGGCTAACTTTCCACAGTAGCTTGCCATCAACAAGTGTCAAAAGTATGGGCTGGAAATTCATCAAATACTAAAACAATAATCACAATTACCACTTCCATTCAAGAAACTACAACTAAAACTAACTTGGAAGGTAGAACCATGCACACATAATGAGAAAACTCAAAAGTAACACCCATAGATCATGCAATGCTACTTTCTATTGCTATAGAATGTTTTTACAATAGCTCTCCAACCCTTACAAATGAGGGGAAGACCCCTATTTATAGTTCTCCAAAGCCCAAATGAATGGCTAGGATTGAATTACATTGTGTGGCCTAGATTCAATTACATTAGGGCTTCACCTACCCCACAATATTCAGCAATTTAAAATACATCTTTTGTCTTGTAGTGGCCAATCACTATAGTAGTTTTGTACTCTAGCTTATTTCCCCTTTACTATAGCTGAAACTACCTAAAAGCTACATTCTTCCCAATGGAATTTTAGCATTCCTCATTGGATCCAATGGTTTTTTCGATGGACCCATGGTAGGCTTCTTGAAACTAGAAATGAGAGGCCGAAATGCTATTTTAGGAATGTTGTTTTGAAAATGGTGAACAGGGCATGGAACTCCGGATGGTATCTCCCAACTATAAATTTCAAATTTGAAAGTTCAAGGGAGGATAAGATCCAATTTTACCATCTGAGTCGAAGTCCGTTTTCAAATCGAAGGAGCGCTTGGATGTTCCGAAGATGTGAGGCCAGAATGTCATTCTGGAAATGTTGTTTTGAAAATGGCTGATAGAGCATGGAACTCTAGATAGTATCTCCCAATTGCAAATTTGAAATTTGAAAGGTCAAGGGAGGATAAGATCCAATTTTACCATCTCAGTCGAAGTCTGTTTTCAAATCGGAGGTGCGCTTGGACGTTCCAGAGATGGGAGCCCAGAATGCTATTCTAGAAATGTTGTTTTGAAAATGGCTGATGTAGCATGGAACTTCGGATGATAAGATCCAATTTTACCATTTGGGTCTAAGTCCATTTTCAAATCGGAGGTGCGCTTGGATGTTCTGAAGACAAGAGGCCGGAATGCCATTCTGGAAATGCTCTTTTGAAAATGGCTGACAGAGCATGGAACTTCAGATGGTATCTCCTAGCTACAAATTTGAAATTTGAAAGGTTAATGGAGGATAAGACCCAATTTTTCCATCTGGGTCAAAGTCCGTTTTCAAATCGGAGGTGCGCTTGGACATTCCAGAGACGTGAGCCCGAAATGCTAGTCTGGAAATGCAATTTTGAAAATGGCTAACAGAGCATGGAACTCTGGATGGTATCTCCTAGATGTAAATTTGAAATTTTAAAGGTCAAGGGAGGATAAGACCCAATTTTACCATCTAGTTTGAAGTCCGTTTTCAAATTGGAGGAGCGCTTGGACGATCTGGAGATGAGAGGCCGGAATGTCATTCTAGAAATGTTGTTTTGAAAATGACTGACAAAGCATGGAACTCCGAATGGTATCTCCTAGATGCAAATTTGAAATTTGAAAGGTCAAGGGAGGATAAGATCCAATTTTACCATCTGGGTTGAAGTCCATTTTTAAATCGAAGGTGCGCCTATACATTTTGGAGATGTGAACCCAGAATGTCGTTCTGGAAATGTTGTTTTGAAAATGGCTGATGGAGCATGTAACTCTGGATGGTATCTCCTGGCTAAAATTTTGAAATTTAAAAGGTCAAGGGAGGATAAGATCCAATTTTACCATCTGGGTCAAAGTCCATTTTCAAATTGGAGGTGCACTTGGACGTTCTGGAGACAAGAGGCCAAAATGTTGTTCTAGAAATGTTGTTTTGAAAACGACTGATAGAGCATGGAACTTCAGATGGTATCTGCCAGCTGCAAATTTTAAATTTGAAAGGTCAAGGGAGGATAAGATCCAATTTTACCATCTGGGTGGAACTCCATTTTTAAATCAGAGGAGCGCTTGGACAATCCAAAGATGTGAGCCCGGAATGTTGTTCTCGAAATGCTGCTACAAGAATGCTGATGCAGGAATATTGTTTTGAAACTTTTGCAACTTTTTGAAACTTAATGAAACCTTGGAAATTTACTTGGGCACCAAAAAATATCTTGAATTCATACGAAACCTATCCCAAAAGATAAAAATGAAGGAAAAAGCGAATCGAGTGAGCGGGGAGGCGAAGCCCGAAAAACCCAAGACTTAGCAATTTTTTATTTTAGGGGAAAAATATGGTTAGCCAACAATGAGACTTTGAAGGGCATGTTGACCAAATAGGACACCAAAAAAGGGGCACACAAAATGAGATGGGAGCAAAGCAGCTCATCGGGAGTGAAAAAAGAGGGTCCCTGCCTACGGCGGGGCGTGTGTGCAAAATATGCACAACAAATAGCGACTCGCTAGGGGAAATGCTCTAGAGCATTTGGATGACAAACTGGAATCATGAACCCAGAATCTCTGGTTCTGACCTTCATGCTAGGGAAAACAATTCAAATTCTCAACCAAAGGATCAAAACCACTAGTTAACCCAACCTTCAGTATGCTAAAATCCAAGTGTGTGTAATTGCGTTAATTCCCATCCTTCAGTTGCTGCAACAACTCAAGCTCCATAAAGTTAAGCTACGTAGTTCATTCTAACTCCAAAAGCATCCAGGACATTGCCTCGTTGCTAGTCAAGCATCCATAGCCCCGACAAGGCTGTCACTGTGATTCTCCTGAATATTTCTCTACTGTCGACCGAGCATCCATAGCCCCAATAGAGTTATTCATATACCCCTGAAAAGTTGAATTTCTCTTCTTTTGATTTTCAATATTTTTCTTTTCTCTTTTCAGTTCTTTTATTTCAACCTGCAAGCAATGAAGCTCACACTTAGTGCTGAGAATCACAGTGGCACTGGAGCAGAATTTTAGATTTTTTACTTAACTAGACTTTACAAAGGACCTACAGTGACTGTCAGATCCTTAAAATATGTGAGAGATATAAGATTCCAGAATACTTCAGAATTAGACCAACCAATGACTTATCCACTTTGAATCAAACATCTAGATCACTTGATACTAACAGAAGATCCTCACCATCCACTCTGAAAACTTGATTAGATTTTGACAAAGAAACACATAGAACAACCCCAGGCAAGAAGAATGGTTTTTGTGTGCACAGATGCACCCAGCCAAAAGCAGAGGGACCCCAAGCAAAGCAGCAAAAAAGTGAGAGAAAACAAAAGCAAATAAGAGAAAATGAAAAGCAAACACCAAAACCAACCAAAGTGGGACAACAAAGAAACTACTCTAAAGCAAGCAACCTAAAACAAACAAACTAACCTAAGGAAAGCAAGAAAGCGGAGTATTTATAGGAAACCTACACTACTCAAAACGAGTTATGTATAAAGATATTTACAAAGAACTATGTTCAAGCGAGGCCAACCAATACTCATGCCCATTGGATTTTGCAATGCGTGCACAAGCAGATGAGCAATCGTTATAGTTCTCAACCATGTAGATTTATCCTTATATTCAGAGGGAATAAATTCAATATGGCAGTATTCAAATTCTACCCCAACATCATGAAGAATCAACAATTGAGGAGGCTCATTAAACCCATGATTAATCCATAAACAGGTCCATTTTTCTTCATTCCCATAATCAAAATGATAAGTGCAACTATGAAAATTAATAGGAGAAAGGAAGGATAGAACTTGGATTTCATCACATGGAGGTGGCAACATTTGACAATTGAGAGCGAGCACCGTATCGTCAGTCTTTGCATCAGCAACCTCGGGCGGGCATGGTGGAGGGTGCAGCATCTCAAGAATCAAGTCTGCATAAGGTAGGGAGAATGGGGCAGCAAACACTTCTTCCACGTCTTGCGTGGGATCAACAATCCCCCTTGGTAGTTCTTCAAAAATAAGTACATCATCTCATTGATCTTCTGCAAACCGAATGTCCACATGATTGTTGTCCTCGAAAGGAAACATGTTGTCCCATCTCCTTTCCCAAGTGTTGACCTTATCTTCATGATGCTCAATATCATGGGATGATGACGTGTATGAATATGTCCTATTGCATCCATCTAAATATGAAGGAGGATCAGCAACGATCATGTTGGAAGGAATCTGAGTTGCATCTTGTAGTCGACCGAGTGCTTCATCTCTGTTGGAAGCTATCTCAGCACCCCCAGCTTTATCTTCTTCTCTTTGTTGTTCATGCATCTCATCATGTTGTTCACTCATTTCCCCTTGTTCACTATCACTATAAATGGAGAAGGAACCCCTCTCCTAATCTGGAAACTCTAGTGCATCACCATTCGAAGGTTCAAGGAGTATGTCTCCATCGCTACCGTCTTCTAGGATGTTCTCTTCCTTGACATGAGCATACCTCCGTAGTACAACTCCCAATGGAAAGAAGTCATCAATTGATGGTACGTCATCAAGCGAGCCAAAATTTACTATGTGATTTTCCTTCAAAGACTCACCATAAATCCTATCCATGGTACTCAAATTCTCTTGAAGAGGGAGAAATTCTTGATGACTGGTGGACAACATTCCTATTTGATCTACTACATCACTTGAAAGCTCAAGGTTGTATTGTTGTCCTTCTTCTATTACTATCCCAACATCCTCTTGAGGACTACCCCCAGCTGAGTCATTACTTGGCTCGGGCTCTTGGTCCTCACATTCCATTCGTGAAGCAGCTATAGGAAGTGGTGTGCTCGGCTACCTTGCTTGTTCTCTAACTTGTTGGATAGCTTCTTTGTATAGTTTGCATGTGAACTCCGAGTGCGATGAATCATGGAGCCTGTACCAATTTGGTAGAAGCAATACCTCCAAATCCACCTGAAATTTTAACTCAGACCAATCCTTTGCTAGCCTTGACACTACCTCATTATATCTATCCATGATTGGGTTCTCATCGTCATTTGAAATGAAAATCTGGTAGTGAACAGCTGCAACCTATAGTTGTTCCCACTCCTCCAAGTCTACATTTTTATAGTTGACCTTTCACGTTTATGGGGTTCCACATATTCATAGTTATTTATTGAAAAATATTTTGTAGACATACAAAAACCAATGAGAGGAGATATGTCACCTTTCCCCTATTCCATAGACTTACTTTTTCTTAAAAAATATAGCCTATGGACTTACATAAACTAATAGAAAATATGACCATTTAGAAAACTTTTAAAGGATTAGAAAATTTAGACAACCAAGAATTTAGCTTGTTCTTGTTTTTCTAAATTTATCAGGTAAGAAATAAAATGCAAATGCAATTTTTTTATATATCAATGATCACATTAAAAGATATGAATACATTGTGAATGATTCAAAGACAATGTATCTAATTTAAATTTTGTTTCTCTTATGAATAAAATTGGTCAAAAATATTTAAATATTCATCTATGCATATTTGGTTCAACTAAATGTTTTTTTTGGGTAAGTGCATGGATCTATGACACAATTTTGATGCCAAATTGGAAAAAAAAAAAAATCCAAAAAAGAGCATTTGGCGCATGCCAAATGGATGTCATTTGGTGCATTCCAAATTTGGTGTGTGCTAAATTACTTACCCATTTGGCATGCGCTAAAATTGGTGCTCGCTAAATGTGAAAAGTGAATTAAAAGTCAAAAAATGCATTTCAACCTCCATTTTCTATTGAACCCATGACTTGGCTTGGATTTTTCTTCTCTCCAACTCATTCTTGTTGGAATATGGCTTCTGGTATTGTCATTGATGGAAACCTAAGTCATTGATCTGGTTCACACTTCAATATTTTTCCATACCGAGAGACAAAGTGAAGAACAAGGTATCTGATTGAATTTGAGTCTACCAATCCATTTGCATTACTAGTTTATCAGTTTGAGTTGTGGATCTTAAGGAAGGTCGTTGGGTATTTGGAATATCTTATTCTCAATTTTTGTGTCGTCGCATCAATTAGTGTACAAGTTGGGAGATCTAGTCAATTAATTTTATGTTTAACAGTGCTAGAATGATGACTAAGTGAATGTGGCGTGTTACGAATGTTCGAGGAAAAATTGTTTGAAGTATATTCTAGTTTGAGGATTTTATTTTGGGTCCTCACTATGCTATGACTGACTTTGGATGGTGTGCATTTTAAATCATTTGTGGTTTGAGCCGACGGTTGGAAAATATTCTATGTTTTATTGAAGCCGACTTATGGGTGATATTATCCTTTGATGTGGATATATAAGAACAATTGTTTATACTATTTGAAGTATGTGAGATGTGTGTATGGATTTGAATTAAGTGTGTGAAGTATGACGCAAAGTTCAAAAGGATAGTTGAGTGATTATGCATAATTTCACTTGTGTATAAAATGTTTTGTGATGTGAATTGAAGTAGAGTAGAGTAGAAGAGCAGAATCAAACAAAAGGTCAAGAAATCGACTCATGTGCTTAACTAGAACTGTAATCAGACATTAGTAGATGACATTAGACATTGATTCACCCCCCCCTCTTAGTGTTCCCTGATTCCAACAATTGGTATCAAAGCCTAGTTCCTCGAAATAATTTTTAATAACTTGAGGTGGATATTGGAATGTAATGGAATTTGATAGTCTTCAACAGTAGATTTTGGTGGCACTTGATGATCTGGATGAGTCCAAAGCATAAGTCCAAGAATTGAAAGAAAATATTAAGCATGCTAAGAAATATCCTATTTGATCCTATACACTTGATCCTAATTTTACTAACACCAGTTCATCCTGAATCATCTCCTCTACTAGTCATTTAATTAAATAATCTTTATTTAATTAAATTCATCATATTTCATCTCTTAATTAAATAAATCAAATTTATTTGATTAAGTCATCATCTCCTATTGATTAAATAAATCATTTTTATTTAATTAATCTTATAGTCTCTCTTTTAATTAAACAATTCACTTTATTTGATTAATCTCTAAAGTAATCTCATTTAAATTAAATAAATTAATCTTTATTTTATTTAATCTAACACCACCCTCTTTAATTAAATAAATCATACTTTATTTAATTAAGTCTAAACCATTATTCATCTCATTTTGATTTATTTAAATCCTAAAATCTAAATCAAATTGTCAAATCAGGTAAGTTCTATCTAAATTAATCAAATCCTGATTAATGCTAATCCTAATCTATCAAATTCTCTAGATTTTGCAACTTGCACAAGTAAATCAATTTAATTGATTTATAAATTCCTCAATTTCCATTCAAAAGGGAATCTTTTTTGGAATATTCTTTGAATTCAAAAATACCTCCAAAAGGGATGAGTACATCCAACAAGGCATTAAAGGCCTTTTACATGTCCTTTTCCTTGAGAAAAGTGGCATTAACTTCATTTCTTCTTCCCTCCAACATGTCATTTCCTTAATTTAAAATTCCACCTAACTTCATTTATTTGCACATTCATCAAAATATGCTCATTCCTCATCCACTCACATGTTGGCAAGTGGCATTTTCTTATTGGTTGGTTTTTTGTCCCACATTCATCCTATTATTCAATTTTCCATTCCTCAAATCTATAAATAGAGAGTTTCTCGATTGATTTGAGATCCATCAACTAAGAGCATAATCACTATAGGAATTTAGCATTTGAGTTCATATTATTTCATATTTTGCAATCAATTTAGCTAGGTTATTGGAAAATTTTCATCAAGGAAGCACAAAAATCATCACTTTACATCAAGGAATTGAGAAAGGGCTATTTTCCACATCAAAATGACACCAATTCCCCCATGGGATGCTAGTTTGATTGTTTAGAATAGGATTTCATAGTTTTTCTTTTGTTATCTTAACTTGTTTTCTTGTTCTTCACATTAAAATGAATTTCATGGGGAATGTGTGTTTTAGATTTGTTTCTTGACTAGCATTTTTTTGTTTTGTTTTGTCATTTTGGCACTAGAGGGAGGGCAAATCTGAAGAAAATCAACACGTTTTTTTAAAAATTATGTTGTTTTTTGTTGAGTTTTGTTGTCTATAGGAAACTACACCACTACCACTCAAACTCCACCGCTACCAGTCCAGTGTTGCCATATAGCAATGCTCATAAACTCTAAACTGTGCCACTAAGGTCTTCTCGCCAGAGAAATTTGAATTTCAAACTCCAAACTCTATCGCTTGCAAAATAACGCCGCATTTGTGCTCATTGTTTTTTCGCAGTCCACCTCTATCAGTTCTCAGTGGCGCTATATATCATCGCTAACTTTCTCAGACTATGTTGCATTCACAGAATGCACTATTGGAGTTGGCTAAAAGGAAGTTTTTAAATTAATTTCAACATGTTCTTTTTCATTTTGATTGCTTTTGACTTCTAACTAGTTTTTAGCATCTATTTTTGTAGTATTAACTAGTTTTGCAAGTTGTCTTGATCAAAAGTGAATGAAGGAAACAAAGGCAAGAATTTCTCTATGGCATTATCATTTCATTGTATCAAGTGTTTTTAAACACTTGGGGAGAAATTATAATCCCTTTTCTAAAGATTTTGTAATCTTCATGCTTTTTACGACTCAATAATTTTCATTTGGGCTTACAAAGAAAAAAATAAAGGGATTAAAGAGAACCATAGGAAACTTACTAGATTTTGTTTTGGTTAACATTTGAACAAAAAAATCTCACATTTCAATCTTGGTGCTTAAAAAGAACCCATTCTTTCTTTGAAGGTTAAAATGAACATGTGTCCTTTATGTTTTGTAATCTTTTACACAAAGTAATCTCATTTAAAAGGGTGTATGCACTTCTCTCGTGCTTCATGGAAATATTGAGAATCAAAAGTCCTTTTGGTGACATTAATTTGTATAAAATATTGCCTCCATATGTCAATTTTGGCTCTTAAAATTGAATAAAATCTTGCGAGTTTGAGTGGAGTATATCGCGTGTGTTCTCTCTTTGTTTCTCAACAAATATTGATCCAACCGGTAACACGCTAAAGCCACACGAATTCCAACCAATATATAATTGTGTGGGTACTTGGGGAAAGTTCAAGTATCATGAGGATTGTTCCTACAAGAAGGGAAACAATGGTCTCTTGTCGTATGGATGATCCCCCACGAATGAAATTCCTATATTAAAACCCTTTGTGTAGAAAGGCCAAAATCCTTATCTATTTGTTAATGCAAGAAGGTTCATTCTAAAGATGTCCCACATTTTTACGGCTCTTAGTAGAGTTGAGAAGTATACCATGGGAGTTTCATGGGTATTGATGCTTGGCTGACCCAAGAAGTGTGTGTCATGGAGGGGAGCCAGTGCGGTCAAGCATCTAATCATCCACTAAGAGTATGCGTAGCTAGATTTATCCAAGTGGGAGCTCAACAAATATTGTCTCTTTCATCCTAGGGTTGTGCATCATTTTTAAATCAAAACACTTTGCTTGGATCTCAAAACATTTGGAAACAAACATTCACCAAATCTTCCAAATTTCAAACCCTTTAGGAGGAGAAAATACATTTGACAAATCCAAGTGCTCATGCTTGCCCTAGGTATTTCATCCTTAGAGGTTTCTAAGTATTTGGATTTAATCATAATTTTCTCTTACTAAAGTCAACATTAGGAAACTATTGTCTTGATTTCCACATAATGAACCTTGTGGGATGAAAATAAATTAGGACATTAGACATTTGGTTTGGAACATAATCAAGAAAGTGTTTGTGGTAAAGAGAACCAAATCAAAGCAAGATAATAGACAGATGAACCTCACATGTGTTTGATCCCATGATTTCCTGAAAATTCAAAGTTCTAAAACCAAGTCGTCTCAAGTCCCTTAGTCCAAAAGCTCGTGAAGAACGTCTTTCAAGACTTCATGAAGCTAGAAAAAGGTTGGTCTATAATTTTTACAAGAAAGATTCAAAGAACAATCCTAATTTGTATGAATTTTATTGCCAACAAAATCTAAGTCTCTTTCAAATATTTTCATTTCTCGGATAGGAAGTACAAACATGTTCTTCAATATCGAGGTATTGTAGAAAGGAAGTCTATCTAAGTCTAATATAGGATCAAAATCATCATTCTCATCCATCCCTCAAGCATCAAACCAAATCTCATCTCACCATCAACTCTTAGAGTCCTGGAAAAATCCCTCATGCTAGACTTTTGGAAATCCTTTAAATCAAATAAAAAGCCATCTTGTTTGACTAAGTATGTGTAGATGAATCCTTCATGTGCTTAGTCAAATTACCAATCCTTGTGAACAAATTTATTCCAAGATAAGCATCCAACCTCTTGGGATTTATGAGTTCATTATCCAAATCCAATCAAATCAAAAATCAACAATCCTAAAGTCCCAAATTCTAGCATCCCTTCAAGATCCTTAAGAGTTCAATCATCCACCCCATTCATCCTTCATCAATATCATCCCCATCCTTTGATCCTTTATCAAACTTGGCTTTTATTCTTTATACCTAAAAGTTAATCCTTCTTTTATGGTGCAAACTTGATCTCAATACAAGAAGAACATGGAATCCAACAAGGAAACATCTACTTCAAGTGACCTAAGTCAAAACACACCCAAAATTAGTCCCATTAGACCTAGCAATCCTCTGCCCAATCTTCCTCTATTCCCACAAGATCCACAAGTGGAAGACATTACCAAAAATATCTTGGGGATGACCCATGAGGAAATCATTGAAATTCTCCAAAATCCCAAGAATCACAAAATCGTCAATGCCATGATAAGACGTAATCCATCACAATATATGTTTGAATTGGCAAAGGAAGGGGCTAAAATCCCTTCTGATTTTGATGTAAACACCATTATGGAGAGACCTCTTGATGTTATGCCACCAATCTAATCCACACCACCATATTTTCAAAGCATTGTCCAATCCATCCCCCAACCCCCATAATCCATTGCTCCAACTCAACCAATTGTCAACAAGGGAAGCTCATTGTTGCATGAACTTCAAACACATCCCCTTGTGAACAATCAAGATTTGGATGCGAATACCATACTGGGTCAATCCATCCCTTTGAATCCATTACACCCATACATTCCACTCACATTTCATGATCCCACCAATCCATCCTCTTTTCACACAACACCAAAATATCCTCTCAACATACAAACCTCTCTCCCCATGACCTCACAAGGAGAAGGTGGATTATTTCGACTAGGGTGAAGCTTGTTGATGGTGTTTTCTACACAACAATAACTTAGACAAAATATGATATCCTATCTCTCTTGAAAGGTAAATCTCTATGGGAAAAGAGATAACCCCAAGGTCTCTAATGTCAGGTCTTGACAATGCAACAAAACAACTTAGTGATAAATGTGAAAATACTATAATCACAATGGGACCTTACTATGAGCAAACATTGGACTTTGAATTTATCAGATCTAAACAATAAATTGATACTTTTAAACTTGATTGGAACCCTAATAATAAAGAAACAACAAAAGATAAAGGCTTCAGAGATAATCCTAAAACTACTTCTAACACTAAGATTGAAAATGCCAAAAGAGAAAATGCTCAAAATGGGCCGATCTCTCATAAACTACTTTGTGCTTGACCTAGATGATTCTGCAATGCCATAGAAATAGTGAAATCTTCTAAGGTATTTAAATATTTTCAAATTATAAACATTCATTCAACAAATTCTATTGCAATTAGGATGAACAAACCCTTATAACCAAACTAAGCACAATTATAAGTCTAGGCTAACTTTGCAAAGAAGCTAACAATCAGCTAACTACAAAAAGTATGGACTAGAGATCGCTCCAAAAATTCCAAACATGAAACCTTAAGTATTATCAAACCATTTACCATAAATTTATAAGCAATCTGAAAGATAGATACCAAATAAAATATCTCTCTTATATTAAATCATCCAAAGTAGCAAGAAATCCAGCTTTCTGTTACAACATTTGCTTGAGAATAACCCTAATTCGCTCTAGTATCACTTATCTACTTTCTCTCTATCCTCCTATATGCCTATCTATCTCTATCTATATATCCAAATGAAGCAACATGCCTGTTTTATAGAGAATCCATAAGATAGGTCAGCCCAAAAGACAATTTACAATAAAACATGACCTACAAGAGGTCGGCCCAAAAGATAATTTGAACATATGAAATGTGCCATTGGCACCAATTTCATCCAAAACCGCCAAGATACTAAAAGGGTCAGCCCAATACATGTGAATAATGGGAAGCACAAATCTCAATGTAACCCTATATAGCTACTCCCCATCCTTGTCCTTAGCTTTATCTTCTTCACCATGTACGGCCAACAGAACCCTATCCAGCTCACCAATAGGTGGCACATGCAAAACCCTAATCCTTCTTTCAAGGGACTTGATATTGTAAGCGTGAATATGTGAATAAGGTTAAAACACTTCTTAATAAGACATTATATCAAAGATAACTCAAATTGAACTAAATCAAAGCAGTAATCAATTGAAAGCATCATATTGTTCTTTATCCTCAAAGATTTATTAAATCTAAATTGCTCTCAGATTGTGTAAGCAAATAAGACTATTAAAATGACTATCTGAAGAATGAGATAATGATAATACAATGCTAAATGATAAAATAGTTAAACTAGCATGATATTGATATGAAATAGATAATTGCAACTACAGGAGCCAACCATTGATTGGAAACTTGATTGCTTGATGCTTGATGTGTGAATGCTTGATGCTTGATGTCTGGATTCATGCAGAGTAAGAGTGCACAAAATAGATTATCTGGATCCTCTTCTTGGTTCAAATGAGGCTTTATTTATAGATTTTGTGGCTATAGAAATGCACAGGGAAAGCTTTGAGAGGCTTGGATTCAATCTGGAGAATTCAATGGTGAGAGATGGAGGAGATTGAGAGAAAGATGGAGATTGTCTCTACCCATGAAAACACCAAGCAAGAGAAGAGGAAAGATTGATGGAAGAGGATTGAGAGATCAAATTCCAAATTTGTCTCCAATTTGTCTCCAAAACTTCCCGTGATGTTTCAAAGCATTAATTGTGACAAATTTAGACATAGATTCGACATAGGAAATCTAATTCATTTTTGAGGAAATGTAGATTGGAACATTCCTTATGCTCTAATTCAAATATTTTTTATTTATTTAAATTAGGAAAAGGGAGATAAATCATTTAATAAAACGAACTATAAGATAGTTTGTTTATTAAATTAAATAGAAGAATATGGCATTTAATCAATAAAGTGTTTTGATCTTTATTTAATTAATTTAGAATCAATGTGATAGATTGAAATAGGGATTTAATAATTAAATCGAACAAAGTATTTAATTTTGTTTATTTAATTAAGATGAATTTAAATGTAAACTATATAAATAAATATTTCTATTTATTCAAACAGTAGAGGAAATTAGGATAATTAATCAAATAATTTGTATTTAATTAATAAGATGCTCCAAACCAATTTTAGGTGTATACATTTTCCCCCTCTTCGAAGTGATGTGTTTACGCGTTGCTTCGAAGAAAATTTTGCTGCTACTGCCACGATTGATGATAGTAATAAAATAATTCTGTATACCCCAGACATGCCCCAAACATTGATTTTCAGATGATTTATGATAATATGCCCCCTTGGGAGATAAATTAATGATGTGTTGATTTTTAGAATTTTTCAAAAATTTGATGATTTTTTGATGTTTTCCTGATGTTTTGATAATAAAATAATTTATCTCCCGACAAAATGATGAAGAAATAGAGCCCTCGCATGAGTTTTAATTAATTTCATTTATAAAATTAATCAAAATTTTAATAAAATCCCCCAAAAATACCTTTCAAAAATTATAAATAGTGTAAAAGGTCATTTTCAAAGTGATATTTGCTTTTTGAGTTCAAAAATTCATAGTGATAAAGACTTTTCTACCAGGTGGAGGAAGATGCCTATCCCCTACCACACTCACCGATTCGAGCATGTTTGATGTCACTGACGGTCGCCTACGTATGGACCTCCGGTATGTACCCCTCAACCTCCTCGTGATTTGTGCATTTCTATTTTTTATGCTTTTTAGCGTCTAGGCATGTCTAGGTCTGTTTTAGTGCTTTCAAGTTGCGTTGTAGTGCTTACATTCTAATGTAGTGCTTCTACTAGGTAGTCTAGTGCTTTGAGTTCTAGCGCTTGCGTTAAAAACTCTAGCGCTTCCAGTCGGTAAAGTAGCGCTTTTAGTGATTTAGCGCTTAGGTGTCAAAAATTAGCACTTTGAAGCCGGATTTTAGCGCTTTGAGACTTTTAGTGCTTTGAGTTGGTGGATTAGCGCTTTCAAGGTCTATTCTAGTGCTTCTAGTAAAGCAGTGCTTTGACATACTTTTTTAGCACTTTGGGACTTTTAGCGCTTCGGAAGCCTGTTTTAGCACTTTGGAGTGCTGAAATAACGCTTTCATAGTTTTAGTACTTTGGGTCCCTGATTTAGCACTTTCAGCTGATAAAGTAGCGCTTTTGGGATTTAGCACTTTGGAAGTCTGTTTTAGTGCTTCCGGTCATAATTGAAGATTTTGACTTAGTAAACCTTGATTTCATCAATTTCGATCATGTCCATTCTTCTGATTGGTATGATTGATAATCCAAATTCCTGATGATGGATTTGGATTGATGTAAATAAGACTAACTCTCATGATAGGTAAGAAGAAATCCTATTTTTTGATGATCCTCATGATAGGCGAGGAAATGATTCAATATCTAATAAATCTCATGATAGACAAGATCTAGATAATGGTTTGATGAACCTCATTATAGGTGAGGTTTGATTCAGTATCTGATAAATCTCATGATAGGCAAGATCTAGATAAAGTTTTAGTGAACCTCATGATAGGTGAGGTTGAATGTTCGCCTATGAATTTTGATTGAAAATTCATACCAAAGCTTTTGAAATAGACTTGATAGTAGAATGACGTTTGATTCTTGACATAGTTCACTGATTGTAGATTTTTCATTATGATGATAGGAGGATCTGGATACTCTCTAGATGCGAGAGAGGTTTCAATAGACTACATACTTGATTCCTCATTTGACACTAGATGAGCTTCAGGTGATAGGCCATTGTGGCCTTACGAGCTTACTTGATATTCCCTAGATTAGGATTAATCAGGGTTTGTTGACCGTGTTGGCTGAGAGGTGGCATAGAGACCACAACACCTTTCACCTATCACACCAGAGGATGTGTGGCATATATTGTACATTCCATTCATGGGGGAGATTGTTAGTTACGATTCTCATGGGACCAGCAGCAAAGATGCTCTTCACAGAGTCTTTCAGGATCAAGACATAGAGGGTCTGAGCATTCGATGGCAGAGGATCATGGATTCTTATGCGACACTACCAATAGTGCTAGCTAGATTCATTGGAGGTTTTCTTTGCCCTGATCATAGGTCAAAGGGATTCCTTGTTGGCTGGGGATGGACTCTCGAGAGCATGATGGTACATGGTATTAGATATGCATGGGGGATGTGCATGCTAGCGCATCTATATCATGATTTACACTCAATTGTGTACCTAGGTGCATGTATTTTATCCGCAGGGATGACCCTACTACAGGTTTGGGCTTGGGAGCATTTCGCTATTTGTTGGTTGTTTCCAGTTGTAGACAAACCAGCTGGCAGACCTTATGTTTTCAGATCTAGCGGTTGGTTTACACAGGCCCAGATGGGCAAGTTAGAGCATTGGAGATGAGTGTTTGATGACACTGAGACAGTTATCTGGCATCCTTACCTTGACTACAAGGAGTGGGATGAGGATGGTGTAGTATTGGGATATCTTTGTGATTCTATGTACCTCATTGTTCGGACTCCATTTGTACTTGAGAGATTCTTGCTTCGGCGGGTATACAGACAGTATGGCATTATTCAGTGCATGCCACAGGGAGTAGCCCATTATGCATGATGACGTATGGATATTCTGAATTGGGGTCCCACACTGTCCTATGATGTCATTATAGAGGGATATAGGACATTATAGCCATCTCCTTGGGACATGCGGAGAGACATATCAAAGGCAATTGTCATAGAGGATTATGTAGCATTCCTTGCTTTGGTCCCCCATCCTTGCATTACTATCCTTGATGACTTTACCTGTAGAGGAGGATGTGGGAGGGGGTTCTACAGATAGTAGGGGTGGAGATGATTCTTCATCCAGCAGTGGCTCAGAGAGCAGTGGGAGCTCCGACAACAACAGTGACGATAGTGATGGTGGCAGTGGAGGAGGCAGAGTGGCAGGGCCAGGAATCATCAGTGCTCCCTCTTCTAGTAGGCCTCATAAGAGGTAGGCAGTGACAGTGCCAGTAGTCAAGCAGTATAGACAGATGGTTGGGCTCCACGCATAGGTCCAGACTTTGCAAGGGAAGTTGGTACAGGCTCGAGGTATGCTTGTGCAGACTCAGACCCAGATGCAGGCATAGGCTCACACACAGGTACAAGGTCAGTTGGCCACCAGACACAGGTTGATACCCTGACAGTAGAGCGAGATAGTGCTGGGTAGATTGCTGAGAGGGCACAAGAGATAGCTGAGACTCTCTAGAGATTGGCCAATGGCACCTCCATAGGTGATTATATGAGAGAGGTTCTGCGGGTTGGCCGAGAGGTCAAGTTTTACAGAGGCTGGTATCATGATGCAGTGCTTGCCGAGCGTCGAGTCAGTTATGCCCCATCGAGATCTGGGTGGACTCACACACGGACAGTTAGTGAGGGGGTGACACAACCTCCACGTAGAGATTCCAAAGATCCGAGTCCTTCTGGGGGTGGTGGTGGTAGTGGTATAGGTCCTATTAGGCCTACTCACTCTGGCAGTCGCAAGTCGTAGATGCCATTGTGATCCTCTATGATGTATTTTATGATGTAGCTCATTGTATGATGATTTATTTTGTAGACCAAACTTCATTGTATACTTAACATTTTGTGATATATATATGAGATGCAGTTGATATGATATGATGATGGCTTTATGATTTCTATGTGATGGATGCTTTTATTATATGATTTTGTGATGATTTAATTCTAAATGTGATGATGTATATGAATGATTATTTATTTTAATGCAATGATGCAATGATAAATGCATGTGCAGCATATATGATATATGGATATATGATGTGATCAAAATGTGATAATATGTATGGATGGAAGGATGATCTTTGATGGGTGTAATGATATGATTTTAGTTATTAAATGTATGGATACATGATTGTATCAATAACATAATAATAATGATGATGTAATGATGTTTTATGATGAATGCTAATGGATTTTATTTAAATGTATGGATGGTAAATGATGTAATGAGAGTGATGATGTAAATACATGATGTATTTGATAAATTTATGTCTATTATGATGAAAAAATGTGTATGGATGATGAAATGATGAAAATTTTAATGATGAGATGATGATTCGTAACTATATAGTAAATGATGATGATTTTGGATTTTATGTCAAGTATACTCAGTCTTATTTGTAGATTAGATAATCATTGATTGGAAACCTTTATGCAACAAATACTCTATAGATAATGAATGATGATGAATGCAATCTAATTTAATCGTGCAATGATATGAAAAATAGATGTCATTTTAACAGTCTTTTTGTGCTTGGTATCATCATAGAGCTTTATTGAATGTTGAAAGTGAATACAAGCGTCGATGGTTGTGTTAATCCAATGATGACCTGAGTACTACTTTCATGATTTTTGATATTGTAATCAAACACAAGCATCGAGGTATAATTGAACCGAGATGACCTGGGCATTCATTGCATAAACAAGTAGTGATTAATCATTTCAATGTGTGAATTCTGAATGTCATCGGTGATACATTTGCATAGCACATCCCCCGACAATTCACACATTTATATGATTAACGTATAGACAATAGACAATAAAAATATCATTCTTTTTCCTTGCTCCTCTAGTTCAATACATCATTGAGTTACTCCAAAGAAATGATAATTAAAAAAGTACAATTTATCCATTGTTTACTTAGAGTGTTCCATTCATTATTCAGATTTTAGATCATCCATCCTGATTTTGACATGTTTTTGGATTTTTGAGATTTTTGACTAAAGACCTAACCTAGTAACCTATCTTAGGGGTCTCAGGGGCTGATTTAAGATTAGCCTTGCCTACGTTACACACATAAAGACCACGTAGTTCAACTGAAATAGACCTATTTTTTTTAATGTTGCTTTTTCAGACTTACCTTTTTGACATGTTTTTGGATTTTCGATAGGATATGGATGGTTGATACCTTCTGATGATGATTGATATTGCGCTTTGATCTTTGTTTTCAGTTTTTCTTGCCATACTGTTGTGTTGCCCTTTGGTGAAATCGATATGATTGTATTGCCCCTAATGCTATCCAGATGTTGCCCCCAAGCTATGGAGTGATATGTTGACCATGTGACATGATTTTGATAATGGATGTAATGATGACCAGATGAATGATATGATATGAATTGATACTAAATTTCAGACGAATGATCTTGACATATTCATAATAGATGGAAAAGTTGATCTTAGAATCACATACGATGCCTATTTCCAAGTTTTCACCATATGCTTTGATTACACCCTTTGTGTTTTTGTATTTTTCTCATTTTTCTATTTTTCTTTCGTTTTTGTTTTTATCTTCTATTTTTTTTTTTTTGTGTTTGCCAAGATGCCTATTTGCCAGGTTTTCACCAAGGAAACAATTTTCAAAAGTTTTCCCCATGCACTAGGAGGTTCAAGAATATAATTTTTTGAGATGAATATTATTGATAGGTTCATCAAACAAATCCCCTTCTGACATTGATAATTGATATGACGACAAAGGGACCAAGCCAGTTAGGCTCAAATTTTCCTGTCTTCTCCCTATCCTGTTGATTCCTAGGGTTTTCCTTTAGTACCAAATCACCAACCTGAAAGACCCACGGTTTTACCCTATGATTGTAACTCCTTGACATCCTCTATTAATAGGCTATTAGATGATTAATCGGTTGTTGACGACACTCATCTAGCAATTCTAGTTCCTGTAGTCTAGATACCCTATAGTCTTCATCAGAAATGATTCCTCTAAGTGATACACGAAGGGATGGAATTTCAACTTCAATGGGAAATATGGCTTCTGATCCATATACCAAAGCAAATGGTGTAGCTCCCATCGGTGTTCTGATGCTTGTTCTATAGGCCCATAGTGCAGGGTTGAGTTGAACATGCCAATCATGTCCAACATCGTTAATCATCTTTTTGAGAATTTTGAGTATGGTTTTGTTTGAGGCCTCTGCTTGGCCGTTCCCTTGAGGATAGTATGGTGTTGAAAAATGATGTTGGATGTGGAATTTATCACATAGTTCTTAGACATCTTCATTCTTGAAAGGTCATCCATTGTCAGTGATAATGGATTGAGGGATTCCATACTGACATATTATGTAGTTCAAGATGAAAGAGGAAATCCGCTTCCCAATGATGGTAGTAAGAGGTACTACCTCTATCCATTTCGTAAAATACTCTGTAGCTGTAATAATGAACTTGTGTCCATTAGATGAAGATGGATTTATTTTTCCTACCAGATCTAGGCCCCATTGACAAAAAGGCCATGTTGATGTGAAGGGATGCAGTTCCTATGCTGGTGCATGAACTAGATTGTTGTGAACCTGACATTTTTGACATTTCTTGACAAATTGATATGATTCTTTCTCCATGCATGGCCAATAATATCCCAAATGGAGGAGTTTCTTAGCTAGAGTTATTCCACTCGAGTGAGTACCACAAATACCCTCGTGAACTTCTCGTAGGGTCATTTCAGATTCATTGCATTCTAGACATCGGAGTAGGGTACCATCAAGACCTCGACAATAAAGGACATCTATTATTAAAGTGTGTTAGGAAGATTGGTGGATAAAATTTCATTTTTGGTTTCAGGAAAGATCGGGAGGAAGAATATCATCTTTCAGGTAAGCATAAGTTTTTTCATATATGGAGGTTTCAACGGCTTCTAGATGGCATATGGTTGTGGATTCTGATTGATAATGGGAAGGACATGATACTTGTTCTACCATAAACTCATAACAAACACGCTTCTTAGGCAATTGCAGTAATGAAGCAATTGTAGCTATAGCGTCTGCAGCTTTGTTCTCTACCCTTGGAATCTTATCAAACTTGATATTGACAAAGGAATCTTTTAGATTATCTATTTGCTACTTGTAGAGCATCAATTTTTCATCCTTTGTTTGATATTCATCATTGACTTGATAAATAACTAGTTTAGAGTCCCCATATACCTGTAAATCTGTGATTTTCCATTGAATTGCTATCTTGACCCCAATAATCAATGCTTTGTATTCCGCCACATTCTTTGTACATTGAAACATGAGTTTATATGACTTCAAAATTGTGTGTCCTTGGGGAGAGATGAACAAGATCCCTACTCCTGATCCTCATTGTGTATATGATCCATCAAAATATAGTATCCATTGTTGGGGCATTGCTGTCATAATATCTGCATCTAGAAATTCCATTGCCATTGGGCGATCATCTGGTAGAGGAGCTTCAACTAGCTATTCAGTGATTGCTTGTCCCTTGATTTCCTTTCTCTTGACATATTGAATGTCAAATTCACTTAGTAGCATAACCCATTTTGCCAGTCTACCTATTAAGGCAACTTTACTTAGTAGATACTTCAAAGGGTCGATCTTTGCAATTAATCTGATTGTATGAGTCAGCATGTAGTGTCTTAGCTATTGAGTAGCAAACACCACTGCTAAGCATGAATTTTCTATGAATGTATAGTTTATTTCATATCCATTTAAATTTCTACTGATGTAGTAGATGGCGCGCTCTTTCCCTTCATAGTCTTCTTGTGCTAATAGTGCCCCCAAAGAGATATATGTCGTGGCAATGTACAAAATGAGAGGCCTTCCTTCTATTGGTGGCATTAGAATGGGTGGTGACATCAAATGTTGCTTGATTTGATTGAATGTTGTTTCACACCCTTCATCCCACCTAAAAATTATATTTTTATGCAATAGATGGTTAAAAGGATGACTTTTGTCTGCTAGTTGAGAAATGAATCTTCTGATTGATTGAAGCCATCCTTGTAGTGATTTGAGCTGGATGATATTCTTAGGAGGTGGAATCTCCATAATTGCTTTGAATTTTGTTGGATCCACCTCAATGCCCTTTTCTAAAACAATGTATCCTAGTAGTTTTGCTGACGTAACCCTGAAGACACACTTCTTAGGGTTTAACCTGACATTGAATTTCTCCATCCGTGTGAAGATTTTGTCTAGGATATGCAGACGTCCTTCCCTTGTAGTAGATTTTTCCAAGATGTCATCCACATAATCCTCCATGAAAGTGTGCATCATATCATGGAAGATTGTCATCATTGCTCTTTGATAAGTGGCTCCTGCATTCTTTAGACCAAATGGCATGACGTTCTAGCAGAAGGTTCCCCATGGACATGTAAAATTCATCTTTTCTTGATCTTCTAGTGCTATTCTTATTTGATTGTACCTAGAGAAGTTTTCCATGATTGATAAAATGGCATGCCCTGTCGTCAAGTCCACAATGATGTCTATGTTCGGTAGTGGAAAATCATCCTTAGGGCATGCTTTATTGAGGTCCCTGATATTTGTGCAGATTCTGATGCTATTTTCTGGCTTTGAAATAGGTACTATGTTCAATATCCACTCAGCATAGTCTATAGACCTTATGAATTTAGCATCCAATAATTTCTTTAATTCTGACTTTACCATCAATGCAATGTGAGGATGCATTTTTCTTAATTTTTGCTTAACAGGCTTGATTCCTTTTGGTAAAGACAGATGATGCATAGGTAGATTTGGATCTAAGCCTAGCATATCGGAATATGACCAAGCGAAGTTGATGCTTCTTGCTTTAAAGAAATTGATAAAGTCTGGTCTCTCTTGATCAGTCATTGATTCTATTAGATGTAGAACTTTTTCCTTCTCTTTTGTGCCAACGTCCACTGATTGTGTAGGTTCGACCAGAACTGATGATCACTCATGATAGTGTTCTAGGAGAGTGTCAAATCTTCCATCCTTCAGTGCCTCGGAAAGGTTTTCACCGTTGGATGCATTCTTTATTTTTACTTTTTCCATATCTAATGCTGCCATAGAATGGTTTTCACCATTAGATCTATTTTCCCTATTGTCAATTTTGCAACTGGAAGATTTGACACCCTCCTGTTGAGTCATGTTGTTATGAGTTTTATAGATAAAATTTGTATTAGGTTTGGTATGACATAGGAAATGCATGATGGCATTATCATTTGCAAATTTTGGTATAGTTAAAGGTTCGATAGGCTCCCAATCAATAAGTTCTAGATGGATTAATGGCATGGTATCATTGGATTGATTTAAGTCAATGGAGGTAAGGGTGAGGACAACAATATCATCATAATTGTCATTTGGGATATCGAGATCCATGATGGTACCCTCTTTGAAATCATCTAGTTCACTCAAATTTTGTTCGTCCTCACTAGAGTCATCGATATTTAGTGATCCTGTGACGAATGGTCTAGACCCAGAGCCTTGGCCCTCCTCATGTGTGGGTGTATATTTTTGAATCACATTGACTGGAATATCAATGAAAAGTAGATCACAAGGTAATTCCCACTCATATTCGTTTGAGTCTGTTTCAGAACCATCTCTAAAGTGAAGGATATTTTCCATAGCTATCTTTGTTAGCTCCTGCTTCTCTTCTTCAGAGTATCCTAGTTCTAGTTTTTCTTTTGTGTGGAGAGTGAGAGGTGTGATAGGTTTTGAGATTCCCTCCTTTCTTAATCCCACAGGTCCTTGTCCTTCATAACCCATCTTTTCAAGAATAGCCTTTCCTTTTTCATACTTGTCTATGTTGATGCTAATATTTTTTATACCGATCTCTGATGTTGATGTTTCTTCATCCTTGTAAAGCCAATCCAGGATTGCTTTATTGTCTGTTTCTTCTGCTATGGTTCTAGATTTCACAAATGTTTCTTGAAGAACTGTGCTAGATAAAGATGTTGGAGGTTTGATCATTGATGGTTGACCATATTGCTTAGGAGATGGCATTAACTATGATAAGTTAAGTGATTGCTCCATTGAGTACTATCCCATTACTTTATCTATCAACTGAACTTGCTTTTGAAATTTGTCTGATAGAGAAGTTTGTGTATCTGGATTGTTTGTTTCAACATGACTTGTTTCCTTTTCTTTACCTTTCTTTTGTACCCACTTGGTAGTGATGCTTGGACTTTGTTCATTCTTGGATGATGATGAACTTGAAGCTTCCCTGTTGTGAGGGACAAAGGTGTCTTGAGATATTCTTAATGTGTCACAATGTTGTGGATGATTATAATCAGCAGCTATAGTCACCTCTTGTCCATTTACTGGAAACTTCAAGCATTGATGGTATGTAGAAGGTATGGCCTACATTTCATGAATCCAGGGTCATCCTAAGAGTATGTTGTATGTCAATTCTCTTTCTAATACTTGACATGCTATATGCTTCATCATGGGTCCCACTTGAATGGGTAATACAATTAAACCTTTGGATGATCTTTCCTCCTCATCATATGCTTTGATGGTCATTTTTTGTCGAGCATCAATAGCGTCTTTAGAATATCCTAGTGCACAGACTAATTTGAGGGTGCAAATGTTCAGACCGGCTCCCCCATCTATTAGAACTCTTTTAACACGATGATTATGGATACATACTTCGATATGCAATGTTGTGTTATGCGGATGGTTTAATGAGACATCATCCTATTGAGAGAATGACAGACAATGTGGGGTAGTCAGATGTCCCACCATAGCTTGGAATTGACAAACATCCAGATTATTTGGTACGATTGTGGCAACTAATGCTTGTTCAAGAACTTCCTTATGTGATGGTGACAACTTAAGGAGTTCCAGTATCAATATTTGTGTGGGGATGTTTTGCAATTGATCAATAATATTATAATGAGATTGAGGCGTAACCGCACGTTGAGATCCCACTCCTTTTAATACTACCTTGGCTTGCCCCCTAGTCATGACGTTTGCCTGTTGATGTTCTTGATTCTCTCAGGGGGGGGTTTGCATTTGATTGATAACATCATAATTCGATGGAGGTGGAACTGCATGTGTGGAGCCAATTCCCTTTAACATTACTTTGGATTGTCCCCTAGTTAGCACATTGGAGGGTTGATGTTCTTGATTTTCTCTGATTTTTAAGACATTTATTTGATTATCAGAGTTTTGCACGCTTGGGAGTAAATCCAAAGAGGTAATGTTGTTGGTTTCATTTTCATCAATGTTATCACTAACTGCATGATCATGTTTGACTTCAGATAGACACAGGATTGTTGTGTCATAGACATGATTGGCATTCTTTCCTTTGCTGTTTGAGGATGATGCACCTTTGTCATAATTTGGCAAAGGATCTTTGAAGGCCGAATGATCATTGTTATTTTGAGGTCCTTCCACATACACTTTGTTGCTGTCCACCAAATCTTGTACTGCATGTTTCAACTCCATACAGTCATTTGTCTTGTGACCCTTGTTATTATGATAGTTGCAATAATCAGCATCATTCCACCATGATGGTTTGACTTTTGGATCCCAGAATCTAGCTTCCCGTGCAGTGAGAAGACCTCTGGTAACTAGTTCTTTCATTGTTGATTCCATTGTTTGACCCAAAGGTGTGAACCTTCGCCGATTTGATGGTTTTTGATAGGACTGTGGTTTTATGATTTCATTGCTTTGTATGGTATTTGACTTGACATTTTGCTTGTTGCTCTGATTCTTTGATGTGGACGCGGTCAAATTGAAAACCGGTTTGACGTTTTGGGGATCATTTGTTGGCTCATTTGTATTTCGGTTCTTTTGCCAAAATTTTGGCTTCTCACCGCTTGAGTATTGATTTGAGGAGTTACTTGTGTTGTTTGTTTTGTCATTAAAATGCTTGATAACTCCTCTCTTGACTAACGCCTCTTCGATCTTAAGACCATTCTCTATCACTTTCTCAAATGTTGGAGGACATTGTAGTTCCAATCTATAACTCATTTCTTCTGTCAAGTTTTCAATGAACAATTCCATCTTTTCCTCTTCAAGAATGGATCTAGGATATCTAGCAAACAAGCATCACCATCTTTAAAGAAAAGACAAGAATGTTTCTCCCTTTTTTTGTTTTAGATTGTAAATATCTTTGATAGTAACATCATGTTGGATGTTGAATGAGTACAGAGAGATAAATCTGTTGACAAGTTCCTCAAAAGTTTTGATACCTGGTTTTAACTTTGAAAACCATTCCATGCATGATCCTCCCAAACTCCTTGGGAATAATCTCATTAAATAAGTTTCCTCTTGGGAAAAATCAAGACTCATTGTTTTAAATTCTTTGATATGATCAATTGGATCCGTTCTTCCATTATACTTATCGTATTTTGGAATCTCACAATGTCTAGGGAAAGGTATCAAGCCGACCGTTGCATTGAAAGGATAAGGACAAATGTCTTGTATTGCATATAGCTTGGTAGTCCCTTTCATCATATCTTGTATTTGTTGTTGTAAAATTTTCATCTGTGATGTTAAAGTAGCAACTGGATCTATTGTTTGCGTAGGTTGTGGTATCTCAGTCTCATGTGTTTCCGGTGTTTCCTTCAAACGGTTTACATCAAAATCTTTTGGAATTTTTGCCCCTGATTCGGCTAACATTAAAAGATATTTTTCCATGTCTTGTTCTAATTTTTTTCCATAAATATGTGAAACTTGGGATCTTGTTGAGCCGCTTGGATATCTTCCGGAGTTATTTCATTCTTATCATTGCGGTTCAGATTGTTCCAAGTATTTTCTTCTGCCATTTCTTGTGAGTTTAAAATTTCTTGCTCTAAGAGTCTTTGTTTTTGGTACCTAGTTAAGATTGGCATACAAATTTTTTCCCTTTCTTCTGAAATGTTGATCTTATGTGTGGGATAGTGTCAATTGAACCTTTTTAAATAAAGTCGAATAAGATGACTGATCTTATTGATGAGACAATTTTTAAAAAGTTAATAACTATACTTTGTTTCATGATGAAGGATGATAGTATCCTAATAATGAAACTTCTGTCTAGTAATTTATTGTGTATTTGATTTTTGACACTTGTGATTTGCAAGATCTTTTTTCAATTGATAAGTTTGGAAATTTCTATAAACCTTTCTGACTTTGGTTCCTACACAGTGATTCTAATAAGAAGAAATTTAATTCTGATGAAAAATGTGAATAAAATGACAGACTGGTGTACTAGTAAAAATTTTAAACTCTCTATGTTAAAAGCACTAAAACAGAGACTAGAAGTGCTATTTCCCAAAAGCGTTGGAACATAGTCTAGAAGTGCTGAAATAGGTGACCGAAGCGCTATTTGGACAAAAGCGTTGAAACAGTGCTCGAAAGTGCTAGATAAAATAATGGAAGCGCTACTTCCCAGAAGCGCTAAAACAGAGCCCAAAAGCGCTGTAAAAAGTGACAGGAACGCTATTTTGCCAAAAGCGCTAAAATAACAATTGTAAGTGCTAAAACAGAGCCCGAAAGTGTTGTTTCACGAAAGCTCTGGAACAGTGACCCGAAGCACTGAAACAGGTTTTCTAGAACACTAAAAATAGGACCTTTTAAGACTTTCTACTATAAAATTTGATCAGGTCTTGTGGCATACTATATTAGAGATTGTGGAAGATAAGAAGGATGAAGCCTTTGACTATGGTTGTGGAATTGTGTGAGAGCTCTCCTCTAGAAGAAGGCTCGTAAGTAGATTGGCTCTACTGCATGATCTAATGTGTGACCCCTGGCAAAATCATGGTATCGGTGGATGAAAGTTCTATGTTGCAAAAGGAGTTTTTGATTTTGATACAGAAAACGTTGTTTTCTCAATTTGCTTCTATAATCGAGAGGTCTTTGGGGTTTCATGACTTTGATTTTTCTTTTGAGAAACATGGTGGACTTCCACTTTCATAGCATGGATTTTCTGATTGTTTTGACTTGACGTTTTCAGGATGATCTTTAAATCTGATTTAAATGAATTTGTGAAAACACAGCAAGCAATTTTGAATAAGTGTTTTAAAACTAAAAAGATTGTGTATGTTCAAAAATCATGAATGATTTTTATTGATTTTGACGGGTTGTTTTAAAATTTGTACACAAATCAAACAAACCCACACTTAAGGACAAGTAGGTCATCATTATGCTCATAGCCCACATCTTGAATTACGTTGACTCACACAACAATGTCACCCCCTAGAGGGCGCCCGTGTTTTTGTCGTTGCTAGGCGCGTACTCAAAGTGACAGAAGTAGATACTGAATCCCTTGAGCAAGCGGTCCTTGGTAATTATATGGTGAGTGTCTTGGGGGTATATTCTTCCCTCCCCTTGCACCGTGAGTATGACAATGTATGGATACTGACTCGGTGAGAAACTACTCTATGGTTCATAGATAGGGTTCTGTTCAGTGTGGTAAATAGATAAACTCCCTCAGGAGACCTCCCAATCTTTAGAACAAAGATTTTGGGGATGGTTATCTTGCCTACTACCATCAAGTTGGACTTTCATCAACAACTTGCATTTTTATTAGAGTGGGTTGGAAAACCTAGCTTTGGTTGTTCCCATAGGGTGAGTACTTTTTCCCACTACGACAGGCCTGCTAAAGGATTTAATAAAGTGTAAATGACATGAAATAAAAGTGAATCTGGCACTTTGGTCACCCAGTTAAGGGGAGAGCATAAGCCTAATCACCACAAACACAACATATAAGTTTGTTCTATTTTAAAAGCCCAAAAAGAAGTTTTCTAATCTATGTGAAGATGTTGCTTCATAGAAATCATGATGTTCTTTTTAACTTCAACTGTAAAAATATGGTGACTATCCTAGGATTGATAGATTTTCTTTTAAGAAAAACAAGAAAGTGACTATCCTAGGATTGATCAATTTTAGAAACTTTGAAGTGGCTATCCTAGATTGATCAATTTTAGATAACTTTGAAGTGACTATCCTAGATTGATATGTTTTAATTCAACTGTGAAAAAAATCAAAATCTAGCCCCGGACGCATCGGATCCAAACTTGATTTTACAAAAGTTCTGGTACATTGCACCAAAGCACTAAAATAATTACCTGATGCGCTAAAACCTGAAAGTGCCAAAACAGGAACCCAAAGCGCCGAAGTTTTCCATGGAAGCGCTAAATTACCTGATGTGCTAAAACAATGACCGTAAACGCTAGAATAGTGACTGAAAGTGCTAAAATAATGAAAATGCTAAAACAACAACCAAAAGTGCTAAAACTTTTAACGGAAGCACTAGAACTCAAACACGTCGAAAACCTGCGTTACACTTTCCAAAAAATTGATATTTTTGATAAAATTGGGGTTAATACCCCATGGAGGGTGCCAAATTGTAAGTGTGAACATGTGAATAAGGTTAAAACACTTCTTAATGAGATATTATATCAAACATAACTCAAATTGAACTAAATCAAAGTAGTAATCAATTGAAAGTGTCATATTGTTATCTATCCTCAAAGATTTATTAAATCTAAATTGCTCTCAGATTGTGTAAGCAAATAAGACTATTAAAATGACTATCTGAAGAATGAGATAATGATAATGCAATGCTAAATGATAAAACAATTAAACTAGCATGATATTGATATGAAACAAATAATTGCAGCTATAGGAGGCAACCATTGATTGGAAACTTGATTGTTTGATACTTGATGTGTGAATGCTTGATGCTTGATGTCTAGATTCCTGCAAAGTAAGAGTGCACAAAATAGATTATTTGGATCCTCTTCTTGGTTCAAATGAGGCTTTATTTATAGATTTCCTGGCTGTAGAAATGCACAGGGAAAGCTTTGAGAGATTTGGATTCAATATGGAGAATTGAATGGTGAGAGATGGAGGAGATTGAGAGAAAGATGGAGATTGTCTCTACCCATGAAAACACCAGGCAAGAGAAGAGGAAAGATTGATGGAAGAGGATTGAGAGATCAAATTCCAAATTTGTCTCCAATTTGTCTCCAAAACTTCTTGTGAAGTTTCAAAGCATTAATTGTGACAAATTTAGACATAGATTAGACATAGGAAATCTAATTCATTTTTGAGGAAATGTAGATTGGAATATTCCTTATGCTCTAATTCAAATATTTTTGATTTATTTAAATTAGGAAAAGGGAGATAAATAATTTAATAAAACGAACTATAGGATAGTTTGTTTATTAAATTAATCAAAAGAATATGGCATTTAATCAATAAAGTGTTTTGATCTTTATTTAATTAATTTAGAATCGATGTGATAGATTGAAATAGGGATTTGATAATTAAATCGAACAAAGTATTTAATTTTGTTTATTTAATTAAGATGAATTTAAATGTAAACTATATAAATAAATATTTCTATTTATTCAAACAGTAGAGGAAATTAGGATAATTAACCAAATAATTTGTATTTAATTAATAGGATGCTCCAGACCAATTTTAGGTGTATATAGATATCATCTCTCGCCTACCTAACTACACCATCCCAATTGGTCTTACTAGCCAAATATCTGTCTATAACTACAATATAAGTCGCACCATCAACCAACTGATATCCAGTAACTGATCCTTCATTGACTGGAGAATAAACATCTCTCCACCATTACCTAAGCTGCTCCAAACTGAGATGCTTGAGAGCAAACTTCTTCCTTCCAATCATGACCTCAAAGAATGAAATGCACCTATCATAGATACTATTCAAGGTATCCTCAATCTGTCGTGCCTACTTATGAATCTTTTTCAAGGCCTTCTACCTCATTTACAAGATTTCAAACCATTCCCAAGGTTTGAAAACTCTTGGAAAAGGAAGAATCCTGCACTGTACCAATTTTTCCTTAGTAAACCCCATGATTGTTGTAGTCTTCTGTAGCAAGAGGTTGGTACCCACATTATCCTAGGCTAGGAAATCCTTTAACCAATCCACTGATCTCATTGCATCTCCTCCAGTGGACAATATGATCTTAATAGCATCATCTCCTTTAGTTTGGACACTCTGCAACCAAGCAATTGTTGCATGTGTGGTGCCCTTCATCTTCTCAAGTTCAGAGATTGTCGCTTGAGGTAAGAAACCTACAGCAGAGGAGAAAGAACCAATGGCTTGCAAGAGTTTCATCAACTCTTGCAAGTATTTATTTAGTTTCTCATTCTCCCTCTCCAATTCATGCCTTGTCTACACATCTTCCTTCAACCTGCCCACAATCACAGCACTGGAGCCTTCATATTCTTCAATTTCTCAATCCATAGTAGCATGCGCCAAGTCAACTGTTTGCACATTATAGTCGTTGGCAATCACATTGTCTCTATCCCTGTTTGGAGCAGGGGTAGCAATGTGGACCACTCTGTTACTTGACCCATCTCTTTCAATTTGCGACACAACCCTTGATTTCTTCTTAGTCTTTTCCTTCTCTACATTGGCCATAAGGGCATCCCAATTAGGAGGAGCATCCTCCACTATCACCATTTTAATCTTCAATTCCTTCTCAAGCCAATCCTTCTGCTGATCAGCGGTTGCATCCTTTTCAACATTTGGACTTTTAGGAATGTCCATGATGAGATTCTCCTTCTCTTTTACCTATTCTTCCACAACCACCTACACTGGTGAAGGGGCCCTAGCTAGTATTTCTTCCTCCTTTTGAGGATACTTGTTCACTTGTTCCCTCATGGGCGAGTCTGCATGTGATACCAAGGGAGACTGTACTACCTTATCAATCTCTGCCTCTACATTATAGAGGTCTCCCTCCTGAAACTCTTCCTTGCCCAAATCCCTAAGACTTTCATCCTTCCTTGGTTCCTCCTATATGTTACCAGCATCTTGAGGAATGGAGGCACTCACTTTCTCAACAATAGGAACACTAACTGAAACATTCTCCCTTACTGCTGTATCCCTTGGGGAAGGAGTCCTTGATCTCCTCATATAAACCTATGTCTTTTCCCATGAGCTTTCCACCTCTACCACTAGTGGCTCAATTTCCTTGTCAACTTTAGGGGCTTCCTCCACCTTTTGTGATAGTTTTGTGATTCTTCTTCTTTTTATCAATGGTGGAGCACTTTCAACCTCCTCCTCTTCTTCCTTATTCTTTTTAGTTTCTTTCTTAGAGGCATGTCTCCTCTTCTTAGGCACCGACTTCCTCTATTTGCCAACCTCTATAGCCTTCTCAGCTTGAACCTCCCTTACTTGAATTCTAAAAGGAGAATCCACCTTCTCTTTTCATTTTGGATCTAGTTCAAGTGAAGCCTTGAAAGCATAATGAGACTCTAAGTCTCCCATTAGTTCATAAGTGCATGGAACATCTTGTGTTTTAACCACATCTTGGTATATTTGATCACTGGAGCGATGACTTGATCCAACTCAGTCTTCTCTTCTTCTAACTAATCAACTTCTCCAATTGGCCTATCTTTTACTGCCTCATAAACATGGCCCTAGATTACATTTCCATCCTCCTCTATCTAGTCAGGGATGGCCTTTACATTGTACAATATCACCAAATCCACTGGCAACCTAGAAAACCTCTTCTTCCTTACCTCAAACTCATCGGTAAGGTTAGTGCAATAATCCTCAATGTGAGCCTTATGGATATATTCCCTACTGGCCTTCTTTTGAGCTTTGCCAGTGATGTCAGACCTTGCCCTTTTGGAATGGAAGGAGAGACCAAGAGTACTCATCTCCTCCTCAGAAGCATGAGCAGACTGAATGGAAGCACAAACCTCACCCATTCCTATCTTTAGGGGAAAATCATTCCCAAAACCTGTCTTGTGCATCTCTCCCTTTACAACATTGTCAAAGTCACAAATCTGCCTAGTGACTTCCAACAATATGACATGATCTATTCGATACCTAGGGAGTCTATAGGGATCCCTCTGAAAACCATCAATCCTGATGTATGAAAAGGTTGGGAACTAGATAAAGCATGCCCCATATCTCCTTATCAATTCCTTTGCCTTATCAGAAATTCACATATGCCTTGCACCTTGGAGCAATCTAGTGATGTACATTGTGAAGGCATCATTGGATCTCCTATAACTTCCCCCAGTTAGGTGCAACTGTGGATATACTTCATAGATGGCACCCTGCCCAAAGATACCCCTAGTGCTTAACCCCTTGTATGGGTGAAGTCTCGCCAATGAATACACTAGGTAAGAAGTCATAGTAAAATTCTTGGTTTGCAAGACATTACATAATTGTTCATGAATCATAGCACTGATGGCCCCCACCTAGTGATAGTCAATTCCTTGCTCCATTCTAGCAATCACATTAAACATCTAGGTGTCGAACACACCTACACTCTTCAATCCCACCAACCTGCTGAGAAGAGTGATGACATTATAGTACTTTCTCTTGAACTTAAGATTGAATAGTTGCCTAGGCAACTTGGAGAAATGGGATTTGAGCTTCTCTAGCCAAGAGTTGATCACCTGCTCAGATTTGACTATATTCTCCTCATAATACTTTCTGGCACCATCCTTGTCAAAGGTCACCACATGGGACCTGTCAGGCATGTCAAAGGTTGCAACAATGGACACAGGACAAAAGCCAACCAAAATCCTGCCCTGGGGGCCAATAATCCTTTGTGTCCCTCTATCACAATTTTTGGCACACTCAAGCACCAGCTCATAGCACTACACTGTGGAAGGAAAACCTGCCACATGAGCCAGTCCAGAGTCCACCAATATTTTTTCCAACAAAGGAGGGCTCAGTGCTGACATTTCAGCCTTGAACTCCTTATAGTCCCACATGCCCATATTTGTATCTATGATTCCCGACCAAATTGAGGTCAGTTTGCTCTTAGGAATCTGGCTCCTTATATCCAATTTCACCTTCTTTGCATCTGAGATGGCAAAAGTCTCTACACCTGGATCTGTTGCCTTTCCCTTTCCTTGACCAGCAACATCTTGTCCTAATCCTGCCTACAAACACATAAAGATAACCACAATCAGATCCATGAGAAATAATAAGTGTAGGAGATTATTACCTCAAAGTTCAGGATTTAGCCCCCCTCGCGAATTCTAGACTAGGAAGGATTATCAGGAAAATTCGGACAAGGCGGATTCCAGCGAACCAAGCATGAAAAATCCCATAATATCATTCAAATCCATCAATTAACAAAAGAAAACCATTAGAAACACTTAGCATAAGCTCCTTTAATCCATCAAATACATCATCAATAAATAGATCCTTCCATAAACATCAAATTCAACATTTTCCCAAAAAACTCAGAAGAATCCACCAGAGGCAGATTTTGGCAAAAATAACACCAATTACAACTAACCCAGGAAAAAGGAGGAACCGCGAAACATCCGAGAAAATCCAGAGTGAACAGATTTTGGAAAAATCCATACATATCAAAATCAAAGCATGAAACCGGTAAAACGGTCTGATTGCGGATATCAAGGAAATTCGGAGGAAGCTGATTTTGGCAAGATAAATGAAATCCGGTAAAAAGTAGTAAAAGAGAAAGAGAGAGAAAATTTAGGGAAATCCAGAGGAAGCGGAATTTCGTGAGGACCTCAAAAACCCGAACCTGTCCACATTCTCACTACTTTCACCAAAACTATTTGACAACTCCGGATCTAAAGCATGCATTTCAAAATTGACTTAACCTAGCCCTCCAATGAATGAAATGCAAATCAGAAACACTCCTCATAGCAATTTGAGAAGGATTGGCCATGCCCTAGGTCAAGAACCCTAAACTATCCTCCATGAAAATACAGGGAACAAAGCATGACTTGCTCACACACCAAAATTGAGAGCCCTAAGTAATGCAAGCAAACGCCCAAATGAGAAGCAAAACCAGACCAAGAGAAAATGTCAACAACCAACCAAGTAGACTGGTAAAGCAACACAATCCATGAAAATTCCCAAATGAGACTCACATACCCAAGGACACTTAGAAATCATGAAGGACATAGAAATAAATCAAGTAAATCAATCGAAAACAATAGATTAAAAGATCAATTCAACATACCATGAAAGCATAAGGGCCGAAACTGGTGATGCCAACAAAGAACCGTCAAATACGAGTAAGACACAATCCATAGACGTGAAATGTAGATGCACAGTCAAAATGGCCTCAAAAAAACACTCAATCCAGAAAAACACCAAAGCCCCAAGACTCAAGCTCGAATGATAGCAAATGCATAAACTCAAATGATCATTTACCTCCCAAAATCCGATATTTCAAAGTCCCAAAACATCCGCACAAATGCCATTAATGTGGTCGACAAGACAGCCACGACCATAAAACTCGGGAATTTGACATGGTGACGGACTTCAAGGAAATCTGGACCATACGGATTTTCTCGAAAACAAGGCAAAAGGTAGCAACCTCGGACGTTGAAAGGAAACCGGGAGAATCCAGCCCAGGCGGATTTTCTCGAAAACAATGAAAATTCTGAGACCAAGTCAAAACTCAAGATTTTCAATAAAATTCATAGGTGTGCCACTTTAATTGGAAATATGGATAGTAAAGCACAAACCCAAGCAAGCGAAAATACCCAGAAAAGAAGGGCCAAAACACCAAGAAGTGAAGAAAGAGGGTCTCCATTTTCAGTGGGGCATGTGTGCAAAAATTGCACAACAAATCTTTGATCCCTCATCATCATCATCATTTTCCCTAGAGAATACACCACCCATTTATCCACCACCTCCATCTCTGCCATTAACATCCACACCACCCCTTGGATTAGGCCTTCCCCCTTTACCAACCATCAATCAACAAAATCTGAGCAACCCTCCAATCATAAAGCAAAACATATTACCAAATCCTCTTGTCTTTCCATTGATATCACAACAATAGGTGGAAACCATTCAACAAACCCAAGCAATCAACACATCATCCACCACCCCCCAAATATCTCAAAACATGGTCTGCAAAGGACCGAGCATATCAATCACACCATCCACCACAAAAATCCTAATTATCAATACAATGGTACCTCTCTCACAACAACAAATACCATTCTGAATCCTCCACCTTTTCCACCAAATTCAAACATGGCTAATCAATATAGAATCACTTTGTAAGTGGCTCAAAAATCCTTCCAAAAGGAACTCAAGCAATTCCAAACCCAACAAGTTGTCCAAGGCACACAATAAGGTCAATAGATTTCCCAAGCTCAAGCTTTCCTACAATAGTAGCAAGTCGCCCAAGCTGCTCAAGCCGTACAAGCCGCACAGGCTACCTAGGCTACACAAGAATCCCAAAAATATCAAGCTCAAGCTCAAGCCCAATATCAAGCTCAGCAAGCGCAAGCACAAACTCAATACCAAGAACAACTACAAGTGGATCAACAACAAGAATATCAACAAGCCCTGCAATAGTATCAAGCCCAACAACAAGCCCTGCAATAGTATCAAGCCCAACAACAAGCGTTGTTGACACAACAACAATAGCAAGCCCAACAACAAGATTTATTGGAACAAAAAAAACAAGCCCAAAAACAAGCATTTTTAGCACAACAATAGAAACAAGACCAACAACAAGCTTTGTTGGTACAACATCAATTACAAGAATATTAGCAAGTGTTGGCTACACAACAAACCCCCATGAATGCATCGCCCAGTCCACAAGTTACCACACCCGTCATCACTACACCAACCCAGAATACATTCATCCCACCACCTAACCCTCAAGGTGATCTATCCACTCAAATCAAGAGGCTCTTACAACAAGTGTTGGATATCCAATAAGGGAAGACCCCTAAATCACAAGGGAATCTATGCCCTTATCCGTTCGATAGGATAATTATGATGAAACCATTTCCACAAGGCTTAGAAATCCCAAAATTTGAGAAATACCATAGACTCAAAAACCTTGAAGATCACATCAGGGATTTCCATATGCATTGCATGGAAGTAGCCTATGATGAATCCTATCTAATGAGGCTCTTCCCATGAAGTCTGGGTAGCCCAACTATGGAATGGTTCTCCTGACTTCCTCCAGGGATCAAGAAATTCCAAGAAATTGTGGATGCCTTTATGAAAAATTATGCATTCAACATGGGCATGGATGTAAGATTGGAGGAATTATCCAGTCTCAAGCAAAACAAGGGGGAATAATTCACGTCTTTCTTACAATGATGGTGATCTAAAGCCAACATAAGAAAGTGGGCCATGCCAGAGGAACAACAAGTTTGGACTATCATCGCAAATCTTGAAGGAAGTTTGGCCTTCCATATTAAATTACAATGCATCACCTCCTATGACCAACTCATCCCTAAAGCTCTCAGCATCGAAAGAGCTCTCATTGCACAAGGGGTAACACTTACTTATCAAGATAATCACCCATTGACAAGTTATAATGACAAACCACAAACATGGCTAAAAAACAAGAATGTCACCAACAAAGGTGTTGTTGATTCTAAGGTTGTGATCAATGATCCAAATCCAAACACTCAGTGAAAAATTTATCAACAACCTCAGAATAATACCCAAAATACCCCCTGATCCAACCTGTCTCATCAGCAAAACAACACCTAGACAATCAATAATGTCAATGACCAAATTGGACCATCCACAAGAAATTGGTATCCCCCAAAGCAAAAGTACACACCACTTGGAGAATCAATCGAATATTTCATGAAGCAACTCATTGATGCCAAAATTATCACACTCCCCATCATCGAGAATTACCAAGAACCTCAAGGTAAGCCACTCTGGTATAATGAGAACTATCTGTGTGATTTTCATAAAATCAAGGGACACACAAAAACCAGTTGCATGAGGCTCAAGAACCTAATCCAGGGTCTCATCGATGACAAGACTAAGAAAGTTGAGCAACCAGTTAGAAATCAAGACCTAAAGATATACATGAATCTGATGATGATCATAACAAGTCAAATAACAATGGAAAAGGAAAGAAGTATGGCAATGTTAACCACTTCTATGAACATGTCGCCACATCCTTAGATGAATTGGTAAGTGTTGTCCATATCCCTAGATCTAAATCCAAGTGTGGAGTCACCACACAAGGTGGAAAAATTACTATCCCTAGGCCATTTGTGCAATCTAGAGTACCCCTCACAAATTCAAGATCAATCCCCAGTAGCTACAATGTCTTGGAACAACTAAAGAAGACCCCCACTCAGATCTCCATCATGGAGTTGCTAAAAATTTCACCTGCTCATAGGGAGATTTTAGAAAGGGCCCTTGTTGAGTCTTTTGACCTATAGACCTTGATGTGGATCAATTTCAAGCTATGCTCAAAAACCTCACCACACCACATCTCCTATCATTCTCTGAGAAAGACTTCCCTACCCAACCATCTCACAATCATGCATTTCATTTGGAAGTCTACATCCAAAAGAATAAAGTCAAAAGGGTCTTGGTGGATGGGGGTGCAAGGTTGAATATTTTCTCCATCAAGCTAATAAAAATCCTAGGATTTTTTGAAGATATGATTGAAAAGGGAAAAGGCATTACCATTTGGGCTTATGATGATCAGGAAAGAGTGTCTCAAGGCACCATTTCACTTCCTATCCAAGTAGGACCAACCATCATGGAAACTACATGCCAGGTCCTCACCCTTGATCTCCCATATAAAATTTTCCTACTATTCCCATGGATTCATGGGATGAAATAATTTGCATCCACATTTCACCAATGTGTTAAATTCCCCTTTAAAAATCAAGAGGTCACCATTCATGGTGATCTCGAGCCCTTTGCTTACTGCAGAAACCTCGAGGCCAAATACTACAAAATCCTACAAGTTCCTAAAAATGATGAAGGACCTTCAACTGCATACGTTGATCCATCCTCCTTACCATCCACATCCACTTCTAAGATAGAGACACCTTCCATTCCTATCATATATGATATTAAGACCATCATCTAAGACAATCGGTGAGGAGATTACAAAATAAAGAAGGGTGCCTTTGTAGTCGAAGAATTACCACAATCTCCTAGGTCCCATGGATAGCCACAACCATCCAACACAACATCTCAAACCTTTAGAGAAGACCCCTCCCAATTTAGAATTTGGGTGGATCTAGGCCGAGAAGTGGTGGATGAAAGAGATATATCCAGTATCCTCTATCAAGATGAAAGACCTATACTAGCTCTTCCAATGGATGATACCAAAAGAGTACTACAATTAATGTTGGGCATGGGCTATAATAGGAATGAAAGCCTTGGAAGAAACAATGATAGTCAACTAGAACCTATCATTGCTGAGAGACACATGAAAAATATTGGCCTTGGATCTAACCCTCTAAATATAACTGTATGTGGTCGAGGTCCCCTTGTTAAAGCAGTGAAGCTCCTCTCCATTTACCAGTATCCACAGGTCGAGTCATAGATAATTTTAACTTTGACATAAGTGATGTATGTGGGAGTGACAATGATGAGGATACCATTACTGACCTACCTATGTTGTTTGAACACTCCTCTTTATTCATGTTTTCCAATGTATCATTTGAGTCAAGCAGTCAAACCCATGAGTTAAAACTAGTATATCCTCAACTGATAGACTACAACCAATGAGGACCGCCAATTTTAGACACATTCAAAAATGATGAGGTGCTCTCAGAATTCATGGGATTGTGGGATAATGTACGTTATGGAGATCACAAAGTTGGCTTTAACATTGAACTAGATACACATGCTTATTATGGGGGGACAATTGAATCCCTTTGTTGCAAAAGTGAAAATTTGAGAATAATCTCTAGGTCTTAAAGTGAAAACCATATTGTGGCACTTTTAGACACAAAAATAGAAAAAAAAAAGGATGCATCTAATAGTGAAAACCTCTTTGAGGCACCAAAGGATGGTGTATTCAATCTTCCTCTCAATGTAATTCATTAGGAGAAGTCAACACTCTTAGAAAAAAGGTGCAATCCCATCAACTTAGGGACTGAGGCAACACCACATATAACATTCTATGCAGAGTCACTCCTAACTAAAGAACAAGAGCTCCTAGCTACCTTCCCAAGAGAAAGAAAGGTGAACTTCGCATGGACCTACACTGACATGTCAGGTCTCGATTCGGAAGTTGTGATTCACCATCTTCCAGTATACCCAGAGGTGGAGTCGTTAAAACAAAAGCTGAGAAAAATGCACCCACAAATCGTACTATTAGTCAAACTTGAGTTGCAAAAACTCTTGGATGCCAACTTCATAAGGCCCATTGACTATCTAGAGTGGGTTTCAAATCTTGTACCTATTTCAAAGCCCACTAGGGGGATCTGCATCTACACTGACTTCAGAGATGTAAAAAAAGCATGTCCCAAGGATGACTTCCCTCTCCCAAACATATACATGATTATGGATATGACGGATGGACATGAAATGCTATCACTAATGGATGGATTCTCAGGGTACAATCAGATCATGATATCCAAAGAAGATCAACACAAGACGGATTTCACTTGTCCCTGGGAGACATATTCTTGGAATATGATGCCATTTGGGTTGAAGAACACTGGAGCAACCTATCAAAGGGCCATGACACTCATATTTCATGACATGATTCACAAGTCTGTAGAGGACTATGTGGATGATATACTAGACAAATTGAGAAAGAAACAAAATCACATAGAAACACTGAGCTCTATCTTTGATAGGTTAGAAGAATATCGGGTCAGGCTCAATCCAAAGAAGTGTGTCTTCGAGGTACAATTAGGAAAGATCCTAGGCTACATTGTGTCAATGAGATGGATCGAGATAGACCCCACCAAGGTTAAAGAAATCCTTGAGATGGAGGCACCAAGGACATTAAAATAACTAAGAAGCTTACAAGGAAGGCTCCAGTCCATCTGACGATTCATAACGCAACTAGCAGATAAGGAAATCCCATATTCTCATCTACTCCACAAGGGGGTAGCATACAAATGGGATGAGAAATGTGATCAGGCATTCAACAAGATCAAGGATTACTTGTTCACACCACCAGTACTTATGTTTCCAATTCCAAAAAAACCCTTGATCCTCTATATATTTGCAACAATAGTAGCCCTTGGTGCTCTCTTAGCACAACATGATGAAAATAGGAAAGAGAGAAATTTATTACATCAGTAGAACCATGGTGGGACATGAGCTGAATTACACATCCATTGAGAAATATTTCTTAGTATTCATGTTCACAACACAAAAATTTAGACATTATATGTTCACACACCAGATAAAACTCATTACCAAGATAGACCCTCTCAAGTATCTACTTTCCAAAGAAACTCTCATAGGACGAATGCAAAAATGGGTTATGATCCTAACAGAGCACTACATTGATTATGTGGAATGAAAGGCCATTAAAGGAGAAGTGATTGTAGATCAGCTGGTAGAAGAACCAACATACATCAAGAATCCATTGGTATCAAAGTTCTTTGACGAATCCATCTTCAACATAAACATAACATATCACTAGAAAATGTACTTTGATGAATCCTACACACATCATGGGTTAGGAGCTGGAATCTTCTTCATCACACCACAATGAGATTGCATACCCAAATCATATAAGTTGTCATTTTCTTGCAAAACTAATATTGTGGAGTATGAGGCTATTGTCAAAGGGTTGATAATTGTGGCACAGTGGTGTTGATGATGTTTTTTGCACAACAATAACTCAGATAGAATATGATATCCTATCTTTCTTGAAAGGTAAATCTCTATTAGTAAGCCTCAAGAGATAACCCCAAGTTTTGTAATGTTAGGTCTTGACAATGCAACAAAACAACTCAGTGATAAATGAGAAAACGTTGGTAATCACAAAGGGACCTTACAAACAAATACTGGATCTTCAAACTTATCAGATTTTGCAATATGTTGATACTTAAAATTCCTAACCCCAACTCAAATAAAAAAGAAATAACAAAAGATGAGGGTTTAAGAGAAATCCTCAGATTAAAATTACTCCTAAAATCAATCACAATAATGATGAATGCTACAAACGGACATATCTCCAACAAAAAAAATATTTTCTTGATCAAGGACAAGCACACAACTACATAGAAATGGTGCAATCTTCTAAAGAAATTGAAGATTTTTAGACTATGAGCATTCATCCACATACCCAGCAAATGGCACAATGTAAATAATCATTCACAGTTGAACTCAACATAAGATAAGGCTCAACCTAACTTTACACAAAAAATTACAATCAACAAATTTCTAAAAGTATGCATTGGAGATCAATCAATATCATTAACATTTTACCATTATCATGAAAGAACTAAAAACTAACACCTAACATCTAACTTGCATTCAAGATTTCAAAATTAGTTTGGAAATATAGAATAACAAGAACCATGCAAGATAAATCAATCCAAGAGAGGCCACGAAAGAACAATGTCTTCAATTGTATTGAATTCATCCAATAGTAGCAACAATTCCAGTATCCTGTATTACAACACTTGCTTCAAAATAAAACTAACTTCTAATCCTAGATTTTGGCTCTATTTCTTAACTTGCTTCAAAATCTAATCTTCTAGCCCTTACAAATGAGGTGAAATGCCATACTTATAGAGATTACATCATATGTCGACCCAAGTTAGGGTTACAAAGAAGGTCAGCCAAAAAATAGGTCAACCTAGAAAGTTCCTAAAATAAAACTTGACATTGCATTAAATTCATGAGGCTCCTTCCCAAGTCGGCGTGGGATCTCCAATATAGCTTGGTCCAATGCATGCGAAGGCTACAAAAGAAATAAGGGGAAAGAAAATTTTTGAGGCGTTCATTCATTAGTCGGCCCTTTATCTTTTCCTTGACCTAATTTATCTTTCACCCTAAGGAAAATCACCTCTAGGTCGGCCACAGGTAGGGTATTTAATATTTTGAATCTTCTATCAAGGTACCTAATCTCTTCCCTTGATTTCTTGATGAATTCATCCAACTCCACCTTGAGATCTTGATACTTCTCCATGATAGCATTATAGGTGTATGCAACATCTAGATGGTGAACTATGATTGGACAATCATCCGTTGGAGCATAAACCTTATGCCACCATTCTTTTAATTTGTTCAAAGCTCAGATGCTTGGGTGCACAAAAATTTCTTCCTATCATGATGTCAAAAAATGGAATGCACTTGCCAGAAATATCCTTTAATGTATTCCCTATCTAATGCCCCTATTTGTGCATCTTCTTCAAAACCCTTTTTTGATCTATAATAATTCATACCATTCCCAGGGTTCTGAAACCTTTGAAGAAGGAAGTATCTCATCACTCACCAACTTCTCCTTTGAATAATCCATTATTATCTTCAACTTTTGCAAGAGGAGGTTTGTATCAGTTTTATCTTGTGAGCACATTCTGCAATCAGTCAAAGGATCTATATGCATCACCACAAGTGGACAAAATGTCTTCAATCATTTTTATTTTGATCCTTTTTGCCTCTAATATGGAAGATCCTTCCGCACCAGGATCTACCTATTTACTCTTGGTATTACCAGCAACTACCTTACTTGATTCAACCTGCAATCAAAAGGCCACAATAGATATCAATTATAGCATGAAAATCCAAGTTAGTCCATTAAAAATAACATGCTCATCACACAAAGAAGTCAAAACAACCATCATAATCCCTAAGAATATCATTAAACATCCCATCTTCAAAGTTCAGGATTTTCACCCCTTCGCGGAATTCAGGCCAAAAGGGAATTTTGGTGAATTTCGAGACATATGGAATTTGATGAGGGAAGCCCATTAAGCACACAAAGTTACTCAATCAGCATCCAAAACTCAAGAAACATTTGCACATATCCTTAAATGATTCAAATCAATCATATAATACAAAGTCATTAATAATTATCTCATGCATTCCTTAAGTTCTTTATTCCTAACAGATCCTTGAGAAATTCCGTCAGGGATGGAAATCCGTGAAACTTAGCAAAACTTGGCACACTTTGGGAAAATGAAGGGGCAATGAAAGTTCGGTGATTTTGCAAGATGATAGATTTTCACAAAGTCAACTTAATTCTCATGTTTTATGCACTCTTTCGAGAAAACTACTAAGCAATGAAAATCTAGGGAAATCCTAAGGCAAAGGAAATCCCCAAAATGATCGAAATCCTAAAATATTTGACTTTGTCAGGATTTCACCCAAATTGATCGAACTATCACAAATTTGGGATTCAAACTCATATTCAACTCACTTTAGATCATTCATCGATAAATTTAACTTTCCAACTCTTCCAAGGGTGATCTAATAGTGTTGGTAATGAATTTGAGATCAAGCCCTAGGGTTTCTTGATGAACATGCAATTACAGACCCATTCCACTCACTTGCCCTATTAAACCATGGTGGATATTTTAGAATCTCGAGGGCAAAGGAACCATCGAATGCAAATGGGAACTATACATTCAGATTCACCCCTAACCACAAATTTCATCAAACACAAGGGATCCAGGATCAAAACCCTAGGCAAATCAAAACTATGCACAAGATCAGGCTTGGGATGAGACAAGACTAGCAATGAAGGGAAAAATTGGGTCATCAAATTAACAAGGAAGGCCACATCGATTTCAGAGGAGGCATCAAAAAGAAGAGGGAAAAACCCTAATTTAAATCACAAACCACCAACATGCTAAAATCTAGACTCAAAGCACACACAACATGCCAAAGAATTGCTTACATTCACCAGTCGAAAGCAAAGCAATAAATACATACCATGAATGAAAAGCAAGTCAAAATAGCAGCAACGAGCAATAATGATGCCAAGAAAATTACTACCAAATCAAAGAATCCATAGGTCCAATTGCCACACCAAGTCAAGTGCTCAAGATCAAGCTCGTCCAAATTCAATCAAAGAAAAATAAATCAATCATAGCATAAAAAAACCACCCCGGACTTCATTAAACCCAATCCGAAGAAACTGTATGTGAAGCATGAATGTAGTGATGTGACAACCCAGGAGAGTCTAGGAATCTGAGGAGGTGCGGGAACTTCAGTAAAATCTGGTCGACATGAAATTCTATGAAGGACTAAAATCTTCGGGTCACAATATAAAACCAACCTCATTGGGTTTCCAAGGAAACCAGGGAAATCCACCAAAGGAAGAAAATCCCGAAAGTAGGGAAAAACCTGAATTTACAAAAAAAAATTAAGATTTCAAAGTGTTATTTCAAGAGGGACATTTGCATGAGCAAGATAAGCATTCATGAATGTTGCAAAGTGACCAAATCCCGCGACCAAAGCACCGAAGACCAAAGATAAGGCCACAAAGAAGAACCAAAAGACCAAACAAAGAGGGTCCCTACTTTTAGTGGTGCATGTGTGCAAAAAAGTGCACAACAAATGGTGACTCTATTGGGAAAATGCTCCAGAGCATTTCGATGACAAACTGGAATCAAGAACCCAGAATCTCTGGTTTTGATCCTCACATCAAGTCAACCAATGAAATAAATTTTTAAAATCAATGAACAAGCTAGCCCTTCCTGTGCTGAAAATATAAGTGTGCAAGTGTATAAATTTCCCTCCTGAAGCTGTTACAAGAGACCAAGTTCATTCATGTTAAGCTATATAAAGACTCTAACTTCAAAAGAAACCTGGATAGAACCTTGTTTCTAGTTAGGCATCCATAGCCATGGTGAGGTTATCATTGTGATTCTCCTAAAAATAGCTCTATTTCCAGCCAGACATCCATAGAGATATTCGGATCCCCCTAAAAATTTGAACTCACCTTCTTTTGATATTCAATATGTTCTTTTCTTTTTCTTTTTTGATACTTGTTTTCATTCTTATCTTTTTCAACCTGTAAGAAATGAAGCTCACACTCAAGGATAAGAATCATAGTGGTACTAAAGTAGAAATATAAGATTTTCACTTAACAAGACCTCATGAAGATCCTGCAACAACCTCAAGATTCTTAAGATGTGTGTAAAATGTAAGATTCAAGCACATTCAGGAGCTAATTCAATCCAATGACTTGTCCACTTTAAATATTTAGGACATGTGAATCTGAATAGAATACTTCCACCAAAATATCCTAGAAGGATGATTAGAGCTTGTAAAAGGAATACCCAAAACAATCCCAGATAAAATAATTGTTGTTCTACGAGTAAGACACTCACAACAGAAAACAGGGGAAACCAAGTCAAAGAAGCAAAGAAAAAACCAAACTGAAACCCAAAGTAGAACAAAAGAAAACCAAAGGCAAAGCAAAGCAATCTAAACTAAAGCCATCTATCTTAGAGAAAAAAAAAAAAAGACTTAAAGAAAAAGAACAGCAGGGCAAGCTACATTTATTCAAATCATCATTATGTACAAAGAGACTCAAAATGAATCATGGTCAGATAAGGTGAGTTGAGACCCACAACTATTTAGATTTTTAGTGCATGGAAAAGTAATGAGGTGATAGTAACAGTCCTCAATAATGAAAATTCATCCTTATATTCAGAAAAATAAAGCTCAATAATGCAACATTCAAATTCAACATTCTCAATAGGAATAATCAGCAACTGAGGCAACTCATTGAAACCATGATAAATCCATATGCACACTATCTTCCCTAAACCTCCATAATCAAAATAATAAGCCTCAAAAAATTTAGAAAATAAATAAATAACCTAGTGTTTTGCTTGTTCAGACAACATGATGATTTTACTATCCTCCAATTGTGAAGAATTGACGTCCATGAGGTCAACAGATCTCAACTGATGATGTAGTATTCCTCTTGCATTAGAAATATGCACAACAAAATTAGAGTCATCAATGAGCAATTCAGGATAAAAATCATATTGAAGAGATTCAGAATTAACAACATGGAACTTTTCACCTATTTGAGTATCTTCATGAGGAATTAATGATGGAATTGGATAAGCTTTATCATGCACATTAAGTTTCTCAGCAGGATTTTCATCAGGAGCCATCACAGACTGATCTTCAAGAACATTTTCACCTACAACCTGATGGGACTTTTGATTTTCAAGGGGGGAGGCTAGGGTTTCAAGGTTTTATATTACCCATGGTAATATAAATTGTCAACTTTTGAAACCCTTACATTATATCTCAACAGTGATCCGGTTGAGCCTTTACTCCATGCTCTATCTGGCCCCTTTCACCTAGCTTGTCAGTCTCTTTTTGCCACCTAGGTTTAAACATTTATATCGCCGAAGGTTGTACTAGCTGGTCTAACCTAAATATTATGCATGTCCTATATGTAGTTTGGATAACCATCCAATCACGGGTTTTTATCTGGACCGTTCCTCACAAACCTCATAGGTTTTCCTACTGATTTCACTAAAGTAGTGCGAGGTCTATGAGATGCCGCCATCTGGAATGTACGGAGGAGTGGGGTCTTTTCCCCAAGGCGCTAGCAGTTATAGGATGGATGTCATTTCAATAGTGGGATTTAATGACAGGGTTAATAATAATTGTCCCTTGCAGACCTCGCACGATCAGAGTAATATTCCTAAAGTACTATGAGTTTTGCAAAGAGGTGACACATGGCCTTGTTCTTGAAGCAACAGGGCTAAGTGGGAACTACTATCTAGTTGCGACCTCCTATTTTCATGGGTTATGATTGGATGTGTTCTTTTCCACACACTAATGTGGATTGTCAACACTCATTGACTTGATTTGAGTCATCCGATTTTCTAGGTCTGTTTCGTATCAGTAGTTCAAATTCAAAGGGGGGTGTTGTTCACCCATGTGATGATTTTTTGTGCTCTATAACTTATTTCATTAATGACACAAATTTCTCCAGAGGATCTTCCCCTATTTTTTCTTACGTATGAACAATGCCCTCTTGTTAAGTGCGATGATGGGTTGTACGTTGTTTCTTCATGAGCCTAGAATAATCTTATGGTGGCTACGTCAGCCACTAATCGTTCAAATGCTTGTATTTCATTTAAGCAATTAATATCCCTTGCACCAATTCACTCTATAAATGCTTGCTAAGTTACCTAGTGTTATCATTGCATTTTTGAGTTGTTTTGTTTGCAGGTAGTGGTTTTTCTCCTATATTCTACAAGCTATTTTTCTTCAATGGAAAAATCTATAGGGTGCAGGAGTGCTAGAGTAAATGCCAGGAGGTCGCTACTCAAGAAGGAGCAACCTGCTCCTAGAACACCCAAAGTTGCTACTCAAAGTGCTGGCAAAAGGACTGAGTGTTGCGCATCCCCTATTTTGATTTCATCAGATTCTGATGGCAATGGGTCCGAAACAGACTCAGATTACCGATGTTACCTAGCAACCTTGACTAAGCTCATGGGTGTAAATGAAGAGGTCCTTGCAGTCAAACCAATAAATACAATGGCACCGTGCTAGGTTGATGGGTGTTTTTCTAATGTGGCTAGAGGGAAGAAGGTGTTTTTGCTTCTTACTGAGGTGAGAACTCGAAGTGGTCGCTTGTACTAAGGCCATAGGTCAACTTAATGTTGGTTCATGTGTGTTGCTTCCCTGGTGGTTGGTTTTTGATGATATGGATGTGCGTGTGCCTGGCATGCTTTTTTTTTTTCTCTCTAACTGGTTACTATGTAACCATTTTTTTGATTCCTTGGATCATGCACTTTTCTCTCCAATGATGAGGAATGTGAATTCGAATTTCATTCTAAATGAAATTCAATTTTGAAATTAACAATGTAGTCTAATGCTTTGTTGCTCTCCTATCCTATAAAGGAGATTTCATGGCTCATTGTTAAGGGTCAGATTTTGGATCCAGAAGGTTCTAAATATATGTACAATCAGTTCATTTACTGTAGTTTTCTTGGAGGTTTTAGTTAATATCTTTTTTGTTCAGGTTTTCTATGAAGCAAGCAAGTTGTGTTGATGTAATTACCGATATTCAAGAAATAAATGATAATCATTTTGAAATAATTTCTCTCCTAATTGTGTGTCATAAGTTGTGAATGAGCCTATTAATGATATTTTCATTCACTTTCAATGGTGTATTTTAATTTTTTCTTCATTTCCCTATTTTAACTCAATGAGTTAATGAAATTGCTTGAAAATGAGTTACAGATTTATGATTATACATTTAGGATTGCTAAGGAGTGTTGTATTAAAAATTAAAATTCCCATGATGTAAATAATTATGGTGATATGTCCATAATATATGGATTATGTTTTGTATTTCTCCTACCCAATGGGTGAGGCATTGGCTATTTTTTTCAAGATTACTACGGGTCTGTAATTGTAAACATGGCGGTCTAAGAGCTAAACAAAACAAAATATTAAACCCTATCTCTCTATGAGAGGAAAATCTTACATTGAAGTCTTCAATCCCGTTTCTCTAAGACACCTATTATTATTCTTTGATCTGCCAATACCGAGAGTAATTACTATCTCATTGCATATGTAGGGACTAAAATCTATAAGAGGAAGTGTTCTTACCAGTCATAGAACATTCTTATGAACACACTTAGGTTTACCCACCTTGGTTTCATAGAGCCAAAAGTGTAGGAGATGTCAGTTTTTTACTAATCTCATTAGTTTGCCACTAGTCTTTGTAGTTCTTTATTATAGAGGTTGGCTACCTCTTAGAGAATTGAAAATCCTATCTGTAAAAAACACCAAGAGAATGGCAACTTTGTTGGGGAACAAATTCAGGCGTTTGGTTGCAGACTGTTTTCTTAAGAGGCATTGCATAGAGTCAAATGATTTGCCATTCTGAATTTACATAGTGAACATTGTCAACCCTAGAAGGAAGAGGTTGTTGAAATCCTATTGGCAAAGGATTCAGGAGTTCTAGAGTCATTAGTTGAATGGTGGTTTTATTGGGGAGAACTTCTGAGAAATTGAAAAGAAAAAGAGAAAAGAGAAACCACAACAATTGGAGATGGCTATCTTGAGTCATTTGTTTAAGAGGAGCTAAGTGTTAAGTTTGGATGGTGACGGATTGTAGTTTTGAAAGAAATTGGTAGCGGCATGGTGTTAGAATGTTTGAGGTATGACTCTGTTGTGGATAAAGACCCATAATTTAACAAATTTTGAAAATGAATTTTATATTTCTTGTGAAATTCAGTCCTCTGATTGAAGAGGTGGTGACTCTATCTGAAGAAACAATTGATATAGAAAGGAAAAGATTAACACCTGCTACCAAAATTACCAGGTATTGCATCAAATCTAAACAATTCACTATTTATAATTGTGATGGGTGTTTGTAATTAAGGATGAAAATGGTTCTAAACTAGATGTCTAGCATCAAGAAAAGAACAATGATTAGTTTTACCATACTTCTAATGATGCAATATGTAAAAGGACTTATGAAACAATGTTTATGTTGCATCATATCTCTGAAAGCAAGGAATACTATTTTCAATCATTAATGGAATCATGGTTGTGATAGTAAATGATATGTTTGATAAATATGTACTATTGATGAATTTGTAAATAGGTATAAGTGATTTCTCATATGTAAAGTCAAACATAAATATGCAAAGAGAACAAGTTTCATTAAGCCCTTCAGGGTGTTTTGTAACTCAAAGGTATATGCCTTTTATTTTCAATGATGTCAATGGTTACCCTAATCCAATTCCTAAGAAGATTAGGAAGTACTTGCCTAAATATATAGGGCAAAGTGCAGAATCAAACTCTTAGCATTTACAGCATTTTGTAGATGTAATGGGGGATTATGAAATTAGTCATGAGGATGTTGTCATGAAGCTTTTTGTGCAATCCTTGAAGGGTGATGCCAGGGATTGGTTTTCCTATTTACTTGCCTATTTTGTTAACTCATGGAATCAACCGGTGATAATTTTTATGGAACAATTTGGTGAAAAAATCAATCCCAACATATTAAGAAAAGGTTTTATGGGAATTCACATAAAAGAAGAGGAGCTAATCCCATATTTTAATCTCAGGTTTTCAAGAGCTTTAAGAGAAATCCCTAAAGAAATAAGACCGAGTGAGGCTGAATGCTTAGTTTTATATCTTGGTGCTTTTGACAAAAGGATGGGTTACCTACTAAGAGATAAAGAACCTACAAACATGCACCAAGCATATCAAATGGCTATGGAAATTGAAAACAATATGAAATACTCAATGATGAAGGGGTATCTGGCTGCAAGTATTGATTACCCTAGCCTAACTAGTACTAGTAAAATGTCAGAGTTGGCTACTCAAAGCACTAATTATGATAAGGGTGTTTTTTTAAAACTGTTATATCTTCACCATTATAGTGTGATGATAATGAGATCCAAGTTGAAAGCCAGTCTAGTTTGAATGATGATGATCAAACTTCTCTTGTACCAGAATTGTATGATATGAAGAGGAAAGAGAAAGAATCACCATATGAGTTTTCCTTGATATTTTAAGGTGCTTTAATACAAATTCCTAGAAGTTGTTGGCATTTTCTACTGCAACCCACATGTATTTCCTAGAAGCTCCTATGAACTTGCCACATTCAATAATAAAAGGCTAGGAAAATTATGGCCAACTTAACGAGAATAGAAATAAGGCTAATTCTCCTACACTTTGAACTCTGTAAAATCTAGGAGGGTATTCCCTAACATGTGCTCTTAACATACAACATTTAAATGATTCACTTGCACATGGGTAAGCAACAGATAGATCCCCAATTATTTTTAATGCATGAAATCCCTCAAGAAATTGGCTATTCCTCGAAAAGGCTCAGGTCCAATTAATAGAGAATAGTAAACTCAACTTAAATTAATTTGATAGGAAATGTTTGAGTAAAATATCCTGAGGCTATAACACAAAACATGCGAGAATAAAATGTAATCAGAATTCCAGTGCCATATCCCAACGCACGGAGTCAAAAGAGAAAACTGAACTACAGGGTAAATTTCATTTTGAACACTTATGATCTATTATGAATTGCATTACAATACATATATCTATACCTGAGTTTATTACTTCTTTATGAGTCCTATTTGTTATATTGCATGAACTTACTAGTTAACTGAAGCATTTAAATGATCCTTTGAACCAGAGATATAGTTAAACATAATTCACAATAAAGAACAAATGAAGATCAATAAAAATCATCTTGGATCGATATTTAATTAATAATCCATGTAACATAACACAATAGGAGAGAAAATAAACTCTAAATATTCACGAGTTTGATACAAACATGCTCAAAAACCCCATGATTAACTAAGTTCTCCAATCTGACTCAAAACTTTAAAACCTGGACTTACAATTCATACTCTCTGTATCACTATACTCTTATTTCTCATATTTTGGATATTTCAACAAACCTCTCTCTCGGCCCAAAATTCTCTTTTATAAAACAAGGTAGACAACAAGCTTCAGGCCGAAGAGTACACATGTCCATGTGTGATTGGACCGCTAACTCTTAATTCAGTTACAGTTCTATTATGCGAGTGGAGAGCATAAGACAAGAATCATCATTAATTGATACGGAGGAAAGAAAACATCACTCCAAAGGCCGCTCCCATTACATCAAAGGAATGCTTAACCATTATAGTACCAACTCCACCACAACACCCTGTAGTTGAAGTCAAAAGGAGAATGAAATTTTAAAATATAATATCTAAGGCCAAACGTATATTATACATGACCAAGTTTCAATTCACGACTATAACATTCATAATTCCAGTTCATCAGTGAACACCCTTTTCCATTATTCAAACTCCTCCTCGGAAGGCCACTGGAAATCCACAACCTCATCAATCTTGTTTTATTAGGGAGCATACTTCACCATAATCGATGTGGCCTTTTTATGAAAGTTCTCTAAGAAACTAATAACAAAAGACAACTTTTCTAATGTATTCTCTAGCATGTGGATATCAACATTCTTGCATATCTCATGTGTTTGAGACATCATTATATTTTTCATCTGATCCTTCCAAACCTACAAGGGTTTGACTTCATCTTGATTGTGCAAAATATGCGGCAATGGGGTCAAGTCCTTTCCATCATATACATATTTTAACAATTTAATCCTGGACTCCATAGGGGTGGAAAATCCCTAAAACTTTTTCTCAACAATTCCTTTGACCAATTAATATGTTTCTATAACAATAGGATATTTATCACCATGTTGTTTTGCCCCTACTGCCATGAATTTCAATTTCTCCAGTCTAGGGCTCAATTTGTCCAGCAATGGGATGGCCAATTCTTTATCCCTTGGAAACATTTTTAGTGCTTAAAACATTAGGACATAATTTGCATGAACATTGTTTAGCTTACTCTAGACCCTTCTGTTTAAATGTTTCAAAATAGTGTCCACTATCACTGAATTGCTTCTCCCTGCTGCATCCTAGATTTTCTTTACCATCTCCTTATATTCTTCAACCTGATGAATCAGTTTCTCCATAGAAATTCCCCCTCTAGGGCTAGTATCCCTCTCAATTGCAATAGGAACTTGTCCCATATTATATGGAACAATAGCCAAATATTGTGCTTGTGCAAGAGGTTGAGACTACTCTACTAACATGTCAGAAACAGTGTGGCTAGAACTGGCTTGCTTTTGAGACATCATGGTATCCATTTGTTGCTTCAATAAAACCAATTCAGTTTCTAACTTTGCTACCTTTTGTTGACTCTTATTATATTAAATAATAATGTCATTATATTGGCCTCTTAGAGTATCCTGATCCTTGGTCAAATCTTCAACAGTTGCTCTAGTGAATTTGGCAACATTCACAACCATATCAACAGCTTCCAATGCCGAGATTTCAGCAACTCTCCTCACAACCAAGTGACCACTAAAGTCAGATGGTTCTACAAAAATTGGTTTTTTAGAGCTAGTGGATAGAGACCAAATTACCAAAGCATCCCATTCCTCAATAAAGGCTAATCCTTTGAGTTCCAATGTAGCCTCCTCTTCAGTAGCAAGAAGCAGATTATTAGCCCTTCTTATTATGTCAAACACCATAGCATCAGTGATAACCCACTCAGGAAGTAGCAATACTCCACTTTTTTGAACCAATGTTTGACCTTGCTTTGGTGTTATTTCTTTGAATTTGTCTCTCATATGTTCCCTGACCTTAGCTTGAATTACCTTCTCTGGGAGCTTTGGATGTAGACTTATCTCATGTGCCACCTTCTCAACATATAATGTAGTATGTTCTCTCCACAAAAAATCTTTAAAAGCACTAGTTTGAATAAAAGAGTTATCCATCATGAACTCTCTGTAGGCTTCTATTCTTAAGTCATCATTTCTTGTTATTCCTTTGATTTCATCTTTTCCTAACCTCACAGTAACTGCACCTGAACTTGTTGTAGTGTCAACTAGGTCCAATGGCATCTCAATATGTATTTCATCTAGAGTCACAATAATGTTATCATCCTCATCACCATCAAAATCAACCATCTTTACTCTTTCAACCTTCTGCCTCTTTGGTGATGGTGGGAAAGCCTAATCTGAGAAACTTAGAGGAGAATCCAAATCAACAACATTTGGCACTGACTGTCCTGAAGAAGATGGTACAATATTTTTAGCAGCATCTTCAGCCCTACTTCCCCTTCTTCTAGAAAAAACCTTTATCTTCTTTTGGGGCTGATAATTAGGCCCCTCCTCCAATCTTACTTCAGGGTACTCCTCGATGGTTTGTGATTTTCCCCTTTCTTCCACAACCATTTCATCTTTCAAAACCCCAACCAAAATCTCAAAATTATCAATGGCATACATCACCTTGCTTAATTCATCTTTGGCATTAGGTATGGGATTGAAACCAGGTATTCTCTCCTACTTCTTCTTTATCATTTTAGAGTAGGTAATGTACATTTCCTTTCTCTCCTCTTGTAATTCCAAATCAAAAATATTTTTGATGATGTCCTCAAGAAAGTAAAAGTTGTGGACAAAGGCCCCTATTTGATGCTTTACCTTCATTTGAGAGATAAAACCCTCAGGATCATGATTCTTGGGGTGCACATTCCTTAGCCTATAAGGCCCAAGTACTGTATGCAAATCCTTCCATCCTCCCTTTGTCATAACAAAATTGGAAAATTTTGTATATTTAGGGAAGAAATAACCTTTCTTCTATTTAATTGGAAAGTGTAGTTCTTGAGCGCCTCCCAATTGCCTCATGATTTTCAAGAATCCAATTCTAAGGGGCACCTCCCTTGGTAGAACTCTTGGATTGACATTGGTGCCAAAAACCTTGAAAACTGTTATGTTATGATAAGGGATAATATCTCCCCAATTGTGCATTATGTTCAATTCAAGCCTTCTCTCCATTGGCCTCAAGATGTCATGAATTTCCTTTGGAATCCTTGGGGGTCATGAACTAGAGCCTTCCTTAATTTAGATCCAAAGACATTATGGAAAGTTACATAATCAAACTTATGATCATGCATGTCAATAATCCTAGTCCAATATTGGACAGGCATTTCAATATTACCTTCCTTCTTCTTTAACTCCATACCTCTTTCAAACACAGCCTAAACCCTATACAAAAACATGTGAATTAACAGGGAAAACCACCCGAATCCAACCCAATTCTTCCCCTCCTTTAGATCTACTAGACCAATATGCAATTTCTCTACTAGGTAAGTGGAAAAATCATACACCACATTGAAACCTGAGTGCTAGAGATTTACTACCATATACATAATATCGGTAGGAAAGGTTGTCTTTAAACTAACTCCAAGAACTTGACATAAATCACAGATAGTCTTCTTGAAATAAGTGGAGAAATAGTCCACAAGAAAAGGTTCAGGCTCATTCCTGCCAATCACTACCTTCTTCTAATTTTTTCCTCTTCCCAAGATAGCCAAATGAGGTATCAAAAGGGATGTTTTGAACAAAACCTTATTATTTCTATACTCTTTTCTGAAAACATCAAGGTCGACAGGAACCATATCTTGACTCCATTCGTGCAATTTGAAAATCTCTGCAATTTCTTCTCTAGTTATATTAATTATCAGCACACCATCATAAGTTCTGACAACTCGGGTCACAGGGTCATATCTCATAGCAATATCCTTCAGAAGATCTACATCCAAGTAGACATTAGGCACCACCAACTTATCCAGGTCTAACCTCCATGGGTTACACAAAGGAATCGACAAATTCCTGTTCCCAAACTAGTTGGAGAACAATTTCCACCCGATGTATGGTAGCTCGGCATCTCAAATTGCACACTGCTTGTCTGTCAATCCTTCCAAGAGTCGAGGCCCATAGAAAAAACCATTCCCTCCTACTTCTTGTTAGTAGAGGGCTTTAACAAATCATTAATATCTTGGGAGAAAGACCTGGTAATGGTTTCAGAACCAGAACTTCAGCCCTGGGGTGCCATTTATACTAGACAAATGATAATTCGAGCTAGGGTTTTCTTATTTTCAGATGGCAAGCAATTACACTTTTCTTCTTTTAGCCTTAAATAGAAAAATATCTCACAATTCTAGAGTCTCCAACAATTATCTAGATGAGCTCTAAAAGTAAATCTATTCAAACAATTCTTCAAGAACTAAATGGGAAACAATCATGAATTGTTCAGCAAGCAACCATAAAATCTTCTAAAATTAAAAAAAATGGCATACATGCTACTTACAGTTTCATTCGCAGAACATCCAAGGCAGTGAAATTGATAAATCGCAACAATGGCTTACTTCACTCGATACCAGGCAATTCTTCCTCAATGTAGAGATACAACACGAAAAATAGAAATTCACACATTTTAGCATTTAATTATGCGAGCAGAGTTGAACTCGATCATTACTATTCACCCGCGCAAGATAAAATGGCTATAGTACAACACCAATGTATTTTGAATACGATTCATTGATCAAAAGCAATGTTGGCCAAGAGAGCAGCTCAAATTAAGTCAGAATAGTTTGAAAATGCCACGTCCACTCTCCAGTCATCAAATGGACAGGACATTCACCCATCGGGAACCACATCAGCATGGAATGGGCCCCACCTTTGTCACTAGCACACAACATCAAATCCCACACGTCACCAAATCGCACACCTCGTAGCATTATTGAAACTACAGTTTTAATTACACAAGGTCAACAAGGGATGACCACGATGCATCGGTAATCAAACAACTATCGACATCAGCCTCCATCATCGGTTAGTGAGAAAAATTGGTCCCCACCATCAAACATGATAGATGGAAGCATCTCGCACACCTCGCGCAATATTTGTGACGTTAGCAGAAACCTTGCGAGGTCTGTGAGCAATGGTCAAGATTAAAATCACTTCATCCGACGATCATGCAATCTGCACATGCAAAAAGGTTATTCGTAAAGAAAGGGACCGACTAGGTGGACGGGGAAATGATCCTCAAGGTCAAAAATATTACTTAGAGGTTTAATCTAAAAAAATTCAATAGCTCGACACTATGAAAATATAATACAGTCATGACTAAAAGATCGAAAGGACGGGTAAATGGGGTCGGTAAAGTCATGACCAAAAGGGGATAAAAGACCACTTAAGTGATTGACCATCGTCAATAACAAGTCAACGCTCGAAAAGAAAACCCATGACCCAACCAATTAGAGCTAAGGACAAAACATACCTTCAAGGGGAAAAAGTAAAAGCTCCACCAAAATTCATAGACCTAATGACTACGAATGCATTGATTTATTTTGTTAACTTTATGAACCAGGGCTAAGTGCTCTAACAAAATAATTAAATCCTGCTAATTTGGCCCAAGTCATTAAATGGATAGAGATTGCAGAATCAGCTATGAATGTATCAACACAAAATGAAGATAATGCTTTCCCTTTTGAAGAAAGCTGGATAACCACAAAGGAATTTGAGGGGAAACATGAGGAAGGATTGTGTGAGACACCCATTGTGTTTCCTAATCCTGATTGTAATGCTCATGTCGCCGATATTTTGTTACAGGCCAGTCATTGTGATTTCAGATGTAGTAATTGCAGTACTAAGTATGGAACTAAGCTTTTCTTTTTACCAAAGTTGTATGGAAATGTAGAACCTCATATTCTTACTTGTTTCCAAGTGAAGGAACAACTTTCAAATGAGTATACTCTAGGTATACTGGCAATGAAACAAGCTTATTGTATAAATGTTGAGGAAATTGAGGACAATGAAGTGTGTGATCAAAAGAATAGTACTCGAGACAACCAATATATTCATCAATATATTGGTACTATGAATTTTCCTAACTACTTATGTGAAGTTTAGATGGATGTGTTGTTACCTTCTGACATTGATATTGCTAGTGAAAAGTTCTTAGCTTATAATGAAGGTGACATTGATATTGTTGGTGAAAAGTTTTCAGCTTGTGCTGAAATTTTCACTTATAAATTAACACATATAGCAGGTGGTTTTGATTACAAGGAGGCCAGTGCATATTGCTCTTTCTTATTTGACTAGGTTAAAATTGATGTATTTGACTTTGTCTTTGAGAGTTTTCATTTGAGAATAAATGAAGAAGTACAGGGGAAGATGTATATTGAGAGGCCTGAGATGAATGTGTTTAGACATTCCCTGGAGAATGATGTAGCTAGTATTCTTGACTTTTGTAATGCCAGGATGTATTCCAAATTGACAAAATTCAGATGCTAGCAACCAAACTTATGTGGGAAATTCTAGGGTGCGGAAAAGTTATGTATCATCTTTGTTGAGCAATGGAAGTATGGATAACATGCACACTATTTTATATGAAAGTTTTCAGTTCTATGCTGATGATGATGCCAGAATGTGTGATGTTGCAGACCAGATAAGTTATGAATGTTTCTACTTCTTAGCTCAATTAAGCTAGCATTATGTGAAATATGACCAGGGGCAAAGTAAGGTGAAATATTATCATGGTCATATATTGCTTTTGAATTTTGGGTACAGGGCATTGACTAAATTGGTGTAGGGGAGTATAATTAAACATTGTGATACTTCCAGGTATATTAATTATCCCATTAATTTTGAAGCATCAAGAAGTAAAGACCGTATACTTGGTTTACTCCTGGTACCTAAGAATTTTGTTTTTGACAGGGGTAAATTTTGATTTCTCTTGTTTGGTGGCCTGGGGCCACCAAGTCAGTATGCACAAGTCCAATTGACAAAGCATGGTGAAATATCTGTCAAGGCACTTGTGTAGTTCAGTAATTTGGTCTACGAAACCATAGATTCTGGATTCTTTCTATGCCCATAGGGGGCATACATCCCCAGTCGGAGCCACTGATGGGACTTTTGATTTTCAAGGTGGGAGGCTATGGTTTCAAGGTTTTATATTACCCATGGTAATATAAATTGTCAACTTTTGAAACCCTTATGTTATATTTCAATAGTGACTTGCTACCAAAGGTAACCGGTCACTTAAGTGATCTGGTTGAGCCTTTGTTCCATGCTCTTATCGGCCCCTTTCACCTAGCCTGTCTGTCTCTTTTTGCCACCTAGGCTTAAACATTTATATCATCGAAGGTTGTACTAGCCAGTCCCACCTGAATATTCTGCATGTCCTATATGTATTTTGGATAACCGTGTGATCACGGGTTTTGATTTGGACCATTCCTCACAAACCTCACAGGTTTTCCAAATGATGTCACTAAAGTAGTGTGAGGTCTGCGAGATGCCGCCATCTAGCATGTATGAAGGAGTGGGGTCTTTTCCCCGAGGCGCTAGTAGTTATAGGATGGATATCATTTCACCAGTGGGATTTAATGACGGGGTTAATAATAATTGTCCCTCGCAGACCTCACATGATCAAAGTAAATATTCCTAAAGTATTGCGAGGTCTACGAAGAGGTGACATGTGGCCTTGTTCTTGAAGTGACAAGGCTAAGTGGGACCTACTATCTGGTTGCGACTTCCTATTTTCATGGGTCATGATTGGTTGTGTTCTTTCCTAGGCACTGATGTGGATTGTCAACACTCATTGACACAATTTGAGTCGTCTGATTTTCTAGGTCTGTTCCATATCAGTGGTTCAAATTCAAAGGGGGGTGTTGTTCATCCATATGATGATTTTTTGTGCTCTATAACTTATTTCATTAATGGCGTAGGTTTTTCCAGAGGATCTTCCCCTATTTTTTCTTACGTGCGAACGATGCCCTCCTGTTAAGTGCGAGATGGGTTGTACATCATTTCTTCATTAGCCTGGAATACTCTTATGGTGTCTTTTTCAGCCACTAATCACTCAAATTCTTGTATTAAATTTAAGCAATTAATATCCCTCGCACCAATTCACTCTATAAATGCTTGCTAAGTTACCTAGTGTTATCATTGCATTTTTGAGTTGTTTTGTTTACAGGTGGTGGTTTTTCTCCTGTATTCTGCAAGCTAGTTTTCTTCAATGGACAAATCTGTAGGGCATAGGAGTGCCAAAGTAAAGGCCAGGAGGTTGCTGCTCGAGAAGGAGCAACCCACTCCTAGAACACCTGAAGTTTCTACTCAAAGTGCTGGAAAAAGGCCTGAGTGTTGCACATCCTCTGTTCTAATTTCATCAAATTCTCATGGCAACGGGTCTGAAATAGACTCGAATTATCGATGTTACTTGGCGACCTTGATTGAGCTCATGGGTGTAAATGAAGAGGTCCTTGTAGTCAAACGAATAATTGTAGTGGCATTGTGCTAGGTTGTTGGGCGTTGTGCTAATTTGGCTAGAGGGAGGAAGGTGTTTTCACTTCTTACTAAGGTAAGAAATCGAAGCAGTTTCCTGTACCGGGGCCATGGGTCAACTTAATGTTGGTTGGTGTGTGTTGGTTTTCGAGTGGTTGGTTTTTGATGATATGGATGTGTGCGTGCCTGGCATGCCTTTTTGTTTTTCTCTCCGACTGGCTACTGTGTAACCATTTTTTTGATTCCTCGGATCATGCACTTTGCTCTCCAATGATGAGGAATTTGAATTTGAATTTCATTCTAAATGAAATTCAATTTTGAAATTAACAATGTAGCCTAATGCTTTGTTGCTCTCCTGTCCTATAAAGGAGATTTCATGGCTCATTGTTAAGGGTCATATTTTGGATCTAGGAGGTTTTGAATATATGTACAATCAGTTCATTTATTGTAGTTCTCTTTTGGAGGTTTTAGTTAATATCTTTTCTGGTCAAGTTTTTTATGAAGCAAGCAAGTTGTGCTGATGTAATTACCGATATTCAAGAAATAAATGATAATCATTTTGAAACAATTGATCTCCTAATTGTGTGTCATAAGTTGTGAATGAGCCTATTAATGATATTTTCATTCGCTTTCAATGGTATATTTGAATGTGTTCTTCATTTCCCTATTTTAACTCAATGATTTAATGAAATTGCTTGAAAATGAGTCACAGATTTATGATTATACATTCAGGATTGCTAAGGAGTGTTGTTTTAAAAATTAAAATTCACATGATGTAAAGCATTATGGTGATATTTTTATAATATCTGGATTACATTTTATATGACTCCTGCCCAATGGATGAGGCACTAAATATTTTCTTCAAGATTACTATGGGGTTGTAATTCTAAATATGGCGATCTAAGAGTTGACAAAACAAAATATTAAACCCTATCTCTCTACGAGAGGAAAATCTAACATTGAATTCTTCAATCCCATTGCTCTAAGATACCTGTTATTATTTTTTGATCTTCCAATACCGAGAGTAATTACTATCTCATTGTGTGTGTAGGGACTAGAATCTGTAAGAAGAAGTGTTCTTACTAGTCATAGAACATTCTTATGAACACACTTAGGTTTACCCACCTTGGTTTCATAGAGCCAAAAGTGTAGGAGATGTCAGTTTTTGACTGAATCTCATTACTTGGACACTAGTCTTTGTAGTTCTTTATTATAGAGGTTGGCTACCTCTTAGAGAATTGCAAATACTATTTTGAAAAAACACCAACACAACCATGTGATCAATTATGACTAGAATATTATTGTTATCAACATCATTCAAGTTTTCCTGCATATTATCATGAATAACATTAGCTACCCCATCATTAATGTATTAAATCTATGAATTTTCAATATTTAGCCCACCAAAAGATAGAGAAAAAATATAATTAGATGAATAAGAAGACTCCCTAAATTCTTTTGTTGCCATTGGTTCAAGCTTGTAATTGTAACCCTTAGGAACATCAGCTTCTTTGAATTTATTCATGGGAAATTCATTGATAATCTATCAAGGCTCCTCAATTGAAAGCTCAACCTCCTCATATAGTGGACCATTTCCATCCTCCTCATCACTTTCAAAAGATTTAACTTGTTGTATGTGCACTCTGTTTCAACACTTTTGTCTTATTTTTCTTCTGGTCCATTCTCTTTGCTCCTTGGAAATGGGGGATGATCCACCACCAAGACTGATATTTCATAAGGATTAGATGGTACTATCTCTTGTCCACTCAAATTTTTTGTTGGTATGTTGGAATTTCTATTGGAAAATAGATGCAGCAGTATGAAATTCTTGATAATCCAATTCAGAGTGTTGATTGGTGTTATGAAGCCTACACCATCTAGATAGAGCTGGTTCTGTTAGATATACACCAGCTGGGAGATTTTCTTGATTGTTTGGATGCTCCAAAGATGTTAGGACTCCTTCATTGTCAGGACTTATACCCCAAGTCCTATTTTGACATGGTAGTTTCCTTCTATCAAATGTCAGCCCTGAGTGTTGATCTTCAAAATATTTATCCCTATCAAGATTTTTCCCTTGATCTTGATCATAATTGGACTAAGTTCCCCTTTGGACAGCCTGAGGTTTATTGTTTTGGTTCCTTAGGTAAGTGAATTTAGTGGCCAGCTTTTTTACTAGCTCTGTGAGTTCATCCAACCTCTCCTTTTTTGCATTATTTGATGGAGGAACAACACCAACTGAATTCTGCATATAAACATAATGGAACTCATGGTTCAAGGATTGGGTAAATATCTCAGAGCTCTGCAAGTAACTAGGTATATTAGCTTGTTGATGAGAGAATGCAGGATGATTCATATTTGGATGGTAATTTGACATGGGTGGGGCTTGATTCAAGGGTTGACTTGGGTGTGAAACTAGAGGTAATTGAGGGCCCGAACTCAACATAATTGTTTGATTAGCTAATGGAAATGTTCCATAAAAGTGTTTCCTCAAATTTATACTTACTTTAACAGACACATCATAGGCTTCAAGTAGGCTGACAGGAGGGTTTTCTCTCCATTTCAGAAAGGTAGGTGTTAAACTATCCAAAGCCTCATAATAAACCTCCCTAGTAGAGGCATCATCTACAACATAAGGGGGTTGTCTCCTAGCATAATCCCTATGAAATATATTATTGAAATCCCCTATTGGTTCATTTTCCTCCCTCTTGACTCTAGTAAACTACAAAAGTAACTCATTGGTACTGATTAGGATCTCAAATCTTTGTAAAAATGTAGTCTCTAATTGAAGCCAAGTAGTGATAGACCCAATAGGAAGATGGTTATACCACTTAAATGCCTCATCCCCAAGGGAATACAAAAAAATTCTTCATGCGACATCCTCACAATTAATTCCCCTATCCTTGAGGGTAGTTTTAAAAATCCTAATGTGCTCTTCAACAATCCTTTTTAGATCATTAATGTGAAACTTGGAGCATAAAAGCTCAGGATTCTTTGGCATAGTTGTTGAAGGATAATGGAGATGGGTTGTTTGTGAAGAAATCCATTGGTGGAGGTGGGGGTGGTAAATGTTGATTTATGACTAGTTAAGGCTTCTGAATGGGGATGGCTTCAAAATCAAATGAAGATGGACTGATAAGGGTGAGGATAGCATAAATGATGAGGTAGATGATGATTCACCCTTTCTTCCGGTCCTCCTTGACCTAGTAGGATCTTGTAATTCTTGAAACTCTTCTTCTCCTAGTGTAGATTTGGTTCTTCTTTTGAATCTCTCAGGAGAAATGGCAAACATAAATGGATCCAGCTTGCTTATTCAACCCTCCTAGCGCCAATCTATTGATTATTTTTTTTGCACAACAACAACTTAGATAGAATATGATATCCTATCTCTCTTGAAAGGTAAATCTCTATTAGCAAGCCTCAAGAGATAACCCCAAGGTCTCTAATGTCAGGTATTGGCAATGCAATAAAACAACTCAATGATAAATGTGAAAATGTTGGTAATCACAAAGGGACCTTACAAAAAAATACTGGATCTTCAAATTTATCAGATTTTGCAATATGTTGATACTTAATTCCTAACCCTAACTCAAATAATAAAGAAATAACAAAAGATGAGGGTTTAAGAGAAATACTAAGATTAAAATTACTCCTAAAATCAATCACAACAATGATGAATGTTGCAAATGGATAGATCTCCAACAAAACCAATCTCTACTTAATCAAGGACAAGCCTACAACTACACAGAAATGGTGCAATCTTCTAAGGAGACTGGAGATTTTCAGACTGTGAACATTCATCCACATACCTAGTAAATGACACAATGTAAACAAGCATTCACAGTTGAACTTAGCATAAAATAAGGCCCAAAATAAATTTACACAACAACTCGCAATCATAAAATTGTTAAAATTATGGACTGGAGATTGATAAACATCATTAACATTTCACCATTATCTTGAAAGAACTGAAAACTAACACCTAACATCTAACTTGCATTCAAGATTTCAAAACTAGTTTGGAAAGATAGAGTAACAAGAACCATGCAAGATAAATCAATCCAAGAGAGGCCACCAAAGCACAATGTCTTCAATTGTATTGAATTCATCCAACAGTAGCAACAATTTTGGTATCCTATATTACAACACTTGCTTTGAAATAAAAATAACTTCTAATCCTAGCTTTCAGCTCTATTGCTTTACTTTCTTCAAAATATAATCTTCTAGCCCTTACAAATGAGGAAAAATGCCATACTTATAAATATTACATCATATGTCAGCCCAAGTTAGGGTTATAAAGAAGGTTGGCCAAAAAATAGGTTGGCCTAGAAAGTTCCTAAAATAAAACATGACATTGCATTAAATGCATGAGACTCCCTCCCAAGTCAACCTGGGATCTCCAATATAGCTCAGTCCAATGCATGTGAAGGCTAGAGAAGAAATAAGGGGAAGAAATGTTTTTGAGGTGTTCGTTGGTTGGTTGGCCCTTAATCTTTTCCTTGACCTAATTTATTCGGCACCCTAAGGAAAATCGCCTCTAGGTCAGCCAAAGGTAGGGCACTTAATAGTTTGAATCTTCTATCATGGGACCTAATCTCTTACCTTGATTTCTTGATGAATTCATCCCACGCCACCTTGAGATCTTGATACTTCTCCATGACAACATTATAGGTGGACACATCATCCAGATGGTGAAATGTAATTGGACCATCATCAATTGGAGCATAAACCTTATGCCACCATTTCTTCAATTTGTTCAAATCTCAAATGCTTTGGTGCAAACTTTTTTCTTCATGTCATGATCTCAAAAAATCGAATACACTTGACAAAAATATCCTTCAATGTATTCCCTATCCAATGCCCCTATTTGTGAATCTTCTTCAAAACCTTTTTGTTGATCTATAATAATTCATACCATTCCTAGGGTTCTGAATCTTTGAAGAAAGTAGGATCTCATCACTCACCAGCTTCTCCTTTGAATAATCCATGATTATCTTCAAATTTTGCAGGAGAAGGTCTGTATCAGTTTTATCTTGCCAACACATTCTATAGTTAGTCAAAGGATCTATGTGCATCACCATGAGGGGAGAAAATGTCCTCAATCATTTTCAGCTTGATCCTTTATGCCTCTAATATGGAAGATCCTTCCTAACCAGAATCTACCTATTTACTCTTTGTATTACTAGAAACTACCTTACCTGATTCAACCTGTACCCAAAAGGCCACAATAAATATCAATTATACCATGAAAATCCAAGTTAGTGTAGAAGTTGATAAAGCTCAACCTCATAGTCCCCAAGAATCACCTGCAAGCAATCACCTATCACATGCAACAGATATTTAGAACAAACAATAATGGATGTTCTATAAACCCTTAGAGCAAAAGTATGTGCAAGCATAAACCAAAAATAATATTATTGAATGATATTATAATTAAAATGTGATCAATCCTTATGAGGAGATCAAGAAAACCTAAAATTGGGAAACCCTAGTGTGCACACTTAATAATTAATAAATAATTATTAATGTGCCTAAGTTTAGCTTAAGCAACCTAAAGGAATAAGTGACTTTATTAATTAACCAATATGATTAAATTAATTAAGTGGAATAACTTATTTCTCTAACACCCCCCCTTAAGATGAACTTAGGGAGTAGCTAAAACACTAGAAAAAAGATGCATGAAAGCAAATATGGGTCCAGGTAACAAAGGCCTAATCAGGTACCCAAGTATAAATGAAATGCAAGCTAAACTAAACGAGGTAAAGGAGAAACCCCGGTGGGAACAAAACTCCTCCCCAAAATAGAATGCAAAGAGCAACTAAGTGATGAAAGATGGAGGACTCCATAAGAACCCCCAAGGACACCATCCATCACAAAGATACATGAAAGAACCACCCCATAAGAGAGGAAGAAAGAGACCATAGATCCCCCCTAGAATGAAGTAGCCCCAAAAGAACTGAAGAAACTGCATCTCCTGAAAGAAGTGAGAGGGAATAGGTCGAATGAAAGCAATATATAAAGGTGAAGTAGGTGTAGCCCAAGATGTCTCCACAGAAGTAGATGTGACCTCAACAAATGAAGAAGTCAAAGTAGGTGAAGACTGAATAGAAACCTCCAAAGATGGATGCTCAACTAGATCCTGTTGCACTGAAATAGAAGAAACCACATCTGTAGTCATAGAAAAATCATCAACTGCAATAGTAGGTGAAGGAGATGGAATGGATGGATCAAGAGCGGGATCTGAAGTGAGAACTCCAATGTTCAAGTAGCCAAATGTCTCCTCTAAATGATGATTCACACTAGAAGTGTGATGAACAGCTGTAGGAACAGAAGCACCATCAATAGCAAAATCTGCAAAGGAATACAACCGAGATGAGTGATCCACCACCCCAGTAGCAATAACTACTCTACTCTCCAAGTCTCTGATGATAACCAAATCAGGTGTGAACTACATAGACCTCCCATTGCCTCCATGTGTGATCTGATATATAGAAAGAAGGTTGTTCATCAAATGAGGAACACATAAAAAATCCTAAAAAGTGTTGTCCCCAAAACTAATAGACCCCTTCCCTGTAACATGCATGTATGTATTGTTTCCCATCAAAATAGGAGACATAGTGTGAGACTCAAATGAAGTGAACATAGTCTATGTAGAAGCCATATGATGAGATGCTCCTGAATCTAGAAGCCATCTCCCTGATCCAAGACTCGAAGAAGCACAAAGAGCATGCCCCTTCATAGCTGATGAAGTATGTAAACTGGTTGTGCCACTATCATGTTGCACTGAAGAAGAAGAAGAAGAAGGAGGGGAAGGAGATGATGCAAACATCCTAGAAGGAAAATCAATATGATATTTATGAAGAAGATTCTTCAGATCATCAATGTACTTCTTGTAGCAATTATGTTCTGCATGTCCTTCTCTCTTGTAATATGTGCATGGTCCCTTCTCCTTCCTAAATGATTTCCCCTTAGAAGAGGATGATGAATCTGAGGACTCCTTCTGCTACTCATAAGATTTGGAATCCTTTCATTTATATTTCTTTACTTTTCCTATAGCAGCCTTCTCATCTCTGGGCTCCTATGATGCAATAAGTGCTTGTGATGAAAAGGGCTTCAATTTGCCCATATTGGCCAACTTGGCTTGCTCTCGAGTGAGAGAAGATGCAAAATCATCAAAAGAAGGCATATTAAATCTAGTACCAAATGCATCCCTAGTAGCATAAAAGGTAGAAACAAAAACTGAATAATTTGGTCCAAGCTTAGAAAGAATGGACAATATCAATTGAGAGTCTTCCTTCTGAACACCACACTATGACAACTGCAATCTAAGAGACTTGAGTTTGGTGAAAAACTCTTGGATGCTATCAAAATCCCTAGGATTTAAGCTAATAAGCTCATTCTCTAACTGAAACCCTCTCATAGTATTCTGCTTCCCAAATAAAGACTGCAAAGTAGTCCAAACATCATGGGGTGTAGTGCAAGACTCAATATAAAAAAGAAGGTCAGAAGAAAGAGAAATACATAATGTACCATAAGCTTCATCACATCTATTAAACCACTTTCTCTTTTCAGCAGCACCTGTAGGTTCAATTTCTGTACCCATGGTTACCCTGTATAACCCTTTGTGTTTCAAGTGAATCTCCATTTGTTTTTTCCAACCAAAATAGTTGAATGGAGTAAGGGTTGCAATATTATGTGTATCCATGATAGAAAACAACAATATATACTCTCAAATAAAAAAATAATGCTCGTTGATCTCAAAAAAATAGCCTTATTGTACGCTTCCCAAGAAAATAATTGAAAAAATAAAGGTTGAGATCAAACAGTAATATTAGATACCTAGAAAAAAAATCTGGAAAAATAGGTCTGAGATCTGTGTAGAACACTGAACCAGATTTCTGATGCCTATTTGTTTTCACAAAATGGAGTCTGGATGCAAAAGTTACGCCTCTCGGACTGAAAACAACAACTTTTGGCTTTGACAAGCGAAAAAGGCACCAAAAAAAAAAAATCAAAAATTCTAACCTCCACCACTAGAAAGAGCGTCAAACCAGCTTTTTGACGATATTTTGTTTCTGAAAAAAGGCCTTTGTTTGCAAAAGTTATTAGAAAATGAAAAAAAGGCCTGTAAAAGGCACTTTTAATGCTAACTAGGAGCAAAATTTCAGCCCCTTTGCTTTGGCCCTCGGTCCTCCACGTGACCTTCCGCTAGTCCTTAGGGGCTGGGAAAAAATCGCTGGGGCTGAGCCCCTGGTGCTCGGTCACCAATAGGACCACCCGCTGTGTGTTTAAGCCCACGGGTGCTGGAGCGTGTAGACCGACGATGGGGAGGAAGGTCGACGGTGCCGTTTGGAGCACCCTCTACCAGCGGTGAGGTGGTGGCGCGATGTCGGTGGGTGAGGTTTGGTCTAGCCACACAGAAATTTGGCCAAATTTTTTTATTTTTTAATAGTTTTTTTGAATTTTTTTTAATATTTTCTGCCTCGAACTGCATGCTGGGGAGGCCGTACGGCCTCTCTGGCAATTTTTTTTTGCTTGTTTTTTCAACAGGTCCAAAATCGACAAAATGAAAGGTGTTGCTAGGGTTTTTGGGCATCCTGAACGTGATGGCAACATTTTTTTTCCCAAATATGCACAAAAAATTAAACTAGCTTGAAACCCTTGTAGAGAAAAATATGTTGTGAGAGAATATCTTCAAATCATGAACAGGCAACCATAGGTCTGGAGCTTTGATACCATGTAGAATTTGATAAAGCTCAACCTCACAATCCCCAAGAATCACTTGCAAGCAATCACCTATCACATGCAATAGATATTCAGAACAAACAATAATGGATGTTCTATAAACCCTCAGAGCAAAAGTATGTGCAAGCATAAACCAGAAATAATATTATTGAATGATATTATAATTACAATGTGATCAATCCTTATGAGGAGATCAAGAAAACCTAAAATTGCAAAACCCTAGTGTGCACACTTAATAATTAATAAATAATTATTAATGTGCCTAAGTTTAGCTTAAGCAACCTAAAGGAATAAGTGACTTAATTAATTAACCAATATGATTAAATTAATTTAAGTGGAATAAATTATTACTCTAACAGTTAGTCCATTACAAATAATATGCTCATCACACAAAGAAGTCAAAATAGCCATCAGAATCCCTAAGAATATCTTTAAACATCTCATCTTCAAAGTTTAGGATTTTCTTCAGGAATTCAGGCCAGAAGGGGATGTTAGGGAATTTTGAGACAGGTGGAGTTTGACGAGGGAAGATCATTAGGCACACAAAGTTACTCAATCAACATCCAAAACTCAAGAAACATTTGTACATATCCTTAAATTATTCAAATCAATCATATAATGAAAATTCATTAGCAATTAATGCATGCATTCCTTCAGTTCTTTATTCCTAACAAATCCTCGAGAAGTTCTGTGAAGGACAAAAATCAGTGAAACTTGGCAAAAATTGGCCTATTTCGGGAAAACGAAGGGGCAATGAAAGTTCTGTGATTTTCCAAGATGACATATTTTCATGAAGTCAGCTTAATTCTCATGTTTTATGCACTCTTTCAGAAAAATGACCAAGCAATGAAAATCTGGGGAAATCCTAAGGCAAAGGAAATCCCCAAAATGATCAAAATCCTGAAATCTTTGACTTCATCAGGATTTTTCCCAAATTGATCGAATGATCACAAATTTTGAATTCAAACTCATATTCAATTCACTTCAGATCGTTCATCAATAAATTTAACTTTCCAAATCTTCCAAGGTTGATCTAATAGTATTGGTAATGAATTCAAGATCAAGCCCTAGGGTTTCCTGATGAACATGCAATTATAGACCCATTCCACTCACTTTCCCTATTAAACCATGGTAGATATTTTAGAATCTCGAGGGCAAAGGAAACATCGAATGTGAATGGGAACTAAATATTCAGATTCACCCCTAACCACCAATTTCATTAAACGCAAGGGATCGAGGACCAAAACCCTAGGAAAAGAAAAACTACGCACAAGACTAGGCTTGGGATGAGACAAGACTAGCAATGAAGGGCACAATCGGGTCATCAAATTAACAAGGAAGGCCACATCAATTTTAGAGGAGGCATCAAAAAGCAAAGGGAAAACCCCTAATGTAAATCACAAACCACCAACATGCTAAAATTGAGACTCAAAGCACACCCAACATGCCAAAGAATCACTCACATTCACCAGTCAAAAGAAAAGTAATGAAAACATACCATGAATGCAAAGCAAGTTGAAATAGTAGCAACGGGAAATAATGATGCCATGAAAATCACTACCAAATCCAAGAATCCTCAAGTCCAATCACCACACCAAGTCAAGATCAAGCTCATCCAAATTCAATCAAAGAAAAATAAATCAATCATAGCATAAAAAACCCACCTTGGACTTCATTAAACCCAATCCGCAGAAACCGTACATGAAGCATAAATGCAATGACGTGACAACCCAGGAGAGTCTGGGAATCCGAGGAGGTGCGGGAACTTTGGTAAAATCCAATCGACATAGAATTCCATGAAGGACCAAAATTTTCGTGTCACAATATAAAAGCAGCCTCATTAGGTTTCCAAGGAAACCAGGGAAATCTGCCAGAGGAAGAAAATCTTGAAACTAGGGAACTCTCGAATTTACCCAACACTTCAAGATTTCAAAGTTTTATTTCAAGAGGGATGTTTGCATGAGAAAGATAAGCATTCAGGAATGTTGCAAAGTGACCAAATCCTATGACCAAAGCACAAAAGACCAAAGATAAGGCCACAAAGAAGAACAAAAAGACCAAACAAAGAGGGTCCCTTCTTTCAGTGGGGTGTGTGTGCAAAAAATTAAATCTTCAACATAAATGTAATAGAGTTCCTTGACGGATCCATCTTCAACATAATCATAGCAAAGTTCCTTGATGAACCCATCTTCAACATAAATGTAGCATGGGTCAGGAGCTAGAATCTTCTTCATCACACCACAACGATATTGCATACCCAAATCATATAAGCTGTCATTTTATTGTAAAAATAATATTGCGGAGTATGAGGATCTTGTCATAGGGTTGAGAATTGTAGCATAGTGGTAGATCATGGCACTCAAGGTCTATGGATATTCATAACTTATCATTAGCCAAGTCAATGAATAGTATCAAATGAAGGATGAAAAGATGACTCCATGTAAGAAATTGGTGGAAAGCCTCAAGGAGCCCTTCATTGATATCATGTTCAAGCAGATACCAATAGAAAAAAATAGAGCAGCAGATGTTATGGCAACAATTGGATCGCTACTAGATGTCCCATGTAATGTCCCAAAGCAAGAATTCCTTGTAGAGCAGCTTCTCATACTAGCATTCGAGGTACTAGAGTTTGAATTTGTGTGTGAAATCTTTGGTCCTGGTAACCCATGGTATCACTGTTGGATGTTGTAGTTGTCTTGCTAATATGTGGTTGTCATTGATGTCAACACTATTAGCATCGGTGAATCTAAAGGTTGTATATATTGAGGAGATTGAGAAAATTGTAATAAATATATTGTAGGTAGTTAGTGAAGCTAAGAAGGTCAGATTGATGGAAAGTTTGTTTCGTAGATGATTAGGTGGTGCACACTAAAGGGTTTGTTATTGAGCTTATCTAGTATGTTTTCTAAAAGTTTCAGTGGTATGCATCAAGAATTTAGAAAGTTATGAAGTCCTATGTTCCTACAGTTATTATGTTATTGTAGCAAGTGTTTTTGGAAGATGAGATTGCAATTCTGGTGAATTTGGTTGTTGCGTATGTTTCTAGATCATTCTCTATTAGTTTAGTATGTCCGCATTGATCAGCATGTTCATGATTGAATATTTTTCCTTGTTTGTTCAAGTTTTTCATGTTCTTGGCCGACATGATTGTGATAGTGTTTTTTGGATCCTTATGGATTAATATTTTATTGTTTGGCATGCTCGAGGATGTTGATTTAGGTCATTTCTATGTTTTGACCAACTTAGGTTGGTGTGCATCAAGATTTATTTATGTATTAATGCTGACAGTTGTAATTTATTCTTTATTCTTGGCCGATAGAATTGTTGATGTAAATCCTTATAGCGGATATATAAGAGTGATTGTCTCTTCATTGTAAGTGTATGCTCAGTGTATGTATGTGAAATATATGTTCGAATAAAGATCAAATCATTTAGCAGTAGAGCAGAGTGTGAAGGTGTTTGATCAAAGTGTGTAGAAGTTTTTTTTTGCCTAACTAGAACTATCACTAGGCTTTTGTAGAAGCTAAATTCTTAGTTCAACTTCATCAAATGGATTTAATCTGATTCTTTTATGTAAGGCAGTGAGCTCTAGGAAGTGTGCCCAAATGCATGTGCATTCCCTATTCATTTTTTTCACTATACTTATAATAGGGTATAATCTTGTGGACTAACATCCACCGTGGTTTTCCCCGTAACAAGGTTTGCACATATAAAATATTGGTGTTCATGTGTCTCTGATGTGTTATTGATTTATTCTTGCACTGTTATTATTAGATTTGAGATTAAAGGTTGATTTTGGCAACAAATAATTCACCCCTTGTCTCAGTTGTATATCCTTGTTTTTCCAACAATTGGTATCAGAGCTAGCTACTCTATAGAATTCTAACAACTTGAGGTGATCCAAGATGGCATCTTACAAGAAGGATAGTCTTAGATTCGATGATACAAACTACTCTATATGGAAAGTCAGAATGGAGTGTCATTTGAATTGCATTGGTGAGCCCTTTTGGAAGATTACAAAGAGTGCATATACTATTCCTTAGAATGGTCCCTCCACTGTTGATGAGATCAAAGAAGCAAAAACTAATACCAGGGGTATAGAAGAATTGCTAAGTGCTTTGAAAAATTCAAAGATGACAAATGTGATAGGTTTGAGGACTGCACATGAGATCTGGATAAAGTTGGAAACATTGTATGAAGGAGATGCACTAGTGAAAAGTGCTAAGCTACAAAGTTTGAAAGGCAAGTGGGAGAACATGAAGATGAGTGAAGATGAAAACATCTTTTGTTTCTTAGATTTTTTGAAATCAGTGGAATATTGGATGAAGAAGAGATTGTGGCTAAAATACTTAGATTTGTGCCTCCTTCCTACAAAATAAAATCTCATTCTATTGATGAACTTAGGACAATGACAAATGTGACAAGAGACATGCTAATTGGAAAAACTGCTACCTTTGAGTTAAGTGAATTTGGTGAATCTACTCCTAAGACCAAATTTACATTCAAAGCTAATGTATCTAGAAAAATCCAACAAAAATATAATCTGAGAGAGAGTTCCAAGAAGAAATTCAAGTATGAAAAAGAGATGAAACTGATTGAAGATGAAGAAAGAGAGCTAGAAGAACTGGAAGCATTGATTATTAAAAGATAATCCAAAGGTTATGGTAAGTACAAATTAAAGTTACCTATTAAATATTTTTCTTTTAGTAAAATAGGTCATTATGCATCAAGGTGCCTTGAAAGAGTGTCTAAGTATAAACTTGATAAGACTAGATTTCAAAAGAAATGTTATTATGTTGAAGAAGGTGTTATTGATGGTGAATCTGATAAATAAACTGGAAATGAAGATTAATGGGTATTCATTGCTATCAAGGAAAATAGTTTGGTGTCCACTAAATCAACTAGTAATCAGAATGTTGAGAAATCTCTTGCAACCAAGATTGATGAGAAGGATGAATGGGTGATTGACAATGGATTCTCACATCATATGACTGGTGACAAAAGAAAATTTCTAAGTCTAGAAAAATATGATGGTGGTGTTGTAAGATTTGGAGATAACAATGCTGGTGTGATTTGTGGTAGAAGCACTATTTCTCTTGGAGGTAAATGGAATACTTATGATTTTTTATATGTTGAATGTTTGAAGCATAATTTTTTGAGTGTTGGACAAATGGTTGATAAAGGTTATAGTCTTTAGTTCAAAGATGGTAAGTGTACAATTTTGGAAAGCTCAGGAAATGTGATTGATTTATGTACAAATCCAAGAGGTAATATTTTTCACTTGAATGGTGCTAGTGAAAATTGTTTGATTTCTCAAGTTGATGTAAGTTGGTTATGGAATAGAAGGTTGTGTCATGTGAAATTTGATAACAATATCAAAATAATCTCTTCTCAAGCAGTCAAAGATCTTCCTAAGTTAGTGAAGCCTACTAACACTATGTGCAAAGAATGTCAGATGGAAATTAGACTAGAAATTCTTGCTGGAGCAAACAATATAACTCTAATGGAGTACTGGATTTGGTACATACTAATTTATGTGGTCCATCCATAATCAAAATTCTACAAGGAGAAAGATACTTTATGTTGCTTATTGATTATTATTCTAGAATGGTTTGGGTTGCCTTGTTGAGAGAAAAATATGAGGCATTTGAGAAATTCAAAATATTTAAGGCTATGGAAAAAACTAAGACAGGTTTGAAGATCAAATGTTTAAGATCAGACAGAGGTAGTGAATTCACTTCCCAAGAGTTCAATTCATTTTGTGAAGAGCATGGAATAAAAAGATAGTTATCTGCTCCCCGAACCCCACAACAAAACAAAGTTGTTGAGAGAAAGAAAAGAACAATTTTAGATGCTACCAAAACTATGATGTTGGAAGGTAATGTTCCTTATTCTTACTGGAGAGAAGTTGTAAGCACTAAAGTATACACTATCAACTGGGTGAATACAAATGGTAATTCTAGTAAGAATCCTTTTGAGCTATGGTTTGCTTATAAGCCTACTGTTAATTATTTCAAAATCTTTGGAAGTAGATGTTATACTAAGAGAGATGAAGATACTGGAACGTTTGAAGCTAGAAGTGATGAAGGAATCTTTCTGGGTTACTCTACAAAAAGTAAAGCCTACTCGTGCTACAATAAAAGATTGAAGAAGATGGTTGAAAGTGAAAATGTTAGAGTTGATGAGGATATTGAAAGATCATCCAAGTACTATGGATATGATTTAGAGGACCAACAAGATAATAATGAGAATGGAAAGGATGTAGAGACACATAATCAAGTTCAAATTGTTCTGGTGAATCAAGAGAATCAAGAAGAAGAAGACAATGGAAATGCTGAAAGAAAAAGAGAAGAACTCAAAAATCCAAGATTTATAAAGAGAAGTCATTCTGAAAGCCAGATCATAGGAGACAAGAACAAAGTTGTACATACTAGAAGAAGGATTGTAGAAGAATATTGTTTGATATCCAAGACTGAGCCTAGAAAAATGGTGAACTAGAAGAAGAATTGTATGTTGAGCAACCAGATGGATTTCAATTGATTGATGAAAAGGACATGGTGTGTCGGTTGAAGAAAGAATTATATGGACTCAAACAAGCCCCTAGAGCTTGGTATGCTAGACTGGAAAAATACTTGTTGAAGCTTGGACTCAATAAAGGTACTGCTGAAAACAATATGTATTTCAAGTTGGATCAGGATAAAGAATTGATCATTGAAGTCTTTATTGATGACATTATTTTTGAAGGTGATGTTAATGATAGGAAAAGTACAAGTGGTGGTGTGTTCTTCTTAGTGAAGAAGCTGGTGTGTTGGCTAAGTTAAAAGTAGAATTCCATTTCCTTATCTACTGCTGAGGTAGAATATATTGCTGCTGCAAATAACTATACCCAAGTGTTGTGGATGAAGCAAATGCTAAGAGATATCATAAATGAATACGATGATCCTATTGCTATATTCTGTGACAAATCAAGTGCCATAAAAAATTCTAAGAATCTAGTGCTACATTAAAAAAAAACATATTCTATTAAGTATCTTTTTTTGAGAGACAAAGTGAGTGAGAAGGAAGTTACATTGGAGTATGTGCCTACAAAGGAAAAAATTGTAGATATCTTCACCAAACTATTGCCTAAGGATACATTTGAGTAGCTCAGAGGCAAGTTAGGGGTAATTTCCCCTCCTAATCTGAACTAAGATGCAAGTCTTTGCATCAATCTGTGGACTCATAGTCAGATCTTGTTTTGGATTGATGTTGTGGTGGCTACTACTTAGGGGGAGTAGTCAGATGATTCAGATGATATGTGATCAGAGAATGTGTACCTTTTCCATTGATTTCAAAGGGGGAGAAGAATAATGTGAAAAACACTTGAAGAAAGGGAGAGAAGAGTCAAGAAAGGGAGAGAACAACTAATTGTGTTGATGGTACTATTTTTCACATCATGTGTTGCCATAAATTCCAAAGGGGGAGATTGTTGGATTTTGTGGTTGTGTTGTTGATATGTGGTTGTCATTGATGTCAACACTATTAGCATTGGTGATTTTGAAGGCTATATATGTCGAGGAGATTGAGAAAATTGTAATAAATATATTGCAGGTAGCCAGTGAAGCTGAGACGGTCAAAGTGATGGAAAGTTGTGTTCATAGATGATCAGGCAACACACACTAAAGGGTTTGCTATTGATCTTATCTAGTATGTTTTCTAAAACTTTTAGTGGTATGCATCAAGAATTGAGAAAGTTATGAAGTCCTGTGTTCCTACAGTTATTTTGTTACTATAGCAAGTGCTTCTCAAAGATGAGATTCTGGTGAATTTGGTTGTTGCATATGTTTCTGAGATGTTTGATGATGTTTCTAGATTGTGCTCTATTAATTCAGTATGTCTGCATTGATCGGCATCTTCGTGATTGAATATTTTTCCTTGTGTGTTCAAGTTTTTCATGTTTTTGTCCGACATGATTGTGATAGCGTGTTGTAGATCCTTATGGATTAATATTTTATTTTTGGCATGCTCGAGGATGTTGATTTAGGTCTTTGTTATGTTTTGACCAACTTAGCTTGGTGTGCATCAAGATTTTTTTATGTATTAAGGCCGATAGTTGTAATTTATTATTTATTCTTGGCCGACAAAGTTGTTGATGTAAATCCATATAGCGGATATATAAGAGTGATTTTCTCTTCATTATAAGTGTATTCTCAGTGTATGTATATGAAATATATGTGTGAATAAAGATCAAATCATTCAGGAGTAGAGCAGAGTGTGAAAGAGATTGAGCAGAGTGTGAAGGTGTGTGAGAAAAGTGTGTAGAAGTTTTTTTGTGCCTAATCAGAACTATCATCAGGATTTTATAGAAGCTAAATTCTCAGTTCAACTTCATCATATGGATTTAATTTGATTATTTTATGTAGGGAAATGATCCTTCCTCTGAGTAGTGAGCTCTAGGTAGTGTGCTTGAATGCATGTGCATTCCCTATTCATTTCTTTCATTATACTTCTAATAGGGTATAATCTTGTGGACTAACATCCACCATGGTTTTCCCCCTAACAGGGTTTCCATGTATAAAATATTGGTGTTCATGTGTCTCTGATGTGTTATTGATTTACGCTTGCACTATTAATTATCAAATCTGAGATTAAAGGTTGATTTTGGTAACAATTGATTCACCCCCCTCTGAGTTGTCTATCCTTGTTTTTCCAATAATCATGACATATACATCTATCTTAGAATAAGGGTCCTCCCTATTGATATCACTACCAATCTTAAGAAAACCTTTATCAAAAAGTCGACCCATTTTGTTATCCTAGGTGACACCTTATACCATAGGAGTATTGAGGGAACCCTATTATGATGGTTAAATACTGAAGAAGCTTCAACTACTTTAATGGAGGTACATAATGGCATCTATGGCTCACATTCAAGTGGTATGACCTTGCCCAAGAAGCTACTGAGAATGGGGTATTATTGGCTAACAATGGAAAGAGAAGTGCATGAATATGTCAAGAAGTGCTTGCAGTGTCAACAACATGGGGATCTCATCCATGCACCAACTCAGGAGCTCCACTTGATTGTTACACCTTGGCGCTTATCACAATGGGGGCTTGATCTTGTTGGAAAAATCACTCCCACCTCATCCAATAGACACAATTTCATTATCACCACCACATAATACTTTACAAAGTGGGTAGAGGCCATCCTGATGACCTACATTATAGGAAAGAATATTTCCAAGTTCATCCTAAATTACCTCATCTAACGCTACGATGTCCCCTGAGCCATTATGTCAGATAATGGGACACCCTTCAAAAATTAGGATGTCTAAGACCTATGCCATAAATTCAACATACAACATCACTTTTCCACCCTATACTACCCCCATGGTAACGACCAAGTTGAGGCTAAAAATAAAACCATCCTCAAAATCCTCAAGAAAATAGTCAATGAAGCTAGTCGTGACTGGAATCTATAGTTGAAACCCACCCTATGGACCTACCAAATGAGTATCTGCACACCAATAGGTGCCACCCCATTCTCCCTTGTCTATGGATCATAAGCCATCCTCCCCATTGAGATCAAGTTTCCATCCCTCAGGATATCATTGCAAAACGTCATAACAAATGAAGAATATCGAGTATCACAACTAAATTAACTGGAAATAATGGAAGAGAAATGCATGGATTCCTTAAACCATTTCAAAGTATACAAAAATAATCTCAAGTGTAGATACAACAAGAAGATCAGGATTCAGACCTTCCAAGTCGGAGAGCTGGTATTGAAGGAGAATCAGAAGAACGTACCAAATTCAAATAGCAAGGGTAAGTTTGAACCTAATTGGTTGGGGCCCTTCATCATCACTACAAGCTACAAGTTAGGGGCATATTAGTTAGCAACACCTAAAGGGGGGCCTCTACAAGAGCCTATGAATAGCTCCCATCTTAAAAAAATTTATGCCTGATCTTTTAAGGGTAAAACCAAAAATACAAAAAATATAAAAATCCAAAAACAGAATTGAAAATAGTAAAGATAAAAATTGTCCTCTAGTGAAAACCACTTCGGTGGTGCTTTAGGAAAGTACCTTGGTGAAAACCTAGAAAATAGGTTCCAAGTGTAAATAAAGTACTTTCCATCCACCAAGATCTCTACAACTTGTTTTGCATTATTCATCCATCATGCTTCCATCACATTTCATTGATCCTTCCATTCACCCATCTGCATCCACATCATAACTTTATTTTTTGTCTGTATCATGATTCCCCCCTAGTACTAATTGGCATACTCCAAAGGTTAGTTTGTCTAGCCTTTATCGAAGTAGTCTATCACATTGTGCTAGGGGCATGTTCTTGCATCATATCAGATTCATGTATATCCTTGAGGTCCCCCTTAAAATGAAAAAAATCCCAAAAACATCCGAAAATCAAAAATCCAAAACATCCAAATCATATCAAAATCCCAAAACAGGTCTAAAATCCAAAAATTCAAAAAATGGAGTCATTATGTCAAACTACGTCATCTATGAGCTTGAACATAGGCAAGGTTGATCTTCGATCGTCCCTCGAGACACCCTAGGTCAGTCCTTTAGGAGTCCATCATAATAAGATGGCAATCTATCTTGTTCACATCTCATCAATAATCAAGTTGTCAGTCAAACTACGTGGTATTTGCGTGTATAACGTAGGCAAGTATAATCTTTGATCAGCCCCCAAGACCCCTATGATAGGTCTTTAGGTTAGTCTCTTGTTTAAAGTCTTAGAAAATCCAAAAACATTAGAAAATTTGAAAGCCAAAATATTTGTAAAATATCTCAAAAGATACCAAAAAAAAATCCTCAAAACATTGAAAAATACCAAAAACATTCAAAAAACCCAAAAAGGTCCATCCATCCCATTTCAACATTCACCTGCAATAAACATCCACTCATAATAAATCAATCATCACCTTCACCCTTTGGCAAAACAATCGGAAGCAAGCTTAGCAATCAAAATATTTTCTCAAACGTCGGTCTTAAGTCTAGGTCAGTAGGTAAACAAGTTGATCAACTCTTGGTATCACTAGCCTATCATCCAGATAATCCCAAATCATCTAATAATGTCATGTCCTAGGACGCATCCTTCCTATAATGTACATCAACATCAGGCATCACCGTATTTTAGTCTTGGCTAGTGGTATGAAGAACATTAGCTTGTTTGTTTACTTGATCTTTGTCTTTTGATTTATCTTATTGCGCTGATTTCAATGACCTCTCGATGATGTCTATCAAAACGATTTAGAGAGAAATAAATAGGGAAATGATGATTATATTTTTATCTACTATGCTTATTGGATGTTCTTGTAATATAGCCTTGGTCATGTGTACTTTGTTTGAGTGTAGGGTGTTGGCCCACAGTTCTTGTTGCACCAAAAGATCGACCTATTAATGCCCGAGACAATTGCTAGAGTTAATGGATCCATGGGAGGCGGTTAGTCCATGTCATGAATCCCAAGGGGAGTTATGAAAATCTGCCAACAATCTCCCCTCAGTGTTACCTAAGGGGATTCAAACCTGGCACCTTTGCCTCTGATACCACTTGTTGTCCCATAATTGTCATTGCACCAAAAGATTGACCTATTAATGCCCGATACAACTGCCAGAGTTAACAAATCCATGAGAGGTGGTTAGTCCATGTCACAAATCCTAAGGGGAGTGTTGAACATCTACCAACATAGGGAGGATGTTTTAGGTGTCTTTTTGACCACATAGGAAGGCTTTCCTTTCTATGTTTCAGTCTGAGATATTTGAAATATTTGAACTGCATTTTAAATAAGGTTTTGTATGCTAGGTGTGAATAGGAGTACTCCTATCTAATTTTTATGTCAAATTCCATCACACTAGGTATGATGCCATCCTGGTTCTTTATACCTTGATGCATTGTACCTATGTGTATTATCAAACATAAGGTAAATGACCCTTTTAAAATCCCAATTCATGATAAGAAAATCATCATCATCACCATCATTAATAATGTAGTCTTGTTGGATCCTCTTTTCTTTTTTCTTCTATCTTCTCTTTGTGCTAACATGGTACCATGCCAATTAATCAAAAACATCGCTAATGCATCCACCCTTCATTCACAAACTATGAATATAATGCATAGCATATCATATCATATAGGAAACATTAATCATCTCACATGCACTACATTTCGTTATTAATATAGAGTGGTTATTCTAAAGCATCTTATAAATAAGGAGTATCATCACATAGGCATTATTAAATCATAATATCAATTGCATAATCACCTCATATCACCTTCATTTCATGATCATTTACATATCATAATCACATCATTTCATTTCATAACCATTGCATTTCATAAACCATAAATATCATAGGTCATCTCATATCATAACATCCTCATAAATCATTTCGCACTATTGCATTGAATTTACATATCATGATTAGATAAAGTACATCACATTAGCATAACATCCATACATTGCATGTGCATATCATCGCATACACCATTAGGGCATAATAAAGAAATCATTTGCATAAACATAAATATTTTTCATCTATACATCATAAAGTGCACGGAAAATGGACAAAAGGAAATACATCCATAACCATGTGCATTCATAAACATCTACATTGCATAAATCATCACATATATGAAATTAAGAATCATCCATCCATAATGCATAAGTAAAATAGGACACATCTCATAAATAAATCAAGAGATCATATATCATCAAAAATATAGTTGTCATGGTACAAAGATCAAGATCAAATGTATGTATCAATTAGGTATACAAATTCCCATGGGGCTATCAAAAATGGAGCTCTTGGACCTTAAAAAGAATGTTGTCTCTGAACAAAAATGTGAGGCTAACCCTACTAGTTGCTCCCCTCACCCACCCATCTCTCACCATGGTCCTCTACCTGCCTCATCTCAATCTGCTAAGAGAACTCTAGCACCTGGGCCCCTACTAGTACAACCTACTGATAATGTACTTTATAGTACTCAACCTCTCTAATGGCCTCATGATACATCCACGTTGACACTGTCCTACCCTAGGATGCATTGGCCATACTCTCTAGTTGTCATCTCTAGCCTATCTCTTGATCCTACTTTGATCGAGCCTGATCTCTCTTTGTAGTAAGGGCCTAGACCTACTATTTGGTGTGGTCCCTCTTCAATGTAAGTATTGCACCTATACTTGTAACCACTGAATGAGTGCATCTCTCTGATCTGGATGAGGTGGTGGTGGGAGTTGTTGTTGATGGTCCCTCGGCAGGATCTACTAATCCCTCTGCTCTGGCTGATGTGGAGGTGGTCCACCTCCCCCTCTACCTTTTTCACCATCTCCATCTCCTATACCTCCTCACCCCTTCCCCTACCCTATTGATCAACCTATGGTTCTCTGTCATGGGAGTGTTGCTCCTAGATCTGTCAATCTAACAGGTGGTCTAAACCATATAGTATAGGCCTATGTCACCCCTATGTCTTCCTGTCCCTAATCATAAGGCCATGGTCTGGCCACCAACTATCTAAAAGAATTCACTACGTCCTCAGTTGCAATCAGCCTACCCCTTGTGGTCTCCCTCGTGGTATGATAAAATATGGCCATGTAATAGTCATTGGGATGGTCCTAACTCTCCTCAAACTGTCGAGCCACTCGATCTAGAAGATATCTCTCTATCATAGTATGCTCTCAGCCTTGTATGAGCCTATCCTGTCTCACAAAAAGATTTGTTGTACATCATCATACCATGCAGGCATGACGAGCTAGGGCCTCCATGTAAAAACTATCATCTCATCGATCACCCTTTTCCAATGAGGGATGTTGGTTGCCCCTATGTGTGTAAAACTCAAAGCTCCTTTGTATCGCCAGACTATAGGATTATCTAGATCCATGGAAACTAGTGTAACCTATGGGAAGAGCACTGCAATATGCTCCTAGGCTGAGATGTGTAATAGTGTAACTTCAGCCCTAATGGCCTTGCTATCTAGGTTTGAAAACTCATGACTATCATGATAAAGAGAAGCCAACATCACTGGCCCCCATGCAAAAAACTCTCTCTGACAGAGCATCTACTCCCAAGAAAGACCCCATCTTGGACTAAATTACTGATTGTGTCGATCTAGCACCACAAAGCTTGAAATGATAGCGGCAACAATCAATCTAAAAGTGGGCACAATGCCCCTATACTGCTCAAGCTCAATCTGACCCTCAACAAAAAAAAAATGCATCAACCTCCATAATCTCAAAGCAGGCATCTCTTGTGGCATCCAAATCATAGATCACCCACTCTTCATGGATTGATAGTCGAAGGATGTGCTAGAAATCCTCCAAGGTGACAGTCGCCTCACCTATGGGCAAGTGAAATGAGGACATCTCACTGTGCCATCACTCTGCCAAAGTTGTCATCATGCCCAAGTGTGTCCCAACAAGAGCTGCCTAGGCAACATACCATAGTCCTATCACCCCAAGGTGCTCCTAGAGTAGGTCATGTGACCTATGCTCTCATGAATGAAGTATCCCTAGGTCCTCCTACACAAGAAAGGCCACAACGTCAAGTTTCATAAAAAAATCAAGATCTTGTTTTAAGTTTTTGCTACTGAAACAACAAATGTGGTGTTTTTTACAATTGTCACTATTTGGAAGTTCCAAATTGCACTGATGGGACCACCTAAACTCCAAACTATGTCACCGCATCACAATTTGACCATGGACAAATTTAGCTCCTAAACCTAAATTTCAAACTAAACCACTACGACACAATTTGCAAGAGTAGCAGACTTTGATGCCAAAACCCTAACTTCTAAACTCGACCATGACGATGCAATTTGCAAATGCGAAACACATGAAGGCCATGCGATGTTGATTGAACACTTTTAGCAGTTCCAAATAGTGTCGCTTGACTCTGTTTGACCTTTGACCCTAGTAAATGCACACAAAAAATGAAATCAAAAGTTGGGTAAGGGTCACATACCGGTGGTCCTGCACCCGGTGGCCGCTAGTGTACTCGCACTTAATCTAGAATGTGATGTGTAAGAACTCATTGTGCCATCTCAAATGGAGGTTAGAGCTCAAAAGTGCAAAGTCTCTAAGGGCTAAGTGTGCAAATGAATTGCAAGTGACCCCTTGAGGCCTATTTAAGCTTGAAAGTTAGGGTTTTTTGACCCTGTTTAGCTGTCCAACTAGGGTTTTGGGCCCCCGATCCTATTTTCACTGAATCGAGGGTCATTTTGCATCATTTTCTCACATTTTGGAACATTTTTGGCATCTTGGACCCTTTCTAGACCTGTCAGGTAGCTTGTCCTCTTTTTTCGAGATCTCCCCCAAAAATCCAAATTTTTGTTTGATCTATCAAGGGGGCAGTATACCAGTGTAATCCTTCTCATTGGGGCGGCAGTGGGGCATCCGAAAAAATCATTTTTTTTTTAAATTTTGATCTTGGCAGTTTATTTTTTGAACTAATGCAACAGGTACATTGCTTCAAAGAGGGGCAAAATGTAGACATGAAAAATATCCTATTTGATCCTATACACTTGATCTTGATTTTACTAACACATTTCATCCTGAATCATCTCCTCTGCTGGTCATTTAATAAAATAATCTTTATTTAATTAAATTCATCATATTTCATCTCTTAATTAAATAAATCAAATTTATCTAATTAATTCATCATCTCCTATTAATTAAATAAATCATTTTATTTAATTAATCTTATAGTCTCTCTTTTATCTAAATAATTCACTTTACTTAATTAATCTCTAAAGTCATCTCCTTTAAATTAAATAAATTAATCTTTATTTGATTTAATCGAACACCACCCTCTTTAATTAAATAAATGAAACTTTATTTTATTAAGTCTAAACCATTATTCATAACATTTTGAATTATTTAAATCCTAAAATCTAAATCAAATTGGCAAATGAGCTAAGTTCTATCTAAATTAATCAAAACTTGATTAATGCTAATCCTAATCTATCAAATCCTCTAGATTTTGCAACTTGCACAAGTAAATCAATTTAATTGATTTATAAATTCCTCAATTTCCATTCAAAAGGGAATCTTTTATGGAATATTCTTCCAATTGAAAAATCCCACCAAAAGGGATGAGTACATCCAACAAGGCATTAAAGGCCTCTTACATGTCCTTTGCCTTGATCCAAGTGGCATTAACTTCATTTCATCTTCCCTCCAACATGTCAATTCCTCAATTTCAAATTCCACCTAACTTGATTTATTTTCACATTCATCAAAATGTGCTCATTCCTCATCCACTCACATGTTAATCAGTGCCCTATTGGAACCATAAAATTTCTCATATTTTCACTAGCCTCCAAATATTTTTCCCTTGCCCCCATAGGAATTTTCTTCTCATCACTACTATGATAAATAAACATCAGTGAGATTAGTATGACAAAATCCATTCCACAATCTGACAAAAATGGCATCATGCATATAAATGTTCACCTAGTCACAGAAAAAGAAAAATTGAGCTATGTGTTCAAGCTTTATCTATATCTCTTCATTGCCATTTGTCATCTCATCATTCAACACCACTACCGTGTCATGTATAATATAGCAGAGTTTCTTCTCTTATCATGGACGATTGCCTTCTATTGGAGGAATCATACACATATATTCCCAATCAGTGCATCATAGATTCCTCATTTGGATATTTTTACAAATCAGCGAGACATGGATTAGGTCACACCGATCTAAAGATCCATATGATAAAAAAGCTACATAATCATTGGAACATAAACTTGTTGGTAAGTGGCGACTGATCATTCTATAATGTACACTCTTCATGTATCCTTGTCGAGGTCTTGCTTTTTTCGCGAAATTACCAAAAAAGGGAAAAATCACAAAAAGGGAAAAAACCCCGATTTTGTATAACCCTAATTTATAAAGGGTTTGGGATAGAGTTACAACATAATAAGAAATAGGTGATTATTCACGATATTGTAATAGGGTTTTGCACTAGTTAATAATATCATTGGATGGCTGTGGTTTGGTGGATGTAGCCTACATTGGGTGAACCACGTTAAATTCTCTGTGTTATTTTTCTGTGTGTTTTATTTTTGGTTTATTTGATAAAATCTGCATTTAGCTTTTAGATATCTACCTTTTGAAAACCTAACAAGACTATTGTTCTACCAATGAGGTTTCATTGGTGTGATCAAAGCAGTCAGAGTAAACCCCTTGAAGACATACCAAGATCAAAAGTCACACCGATAGAAATCCCATTAGCGAGAGACACACATACCCCTACCGATAAGATCAAAGGATTGATACATTGGCGAGACAAGTATCTTTGACCCAAAACTCTTGAATCCCACCAATCCCATAAGTTAGACCGATGGTGAAGGTATCACCGATTTAGCCAAATGAACCAAGTAGTATTGGTGAGACATAAAGGATCGACTTGAAATTGTTAGGTCTCTCTGATGAAGAAGGTCTCATCAATGGAACTAATTTCGGGGAGACTCTCACCAATCATTCCTAAGTTTGTAAAGTGGTAGAAAGAAGTACATCAGGAAGACTGAAGCACATCAGTGGAACATCTCATTCTCTTGGCGAGGGGTTATGTCATCCCAATGGTGGTAAATAAAAGGCTTATACTCATCAGTAAGACATAGGATGACGAACAACCAGATCATATGCATCGGTAGAACTTTTCAACTTTCCCTCTGAAGTAATATAAGATAAAGGAAAGAAGAATGGGGTTGTCACATGGCATCAGAGAGAGCATCAATTAGTCCTGCTAATCAAAAAAGGAAACTAAATACATATTTCAAAATCAAAGAGTCATCCAGTTATGTATTAGTGATCGATTAAAAGTGTATAAAAAAAGATGGCGCCAAATAAGAAATACAATTTGGCCTAAGATGAAAGGGGTATCACCGATGAAATTTATTTTCATCGCTTTGAAAATTCAAACTTCGAGAGGACCATTGCATTCGATTATAGAGGCTGACATTAATGGCCACATGAAGGAACTCCATAAGAAATTTATGATCAAACAAGAAATTGAGAACAAAAGGAATTGTAAGGAATTACAACAAGTGGACATAGGAGGCTAAGAAGAATTCAGGAGACATAGTGAGATCACCAATTCACAAGGAAGTCCATGTAAACTCCTCTACAATTAGTAAAATTCTAATTCAAAGGATTGAAAATGGAGGGCCCTAGTTTTGGAAAAACTAAAGGTAGAAAGTCACAAGGCAAGAGTAGTAAAAATAAAAGCAAAACAAAAAATTGAAACAATTGATGACCCAAAACTGATAAAAAGGAAGTTCAACTAGGACCTTATTGATTAATTGCCCAACTCTGGGCTAAGGGCTAGGAGGTATGTGTAGTTAAGGGCTAAGGTAGATAAATTCGAGGACAAATGTAAATATATAGAAGATACTTGGACTTCCATCAGAGGATATGAATTTCTTTTGTTCCATTACCATCAAAGAAATAGATTCGAATTAGTGTGTAATCCATGTAACTTTGATAGGGAAATTGATAGTACCTAATGTATTTGTTAATATAGAATTGATGAAATTACTAGCCAAACATTACAACCCTAACCTGAAGGTCATCTGTGATTTACAAGGGAAACCATTCATATCTATATCTAAGGCTGCAATTTTAGAAGTTTTTAACCTAGGTGGCTTGTGCAATGAGCCTATTGTGTATGAAGGCATAGAGAAGGAATACCTGAGGATGGACACAACCTACAAAGGGTGGATATTTCCACTACATAAACACATAAAATATGTGTACCTCATTCCACTTGGAGATGATGATGGACCACCTTTTCATGTTGATGAATTTGAGCCTTACTTGAAATATACCTACCTTTGAGTGTGTCAAGTTCTAGGATCTAAGGCTCCTAAATTCATGTCAATTGGACCTATGGTTATTGAAGTAGATTTCTAGTGCCATAATGCTAGACCATGTGATTATGTTGCTCACATTGCCAAGGAAATTGATTTAGGATTGCAGCCTATCAAAAATGGATCGCCCACTTTGCATTTCAGACACTATTCCATTCAAATGAATATGATATATACTACGGCCAAGAAATGATGACGTGGATTGTAGAACTAAAAATCACACAATATGATAAGGAGGGATAAATTTTGGTGATGCAACTATGGACTGCTATTTGGGATAGTAGATTTCTGAATTCTAGCTGTGTGCTTTTTGAGGAGCATTTTGTAAAAATATTGTATAGATTTTTCAACCACCCATGTGAGTATTCATTAAGTGATGAGATCAAAATATTTTTGAGACCCAAATATTTTGGTGGACCTCCAACTGTTGAGCATAACTGGGGTGATTGGTATTTTTATATTGATGCTACTATGATCAAGATGTATGGTTTTGAGGATAAACCTTTCCTCTTACCAAAAATAGTTCCAGATAGACTTTCATATTTGGAAATTGTTAGGAAAATGGACTATTCAAGTGTGATGAATCTAGGTTCCTATGAGAAACAATCTTTTATGCCAAGTAATTTATGTTTTGAAGACTTTACAGTGTTTTCAAAGGAAGGATATGATCAAATTTTAGATAAAATGTCTCAATTCAATCTGGAAAGGGCCTCCCTATGAAAAGGATTTGACCCAGAAGGGTATATTGATATGGATAGAAAGAAGGTAAATTTGGGTGGGTATGTGCATACAACCTACCCAAAAGATGATATAATCAAGAACATGGAGGAAATGGAGGCCAAAGTGGCCATTGATGAATATAATAGGAGAATTGAGAAACAACTAAAAGAGATAAAGGAAGTAGAGATGCCTTCTAGGAGCGATGAAGCCATTGGTGAAAGTGAACATCAAGGTCATGGTGATAAGATATCTAAGACCAAAATTGAGAAATATCAACCCTCCTACAGAGGACATGAAATTGATGAAAAATATGATGCAAATACTAGGAATCATATAATTAGGATTGATATTCAATTTTAGTAGGGTTTTTCAATCACTTTCTTGCATGTTTATACAAGTTATAAACTAATATTTGTATGCCAAACAATTATATTTTTTTCTAAATCGAATCCATTCATCATAAACTTTCATTTCACTCTGTTTAACCCAACAAGGCACTGGTCTCACCCATTTTATTTATTTAGTTTAAGTAAATTCATTTCATAACTTGACATCTGTTAACTAAACATATTGAATTTAACCTTTATATTTCTTATACAATTTATACCAAATTAAGATCACATCCCTCCATTGTCAAATTGCCATTGTGGATAGATTGATCAAGTAGGAAACATATTTCAAATCGACATCATTTACATAAGTACACTCGCCTAGGTTTAGTAGAGCCTAGAGAGTAGATGGTTCAATCACATTAGTTGGCCTTGTACATTAGCCAAAAACATGTCAAGAGCTTAGAAATATCTTGTGGTGCAAACCTGCATTTTTGAGAGCTAACAGTTTGGTGACTCTATTGGGTAATCAAAACTGAATCCAAGCCTTCCTTATAGAGTCGGTACTTTGTAGGAGACTCCGTTGGGAACAAGAAACTAAAAAAAATTCTCACTTCTCTAAAAAGTGAGTGGCGACTCTAAAAAGACAAGTACATTAAAAGACTAATAAAATAAAAGGTTTACATCAGAACCCACCCTAGAAATCAGACTATCAAAATAGCTCACAACATGCATGGCAGAAGGTCTTTGTATAAAGAAGGTCCTAATGAAAAAATAAAATGGGCACACAAAAACGATAAGGGCAAGAAGGTGTCTGATGACATGTGCTTAAAAAATAAAGACAAAATGTCAAAAGCACACTTGGAGACATATAATTGCTATGACACATTAACAAATGAAAATAGCTCAGTTGGAGAGCCTCGTACTCCAAAAGAACAGAGGAATCCTTTCTATCAGCTAGATCAAAAAGGACATGAGGAATTCATGGCTAGATTTGAGGCTGAAAAAGATAGAATACATCATGAATATGATCATGGAATGAAAGGGAATTAAAATGATCTCAGTGATGATATGGGTCTTGAAGAGTATGAGTTTGTAACTCAAGCAGAATTAGATGCACAGTTGGAGTATCGAAGACAAGAGATGGAAAAGAAGAAAGCATAATATGAATGGAGGTGCCAAGCAATAAAATAAATCCAAAATTTGAAGCTGCAAGAGGCCCAAATTGATGCTCAAATAGCTAACCTACCTAAATAAATACCACCTCATAAACAAGGGAATAATAATGTGGGACCTTCCAATCCACCAAAAACACCAAAAAAACAAATAGGAAATCAGTATAGATCATCAAATGGCCCACCTAAAAATCCATCAAAGCACTTAAATACTCAGCTACCTCCAGGCCAAAAATGCATGCCCCCACATGGCCAACAATATGTTCCACCACCCCACACACAATATAGTAACCCATTATACCAATATCAACATCCTCAAAACCCACCTCCCCAACAATACACAACTATGATCAGACAATTTGACTTAGCAGGATTCCAAATATACCCTTACCCCATGGATAAGAATTAGAGAAGCCTTGTCCCAAAATTCATAGGAAGTATTGTAGTCATAGCTGAAGAACTTTTAAGGAGTTTTACATAGCAAGATACCTCCTAGATCCAAATTGGTTGATCCTGTTGCATTAAGTATCTATCTAAAATATTTTGATCCAAAGACATAATATGAGATTAGAAATATGTGCCCCAGGAACTTAGTTGAAGCTCAAAAGATAGCATTGACTATTAAAAATAACAGGAAGGTTGTAGAAATGATCAAAAAGAGGGATAACCCTAGGATTCCCCAATATAATCCTTTGAACAGGCAAGAAAATACATATAAAAATAAAAGGCCAAGGTTGCATGATATGCCTTATAATACAAACTAGAAGGATGGAAAGCCTGTGATGGATAGGCCCAAGAATAAGGATACACCTGATCCTTTAAAGAAAAGAGGGGCATATATGGTAAATAGTAATCCTTGGTGCCAAGTTTGCGACTTTCCACATTCGCCTGATCATTGTATTGTAGCTCAGTCGATATCGAAAGAGGAAATACCAAAAGAAAACAATGAAGAGAATCATAAAATATATTTAACCTCCCACACTCTTCATCCTATTGAGGAAGTATATTCATCTTCAAAAGAGGGAGGGTATGAATATGATGTTGATCACCAAAGGTATAATGTCCATATAGCAGAACAAGAAGTCTTTCCTAATCATGAAGAGATGGATAATGAACAATGTTCTCCTAGTACATCATATCAGACAAATAAATGCAATATAAGAAGACCGACTGAGCAAGAAATTAAGAAGTTAACCATCACAACAGTGGAACAAGCCAAAAGCAAATATTGATTGAGAAACAAAACAATGAATAAAAATGAGGGTGTTCCAAGAGGAATATTTGTGAAAGATAAGAAAGCACCATAGGGAGCTTCAAAAAGGATAGAAAAAAAGCAGTATGATAAGAATGAACAAAAGTATGTTCATAAGGAGGAAAGCAAGGAACTACATAAGGATAAATAAAGGGCTAATCAAACAAACAAAAAATAAAAAGGGGAGAAAAAGGGGAGTCACTGGAGCAAAGGAAGGTGATCAAAACAGAAATTTCCTCTTTTGATTTCATTCAAGCTTTATCCCAGGTAAAGATGTCAATCCCATTACTTGAAATGATGAAAATAAAAGAATATAGGGATAGTATTATTCAATTAATATTTGATGGAAATGATAAAATCATAAACTTTGAGAGCAAAGGAAATGCCAAGACCAATAATAAGCAGGAGTAGGTGAAATTTCTTGAGGTTTGTGTAAGTGATGCACTAATAAATCCTCCACAAGTTGATCTATTCTTCACCACATTACTTGTAAATAACAAATTGGTAAGAAATTGTATGATAGATTCAGGGGCTTCTTTCAACATCATGCCAGTAGGGGTCATGAAACAACTTGGAATGCGGGTGGACACTAATGGTGGAAAATGTTATACAATGGATGGAAGGCCTATCCCAGTAATAGAAATTATGAAGGATGTAGAGGTGAAACTGGCCTCTTACCCACAAGAAACCTATAATATTGACATAATTGTGATTGATACACCTCCTCAGTTTGGAATGATTTTGTCAAGACAATGGACTGTAGTAGTTGGAGGAAATGTACAATTCGACTTGTCATATGCCATAATAACAATGAATGGTGAAGAAGTCAAATTATATAGAGAACCAAGGATGAATCATATTGTGGATTGTGTTCCTCAAGAGTAGATTAATTGTTTTTATGATGTTGATTTAGGAAGTTTCAAAATAGAGCCCTCCTAGCCTGAATTAATGAACGTTGACCCAATTGATAAGCACGTTTCTAAAGATCAACATGGTGTGTGGAAAATTTATTTTGATGGATCATATAGCCAAGAAGGCAATGGAGCTGAAGTGGTATTTATCTCACCTGAAGGAATCAATTTTAAATATTCATTTTTGTTGACTTTTTAGTGTACAAATAATGTGGTAGACTATGAAGCTCTACTAATTGGTTTAAATATGGCTATGAAACATAAATTCAAACTACTAACTATCTTGGGAGATTTAGAACTAATCATTTCACAAGTTAAGTCAAGATATGTTGCAAAAATAAAGAGGTTAAAACAATATAGAAATGTTGTATGGGATATAATTGAGCTATTTGATGCTTTTTCAATTGAATGGATAGACAGATCAAAGAACATAATGGAAGATTTCCTAGCTAATATAGCACTAAAAGGAGATGATATCAACTTCATTGGAATCTCTGAGGTTGAATTCAAAACAAGGCCTGCTATCCCTAATAATATCTATAGTTGGGAAGTTTTCAATGATGACACTAATCTCATGAAATCTCTCCATTTTATTGATCAATATTAAGCTTAGGAGATCGATTTTAATGCCTTTGTTGAAGAAGCTGATGGGAAACAAACTATATTTGGGAAAGGATTTTTCCAGCTTAAAATCAACAAAATTCCCAAAGGACTTGTGGCACTAGAAATAGTATATGATGGAAATGATCACTCTCTCATGAACTAGACACCAGTCAAGAGAGAAGATATTGAAGAAATTAATTTAGTAACTGAGTTAGCACCAAAAATGGTATATATTGGAGAGAAAATAAGTCCAATGATTAGAAGAATGTTGATTACATTGTTTAGAAAATATAAACATGTGTTTACTTTGTCTTATGAGGATCTCAAAGCATATGGAGAAGATATTTTCCAACATGAGATTCCACTTAAAAACCAAACACAAAGCCATTCAGACAAAATAAAAGGCTCATCAACCCAACTTTGGAGCCTAAAATGCTAGAGGAGCTGACAAAACGTAGAGATGTAGGCATCCTCAAGCCCATCAGACATTCAACATGGGTCTCCAACTTGGTCCTAGTAAGAAAGAAAAATTGGGATATTAGGTTGTATGTAGATTTCAGAAATTTAAATATTGCCTCCCTTAAAGATAATTACCCTCTCCCAAATATGGAAGAAATATTACACAAAGTAACATGATATGAGTTACTATCAATGATGGATGGGTTTTCTAGGTATAACAAGGTAAAATTTAAAGAGTCTAAACAATACAAGACAACATTTACTACACCATGGGGGACATAAGTTTATGTAATAATTCCACTCAGTCTCACAAATGCAGGGGAAACTTTTCAAAGGGCCATGGATGTGTCATTTGCAGATTTGATCAATGCTATAATGGTAGTGTAGCAAGATGACCTCACTTCTTATTCCAAAAAAGTAGAAGACCATGTAGAATACCTGGAGAAGATATTCATCAAGGCTCTGAAATATGGTATCAGTCTTAATCCCAAGAAATTTCACTTTTCTCTCACAAAGGGTAAGATTTTGGGGCATATTGTATCAAAAGAAGGCATTAGGATAGACCCTAAAAGAGTATAATCCATTCAAAAAATTCCCATTCCCAAAACCATCAAATCCATTCAATCATTCTTTGGGAAAATTAACTTTGTTAGGATATTTGTGTCAAATTTTGCTGAGATTGTTAAACCCATAGCCAAAATGTTGAAGAAAGGAGAAAAGATAGATTGGAATATAGAAGCCCTTGAAGCCTTTCTATCCATCAAAAAATCCATCAAAGAAACCCCTATTCTAAAGTCATCTGATTTCACCAAACCTTTCCAAATATTTTCATTTGCTTCATTTCATACCATAGAAGTTGTCATATTACAAAAAAATGAGGAAGGGTATGAGCAACCTATATCCTTTTTTAGCAAGTCCTTGTAGGGGTCAGAGTTGAAGTATGATATTATGGAGAAACAATCTTTTGCATTAGTCAAAGCAATAAAATCTTTCATGCTATATCTAGTTGGAGCCAAGGTAGTTGTATATGTATCACATGTAGCTATGAAAGATATCTTGGTGCAGATAGAGGCAATAGGGAAAATATGTAAATGGATTAATAAAATACAAGATTTTGATATAGAAATTCAGATTACCAAGTTAGTAAGGGGAGAGGACTTGGCCAATCTAATGGCAGAAGCGAACATTGAGGCCAATCAAATTTGCAATGTGGAAAATGAAGATGGCATAGTTGTGAGAATTGAGCATAATCATTGGTACACAAACATAATGTATTATCTCAGACACATGGAGCTCCCTGAAGGGTTGAGTGATAATCAGAGGAGGACTATAAAGTTATAGGCTTCCAAGTATGTATTCGTAGAGGGGGACCTATTTTGGAAAAATAGGGATGGGATGTTATTATTGTGTCTAGATGAATCAGAAGTTGAACATGTCTTGAGGGAGATGCATGTAGGGGTGTGTGGAGGTCATCACTCTGCCAAAACCACTACACATAAGATTCTTAGGGCAGACTATTATTGGCCTAAAGTTTTTAATGATTCTTTTTCATATGTAAGAAAAGGTGAAGCGTGCCAGAAATTATCAAGGAGCCCTACCACTTAGACCTTTACAAGTAGAAGCCCCTTTTCATCAATGGGGAGTTTATTTTATTGGGGATATACAAGAAAAATAAAGTGGAGGACATAATTAGATATTAGTGGCAACTAATTATTTCACTAAATGGGTGGAGGCAATCCCTACTAAACAAGCAATAAGCAAGGTGGTGATAAATTTTCTAATAGACAATATCATAACCAGATTTGGCACACTAGTAAGGTTGATCACATACAATAGGATGTGTTTTAGGTTTGATGAATTCAAATATTTTTGCAACACATATGGAATTACTGTATCTTATGTTGCCCCTTACCACCCAAAATCAAATAGTTAGAAAGATTCCAACAATAAAAGTCTTCTAAAAATTATAAGAAGGATGTTTGATGGAAATAAAAAGGCACGAGGCTCAAAGTTAAGAATGGTTGCATGGGAAAAAATAATTATTGTAAAGAAAGCAACTATAAAATCTCCACTTGAATTGGTAGATGGAGCATATTCTAGAATACCACTACAAAATCTTTTACCAATTTATAATTTCATTCTTCAAGAGGATATAGACATTCTAGAACCAATGGAGTGTTGGAAAAACAAGGATAGACAACTAAGAGGGGGGGTGAATAAGTTGTTTCCAAGATCAAACTTATTCAACATTAATCAACCTTAAATATTAGATTAGATAATTAATAGTGCAATCATAAATTAATAACACATCAGAGACACATGAACACCAAGATTTTATATGTGGAAACCTTGTTAGGGGAAAAATCACGGTGGATGTTAGTCTACAAGATTATACTCTGTTAGAAGTATAATGAAGAATGAAAAAGGAATGCTCTTGCATTCAGGAACACTTCCTAGATATTATTGCTCAGAGGAAGGCTAAATGCCTTACATACAATAATCAGATTAAATCCATCTGATGATTTTGAACTGAAGTAATAGCTTCGACAAAAGCCTGATTACAGTTCCGGTTAGGCACACAAAAACTTCTACACACTCTTCCACACTCTGCTCAAACTTCTTCATGCTCTGCTCTTCTCTTGAATTATTTGACCTTTATTCACACATGTAAATCTCTTTCACACATCGAGTATTACCTCTAAATGAGGAAAAAAATCACTTATATATATTTGCTACATGGATTTACATCCACTATTTAGTCGGCCTCAAATAAAGAATAAATTACAACTATCGGCCTCAAAGCATGAATAAATTTTAATGCGCACCAACACAAGTCGGTCACAACATAGTGAGGACCTAAACAAACAAAATCTCCAATCATGAACACTCTAGTCAATGTGAATGTACAACAAGGATAGAGTACGATCTAGACTCATCCATGAATGTCACAGATACATGCACAACAATTGAAATTACCCAAATTTCATCCTCTTCATCCAAGAACACCATCTATAGAAACTGAATAACTGTAGGAACATAGATCTTCATAAATTCCACAAATCTTGATGCGAACCTTTGAAAATTTTAGACAACATACTAGAAAGTTTCAGCAAAAAAAAATTGAAGCATACCTTCAGATATTCAATGTACAAAACTTTTCAACATTCTGACCTTCTCAGCTTCACTGGCTGCCTGCAATATTATTTTTTACAATTTTCTAAATATCCTTGACATATACAACCTTAAGCATCATCAATGCTAATAGTGTTGACATAAATGACAACCACATATCAGCAATGCAACCACAACATCCAACATGGAGGGAAGAATAGAGCAACTTGTAGAACTACATGAAATAAGGAGAATGGCTCAAAAGAAAAATGTGAAGCTGCAATAAAAAATGAAATATCTCTTTGATAAAAAGGCCAAAGATAGAAAATTTGAAGAGAATGATCTAGTGTTAATGTGGAATGCTAGATGTCATGAAAATAGAAAGCATGGAAATTTTGAGTCCTTGTGGTTAGTTCCCTTTGTCATCATTGAGAAAGGAGGTGAAGATTCTTATTTTTTGCAGAAAATGGTAGGAGAGGAACAAGAATTATGTGTGCATGGGCAGTTCCTAAAACACTTCTTTTCTTGAAGAACATGGAGGATTAAGTGTTGCTAGTGCATGCACAAATTTTGACAAACCTCTTAAAATGTACCATTTCCATGCAAAGTAGGGTAGGTGAAGGTTAGGGATTGCCCGTGCATGGACAATTCCTAGATAACCTTCTAAAAATTTAATAAGACTTTTCCATGCACAGTAAAATAGGATTTCACACCACTTCCATTACTCTTCATTTGCCTCATCCCACCACCATTCCATGACACATGATTCTTGGTATGCTCTCCTAGTGATATGAATTCTTGCAATGATCTCACAATCATTCATCCCCAAATACAGCCACTGTTGGAACCATAAAATTTCTCATATTTTCACTAGCCTCCAAATATTTTTCCCTTGCCCCCACACAAATTTTCTTATCATCACTACTGTGATAAATAAAGATCGGCGAGATTAGTATGAAAAAATCCATTCCATAGTCCCATGAAAATGACATCATGCATATAAATTTTCCCTTGGTCACAATAAAAGACAAATTGAGCTATGTGTTCAAGCTTTATTTATATTTCTTCATTGCCATTTGTCATTTCATCATTCAACACCACTACCATGTCATGCATAATATAGAAGATTTGATTCTCTTATCATGGATTATTTTCTTCTATTGGAGGAATCATACACATATATTCCCAATTAGTGCATCACAAATTCCTCATTTGGACATTTTTGTAGATTGGCAAGACATGGATTAGGTCACACTGATCTAAAGATCCATATGATAACAAAGCTGCATAATCAGTGGAATAGAGTCTATCGTTCTATCGATGAGGTTTCATTGGTGTGATCAAACCAATCAAAGTGAACACTTTGAAGACATACCAAGATCAAAATTCACATCGATAGAAATCCCATTGGTGAGAGACACACATACCCCTACCAATAAGATCAAAGGATTGCTACATCAGTGAGACAAGTATCTTCGTCCTGAAACTCTTGAATCCCACTGATCCCATAAGTCAAGCCAATGGTGAAGGTATCGAGGAAGGTCTCACCAATTCAGCTGAATGAACCAAGAAGAATCGAGAAACATATTGGTGAGACATAAAGGATTGACTTGAAATTTTTAGGTCTCTCCGATGAAGAGGGTATCATCGATGGAAATAATTTTGGGGAGACTCTCACCGATCATTCCTATGTTGGTAAAGTGGTAGAAATAAGTATATTGGGAAGACTGAATCACATCGATGGAACATCTCATTCTCTTGGAGATGGGTTATGTCAGCCTGATGGTGGTAAATAAAAGGCTTATACTCATCAGTGAGACATAAGGTGATGAACAAATAAATCATATGCATCAGTAGAAATTTTCAATTGTCCTCAAAAGTAATATAAGCTAAAGGAAAGCAGAATGGGGTTTTCACATGGTGTCAGAGAGAATATCAATCAGTCTTGTTGATCAAAAGAGGAAACTAAAAGGATATTTCAAATTGAAGAGACATCTAGTTATGTCTTAGTGATCGATCAAAAGTGTATAAATAGAGATGGCAACAAATAAGAAATACAATTTGGCCTAAGATGAAAGGGGTCTCACCGATGAAATTTCTTTTTGTCGCTATGAAAATTCAAACTTTGAGAAGACCATTGCATTCAATTACAGAGGCTGACATTAATGGCCACATGAAGGAAATCCATAATAAATTCATGATCAAACAAAAAATTGAGAACAAAAGGAATTTTCAAGAATTGCAGCAAGTAGACATAGGAGGCTAAGAAAAATTTAGGAAACAGAGTGAGATCAACAATTCACAAGTCCACAAAAACTCCTCTACAATTAGTAAAATTCTAATTCAAAGGATTGAAAATGGAGGGCCCTAGTTCTGGAAAAACCAAAGGTAGAAAATCACAAGGCGGGAGTAGTAAAAATAAAATTAAAAAACCAAAAACTGAAACAAGTGATGACCCAAAACCGATAGAAAGGAAGTTCAACCAGGACCTTATTGATCAATTTCCCAGCTCTGCGCCAAGGGCTTAGGTAGATAAATTCAAGGACAAATGTAAATATATAGGAGATACTTAGACTTCCATAAGAGGATATGAATTGTTTTTGCTCCATTACAATGGAAGAAAAAGATTCAAACCAGTGTGTAATCCATGAAAATTTGATTTAGGGAAATTGACTGTACCTAATGTATTTTTTAATATCGAATTGATGAAATTATTGGCCAAAAATTACAACCCTGACCTAAAGGCCATCTATGATTTACAATGGAAACCATTCATATTTGTATGTAAGTCTGCAATTTCAAAAGTTTTTAAGCTAGGTGGATTGTGTGATGAGCCTATTGTGTATGAAGACCTAGGGAAGGAATACCTGAGGATGGATACAACTTACAAAGGGTGGAGATTTCTGTTGCATAAACCCAGAAAATATGGGAACCTCATTCCACTTGGAGATGATGATGGACCACCTTTTCATGTTGATGAATTTGATCCTTGAAGTATACCTACCTCTCAGTATGTCAAGTTCTATGATCTGAGGGTCCTGAATTGATGTCAATTGGACCTATGGTGGTTATTATGGTTGATATCCAGTGCCATAATGATAGACCATTTGATTTTGATGCTCACATTGGCCAGGAAATTGATTCAACATTTTAGGCTATCAAAAATGGATCGCCCACTTTTCATTTTAGACACTATTCCATTCTTATGCATATGATATTATACTACGGCTAGGAAATGATGATGTGGCCTGAAGAACTGAAAAATCACACAATATGATAAGGAGGGCCAAATTTTTTCAGTGCAACTATGGACTACTGTTTGGGACATAAATTTTTTGAATTCTAGCTATGTGCTTTTTGAAGAGCATTTCTTAAAAACATTGTATAGATTTTTCAACCACCCATGTGAGTATTCATTAAGTGATGAGATCAAAAGATTTTTGAGACCCAAAGATTTTGGTGGACCTCCTACTGTTGAGCATAACAGGGGTGATTGGTATTGTTATATTGATGCTACTATGATCAGGGTGTATGGTTTTGAGGATACATCTTTCCCCTTACCAAAAATAGTTCCAGTTAGAGTTACATATTTGGAATTTTTTAGGCAAATGGACTATTCAAGTGTGATGAATCTAGGTTCCTATGAAAAAAAATCTTGTATGTCAAGTACTTTATGTTTTGGGTACTTTATAGTGTTGTCAAAGGAAGGATATGATCAAATTTTAGATAAAATATCTCAATTCAATCTGAAAAGGGCCTCCCCACCATAAGGATTTGACCCAAAAGAGTATATTGATATAGATAGAAAGAAGGTAAATTTGGGTGGGTATCTGCATATACCCTACTCAAAAGATGATATAATGAGGATCATGGAGGAAATGGAGGCTGAAGTGGCCATTGATGAATATAATAGGAGAATTGAGAAATAAATGGAAGAGATAAAGGAAGCAGAGATGTTGTCTTCTGTGAGTGATGAAGCCACTGGTGAAAGTGAACATCAAGTTCATGGTGATAAGATATCTAAGACCAGAATTGAGAAATATCAACCCTCCTGTAAAGGACATGAAATTGATGAAAAATCTAATGCAGATATTGGGCAGCTTGCCTACAGATCATCTATTTTTGACGATGAATTTATAAATTCATCAAAATTTAGGTCATTCCTATACAAAAAAAGGGGAAAGAGATAAGAAATTTTGTCACAAGCATCACACCTAATAATGAAATTGAGTTATTGAATTTACTGAAGAAATATATGGACAATCAAACCAAGAATATGACTCCAAAAAAGGGGAGAAAATTGTTATAAGAGTCTGGTGTAATGATATTTATTGGTTTGGATTTAAACTCAGCTCTTGTTAATTATAGTTTCTTGCACAACAACTATACTACTCACAAACTCAGCCCTGAAGGAGTTACAAAAGTGTATACAAGATCCAAATTCAATCTAGATGAGAACTCTCTAATGATTTGGGCTCTGTATCCTCCCTACAAGAAATTTGTGGTCATTGACACATAAAAGGAATTTGGACACATGATGACATTGAAGGTAGGTGAAGCTAATTCTATGGCTACTGCAAATATTGGCATCAATGTGGCCAAGTTGAACAAAGCATAGATTCAAATGTTGATAAGAGAAAGAGATATGTACAAAAACAATAATGAAAGAATATCAAGAGAAAATTATTTTCTAAAGGATGCTAAATTATTAACACAAGGAGAAAGTTCTCAATCTAAAGGTAGACAAGAAGAAGCACACGTAGAAAAGGAAAAAATTGAGGCATTCTCTATGGAACTGTAGAAGAGGCATGCCAACCTGATGATTTGGATGAACAAACTATGGGGAACTCACTCGCAAGGACATAATCCATTTCAAGAACACAAAAGAGTGAGTGAAAAAATCAAGAAAAGGTCCAAGAAGCCCAAATAAAAGACCCTCTTGACAATAAAATCATAACAGCTATTGAAGACCTCTAGAGAAAACATGGGAAATATCACGATGAACTTCAAGCTGACATAACGGAACTAGTTGATGTTACAAAGGAAGGAATTCTCATGATGTTCAAATAAGTAGGGGAGTTGAAAGATAGACATGAATAGATAGGAGAGTGCAAGTTGATCTTGCAAAAGGATTTGGATATGGCCAAGGATAAGGATTGAGTCCTAGATGATACATGTGAGAAGTTGGAAAAGATGTCGGTCATGGAGATAGTAGCTATGAATGTAGTGGAGGATGCTAATACTCATGGAAGACAAGATTAATTGGATTATATGGCTAAAGTTCATTTATGGCTAACTAGAGCCTAATCTTTATGTTTATGTTTGTTAAATTCAAAAAGACTCTTATGAAGAGGTGTGTCCTATTCATAATATTGATATTTATGTGAAATCTTGATGGTTTAAGTAGATTAGAAGATATAGATAGGATAGATAGATAGTAGAAAGTTTCCATAATGTTTACATTTCAAAAGACCATGTTGCAAGCATAATGTTAAGGAAATCAATCAAAAATGTTTGATTCGGTGGTTCCATTTTGGCATGTGTTGTTTGTTGAAGTTATTCAATTATATGATTGTCTCCAACTTGATGTTTTATGTTTATTTAAATTGATATATCAAGTATATAGTCAAATTTTTCAATACACATTTGTTGTACTTGTGTGATGTGATTATTTGGTTTCTTTAAAGAAGAATTAAATTCCTTTTGATCAATCATAGTAATCTGGAAGTGACAATCGGATCACTAAGAAGAATCATATAATTAGGATTGATATTCAGTCTCTAGTAGGGTTTGTTAATCACTTTATTGCATGTTTATACAAGTTATAAACTAGTATTTGTATGCCAAAAAAATAGAATTTCTGCTAAATAGAATCCATTCATCATAAACTTTCATTTGACTTTGTTTTACCCAACAAGGCATTGTTCTCACCCATTTTATTTATTTAGTTTTAGTAAATTCATTTCAAAACTTCACATCTGTTAACTAAACATATTGAATTTAACCTTGATATTTCTTATACAATTTATACCAAATTAAGATCACATCTCTACATTGTCAAATTTCCATTGTGGATAGATTGATCAAGTAGGAAACATAGTTCAAATCTGCATCATTTACATAGGTACACCCACCTAGGTTTCATAAATCCTAAAGAGTAGAAGGTTCAATCAGACTAGTTGGCCATGTATTATATCCAAAAATGTGTCAAGAGCTTGGCAACCTCTTGTGGTTCAAACCTGCATTTTTGAGACCTAACAGTTTGGCGAGTTAGTTGGGGAGTCAAAACTGAATCGAGGCCTTCATTATAGAGTCAATACCTTGTAGGAGACTTAGCTGGGAATAAGAAACTAAATTTTTTCTCACTTCTCTAAAAAGTGAGTGGCGACTCTGAAAATACAAGTAGATTAAAAGATTGATAAAATAAAAGGTTTACATCAGAACCCACCCTAGAAATTAGACTGTTAAAATAGCTCACAACATGCATGGTAGAAGGTCTCTGTATAAAGAAGGTCCTGTTATGCCTTGCATAACCACCCCATCTTTTTCCTTGGTCAAAATGGGTCCCCCTTTGTTATTTTTGTACTTAGTTTTTTTTGAAACAAAGTTTGGAGTCTAGTTTTGGCCAATACTTTGTTTTTCTTTTTGTTTCTCTGTCGGAATCGGAACCGGAACTGAATCGGGTTCTGAAAGTTCTTTCGAAACTTGTTTTGGTTTCTATCCCAACTGTCTTTTCTTTATGTCTTTTGTTTTGTCTTCAGCGGAATTGGAGTCGGAGTGGGGGTTAACTTAGTCTTTACCGAAAATTGCAAAATCATAATCAACTCCACCCCTGCCTCCGCTATTTTGACTTTTGGTTTTCGTCTTTGTCTTTTTGTTTAGTTTTGTTATGTCGGTCTTTGTTTTTCTTTTTGTCTTCTTTTTTGTGTTATGTTTACTTGGCGGACTCGAAACCAGAATTGGAACGAAGTTTGGAAATTTCTCAGAAAGTTTCAAATCAGTTTTTATTTTAGTTCTGCCCCCGCCGGTTGCCTGGATCATTGACTTTTTGACTAAAGTCGCATTGTTGTGAAGTGTTCGTTCACTTTCAGTTCCAACTCCGCCTTAACTGTGTGTTAATACATTAATGGTAGTTGGTCATGTAAGTAGAAATCTTCATGTTTATCTTCATATAAGGGTTAAATGAGTCATTATTATCATTATTAGAAGATTGAAGAGCATGAAAGAGCAGCGGCAGAGTTCATTCGAACAAAGCGATTGAAGAGGAGAAGATTCTTGCGAACGGATCAGTTCAAAAGGTTGGCTACATTCTTGTGTATTCGAGGTCATTTTTTTTACTATTGCGTGTTTTGCATGTAGGTCTGCTCATGCTCTGATCATGTTGTTTTTATCATTTTGTTTAAACAAGTTCATGATTCTGGGCATGCTTGTTTGAATGGGTCTTTTATATTGTTGGTCAGGTTATGTTCTTTGTTTCTTTTGCTTGTATTGTTAGTTCTTTCTATTTTTAGGGCACCGTCGCTTTCACATTTTAATCACAATGGCATCATATTGTTTTAGATTTGCAGTGAGTTAGATTAGGTTTATATTTTAAATGATGGTGAGTTAGATTAGAAATTTACAGTGAGGTAGATTAGAGATTTACAGTGAGTTAGGGTAAATTGATTCATCATTTTTTTACTTAGGGTTTTGTCGTGTTTGGTCTAGTAAAAATGGAAAGGTTTAAAATCCATGCCCTAGTTTTTATCAAGTTTGTTAGATTAGGGTTTCGTTGGTCTCTGTAATCACTTTAAATGATTAAAAAAAAAATGATATCTTAGCATTCAGTCGTTCCCCATGGTCATATGAATGTAGTGTTTTTAAAGCCCCTTTTCTTTTTAAAGCGACCTCAATTTTAATCACGAAGTTATATGTTAAAACAAAAAAAAATCCTTGATGTTGTCATGGTCAATCTAGTTGGAGGCAGGATCAGAATAGATTTTGAACTTGAGAATTTCGTTTTACAAAAGTTATCGATTCCATTCTCATCCCGATTCCGGCTCCGTGTATAGCAAGAAGTCTTCTTTGGAAATCATGGTCAACGTAGGCGGAGACTGGATCAGAATCAATCTTGGACTTGAAAGTTATGTTTTGCAAAAGGTATCGATTCCATGTTTCATCCCGTTTCTAGCTTCGTGCATAATGGGGAAGTTTTTCTTCAAAGTAACGATGACCAAATCGGAGGCGGAGGTGGAATGGAAATAGAATATGAAAAAATGAAAATTCAGAGAAAACCAAATCCGTTTTTCATTTCGATAACCTCCCCAACTTTGACTCTGAGCCTGTTCATTGTTAGTGAAGTTACTATATCGGTTTTTGCTCTGAGTCCGGCAGTGTTGTGAAAAGAGATTGTTTTAGGTTGTGGTTCCACCTCCGGTGCATATATGAAAGGTATGGTTTTAAATTATGTTTTATGATAATATCTAAATATCTAATTAAAGGTTTTGCTTGTAGGAAATTTGAAAGATGTCAGGAAGATCAGGGGAAGCTGCTCTGAGAAATCAACCTACAGAAACATCAAAAGTAGCATCGAAACCAAATAAGTTAAAGCTAAAACAACTGCCTTATACATTAAGGTATAATCACAGGAGTCCAGTTGTGAAGATGAGCAAGGTGGAATTAGATTGGTCGGATATCACTAACACCAATTTAGGTCAATAAAATTTTGAGGAATGGTATTTAGAAGCGTTTGACAAGGATATTACATTGACTACATAAAGAATTTTCAGCTCTAAGTTAGCTCATATCACCTTATTTCCTATATCTATCCAGTGCCCGGAGTTAATCATGACAGTAGCCAGTGCTTACAATCCTGGTACAAGATTATGCATGGATTCACAAGACAATGTGATTATTCATCTCACTCCTCAAGCATTTCAAACTATATTTGATGTTCCAAATCCAAAGAGCTTGGTGCAATTAAATGAGGCAAAGGCCTTGGAGCAATATAGTAAGCATAAGGGAATGAATAAATTTCACTTGAACAAGAAGTGGTTGAAAAAAGAAAAGAAATCTCTAAGTAAACTTGCAGACCAGCCAAAGAGGGCAGATTTCTATGAAGAGGTAGCAAGGTTGATTGTGATGTTGTCTAGGGTGTTTGGAAAGAGAGATGCATTTTGCTTAAAGGAGTGGATGTTTCCTTTTATTCAGACTATTTTGAAAGGAGAACAATAGTTTGATTGGACAATGATTGTTTCTGATGCCATACATGATCAGTTAACCAAGTTAGAGAAACCGAGTGTTTCTTCATGACTTCTTACATTGTTTATGCAGCTGCAAGAGTGGGTGTAATGGGAGCCTTGGATGGAAAAAATAAGGTATGGGAGCACTATGATCAATTATCTCTTCAGGTTGTTGAGACTCATTTCAGAAGAGTCAATGATACATTTTTATATGTGGTCACCAATCAATTAAATGGAGATGCAGGATACAGGTTAAGTCAAGAAGCTATGGCGTTCATTGTTGAATGGGGAAGTTGGTATATCCAATACACCAAATTTACATACTTTAGGTTATTTGGTTTGAAGGCCACCCACATTTACTTCCAAGGTGTTGCAGTAACAGGATGGTGCTAATGGAGTTTGTATATCAAGCTATTGGAGTTAATGCTCGGTTTGGGATTAAGCATAAAACTGGATGCCATAAATTTCCCATAGAATTGGGTGAATATAGTTGTCAACACTTGAAGGGAGCAAAGGTGATCTGTAATGAGTTGACACAGTTGAAATTTAGTTTTTATATAGCTCGTAGGTATTTTGATCCTAAGAAGAAGATGTATGCTTTATTACCTTTAGTGTTCACTAGACATTTTAATTTGTTAGAGGACTTTTGGAGTGATAGACAAGATGAGTATGACTTGAGAAAGAAGAATTATGAAAGATTATCAGTCTCACTCATGTCGGAACTTGGTATTAAGGAAAACATTCCTGACACCATGGTGGAGGATGGAATGATGTTGGATCCATCCTATGAAGCATTGAATATTGGCACCAAGAACCTGGATCCAATTGATTGGGATGCTAAAGAAACAATTGATATCAAGAAGATTGGAAGGACATAATTGGATAGAAGTGTGCAATGGTTAGTGCTGTGAACTCAAGCTTCTTAAGGGCCAATTCTTAAAAAGGATAAAGGATACGAGAGAATTAAGAGAAAGACACCTCCCAAAGAGCCATTAGAATTCCTTCCTCTAGACATTAAAGAAATAGAACTTGAGGTGGTGGATGATGGAGAGGAAGCTCAAGAAGGAGATGCTCTAGTGGTATCTACTGGTTCAACACCTACTTTAGGTGAATCATCCACCCAAGCCCCACTTACAAGAAAGAAAATTAAAGAGGTTCAAGAAGGAGCTCTTCATACCATGGCTGAAGCTGCTAAAGGAAAAGAATTGGAGGAAGAATTTGTAGAACTTGAGACAGATTTAGATGAAACTCTATCAGAAAAGGATTTGCAAGAAAACATGCCTTTACAGGGGACTATTGAGCAGATTTTAACACAAGAAGAACAATGGAAAATTTTTGAAGAGGAAAAATGGAAGTCTAATGCAAGGGCTACAACGGAGAGACAAAAAGAAATGGAGGAAAAGGTACAAGTTGATGCTCTACTTCACCAACAACAATTAAAGTCCAAAAAAAGTTGAAGTTAAGGCAATAGATGATGAAGTAGAGAAGAAAAGGAGGCAGCAAGAACATGAGCTTAAAGTTAAAGCTGAAAATGAAAAGTTAGAGTTGATACAAAAGATCCATGATCTTCAGGAGGAGAAAGCAAGAAACCAGAGGGAAAAGGAAATTCTGGTTTCTAGGTTGAAACAAGTAGAGGAAGCTTGACAAAAAGAGGAAGAATCAAAAAAGATTAGGAAGGAAAAGGAGGCTGAAGAGCTGATTAGGAAACAATAGGAAGAAGAAGCAGAAGCTGAAAAACTTAAGAATTTGGAAGTAGAAAGGTTAGAAAGAGAAAATCTAGAGGCCTTAGAAAAAGAGAAATTGGAAAGAGAGGCTCTAGAAAGGGAAGCTTTAGAAAAGGAAGAATTAGAAAGAGCAAGGTTAGAGAAGGAAAAAGTGGAGAAGGATTGGTTGGAAGAAGAGAGATTGAGGAAAGAAGAAGAAGACAAGAAAATACAAGAACAGAAGGATAGAGAAGAGGCTGAAAGACTTGTGCAAATGCATATACTACAAGAGCAAAAAGAGAAAGCAAGGGTTGAATCCCAATCTCAAGTAAGTATGCAGCCTCCTTCTACAGTTATTGCTCCCTCTTCCTCTATGATGACTACTACTCCGACTGCTCCTACATGTCTAAAATTAGACCTGTAGAAGAGAGCAGTAATACCTTCACAACCTCTCAATTGGGAGGATATGATGAAGGGAATTGAGCAGGAGAGGCCTAAGAAGAAGGCTAAAATTCTACATTCTACCTGACTCACAGACAAAGGAGAAATTGTTGCTGAATGTGCCATGCTGATGATAGAAAAGGAGGTAGGGGATATGCAGTTAATAGATTATCAGCTGAGTATGGTCAATTTGGGAAGACCCACTAGAAATCAGCAAATGAATTTGATTGATGTGGTGGCTTCAATGACTAAGTCAAGAATGATTAAAGACAAGCAAAAGAAGGATGAGCTTAAAGCTCAATTGGATTGGTTGCATTCATTCTTGAAGAGTGTCTCCTCTCCAAGGTCACAAAAAGTAGCAGCCATTGATACTCTTGTTTTGTTAAGCAAAAAGGAGGTTGATGATTTGGTGCAGGTTAGAGGAAAGGCGGAGATGGTAGACAGGTGGATAGATAAATTGAACCAAGAGGTAGGAGAGGTTTTCGTGAAAGGATTTGAAGCCTACATGGATACTGAAGGGTTGATTAAAGAGATGTATCAATATATTGAGGCATCAGAAAAGCAAGAAGAGGAATACAAAGAATACAGTTAGAAGTTAGAAAAGGTGAGTGAATTGCCTCTAACAACTCTTCTAGAACAATCTATACTTGAGGAAGACAACAAGGATTTTGTAGAGAAAACTTCTCGTATACTCCGGTTTAGGACTAAATTTTTGTGTAATCATAAGAATGAAAAGAGACTATAAATAATTTGACTGAGCAATTGGAAGAGTTAGAAGCAGCTATTGCCATTATTGTAGATATAAATGCATTTACAAAAGAAGGCATGCCTTTTAATCAAATAAAGGAAAAGTGGGATGAAAGATTCAAAGAACTTATGCAAAAGGGAGATGATGATAGAGAGTTGATGTTAGATCGAATAGTAGAGGTCAAAGAAGAGATAAAAGCTACTAGGAGAGAGTTAATAAAGGTGAAAAGTATGAAGGAGTTTGTTGTAGTTGAGTTGGATCAGATTAAATTTGAAGATGACTGGATTGATGGACCAGAGATGGATACTTTACAGCAAGTCTTTACCAGCTTCGCATGCATGAATCATTACATGCATGATGTTCTCCTTACTTGCATGTTGCATGCATACAGTAGTGATAGTCTTAGGGGCACATGACTTCTTTTGTTTTCTTCTATCTTCTATTTTTAGTTAAGATAGAAAGTCTAATGTAAGAACTCAAGATCAAATTGATCTGAGTTTGCAAGAAAGTTGTTGTTCCTAAAAAGGTGGATAGCCTAAAATAGAAGTGAGGTTCGAACTTTTTGTATATCTATAAATACCAGATAGGTATCATATTGTAAAGGTCAGCTAATTAAGAATTGGATTGGCTTACCTAATGCTAGGACATATAATTTTGTAGTGATTTTTATAGAGATACATTGTACTTGATCTTTTACAGTTAATAGAATTACAGGTTTACTCAAAATATGATGTTTGGAATTAAATTTTTTTTTTGATAAGGCTAATAAGTTATGATCTATCTGTATGCAGTGATTGTGCTAAACATAAGAGTTTCTTGAATGATGAAAGTCATTTAAAGGAATCAGATTTAAGGATCATCTTATTAGATTGTCATTGAGTTGAAGTTATTAAAAAGTTTGTTGATCTATAATTTTGATGATGAATGAATGTGTGTTGTTTTGAAACCCTTGAAATATTTGTGAAGAGTAATTGCGAAGTTCATTAAGCACCTAAAATGTATGCAGTGGTATAGATTATGCTATAGACTGTGTCATCTTATGGTTTTTATGATCTATTAGGAAACATTCATTGTTGAAGGTATATGTCTAGATACTAGATAAATTCGATTCATACTTATTGTTTTACCCCTTTGTCCTATCTTTTTCTTTTATTTGGAAACCCCATTGATCTACTAAAGCAGGCGGTAAAATGAATCATTGCTTGAACCTTTTGTTACCAGTACAGGCCCTTTGAATATTATAGTTGCATGAACCAATTGAGTGACACCAGATAGTAGAGAACCAACTACCAAGACCTTGGGAGTTAGGCTACTATATGTTGTCTTTCTTTTTCAAGAGAAATAGAGTAGAAATATTTTGTTTTAATGTTGTTTGTGTCATCTTCACCATCAACAGGTCCTAATGACAAAAGAAAATGGGCAAATAAAAATGATAAATGCAAGAAGGTGTCTGATGACATGTGCTTAACAAATAAAGACAAAACATCAAAAGCACACTTGGAGACATATAATTGCTATGACACATTAACAAATGAAAATAGCTCAGCTAGAGAGCCTCATACTCTAGAAGAAAAGAAGAATCCTTTCTGTCAGCTAGATCAAAAAGGACAAGATGAATTAATAGCTAGATTTGATGCTAAAAAAAATAGAAGACAACATGAATATGATTGTGGAATAGAAGGGAATAAAAATGAGCTCGATGATGATATGGGTTTTGAAGAGTATGATTTTTTAACTCAAGCAAAATTAGATGCGCAGTTGGAGTATTGAAGACAAGAGATGGAAAAGAAGAAACTAGAATATGGATGGAGGTGCTAATCAATAAAAGAAATCCAGAATTTAAAGATACAAGAGGCCCAAATTGATGCTCAAATAGCTAACCTTGCTAAATATATACCACCTCATAAACAAGGGGATAATAATGCAGGACCTCCCAATCCACCAAAAACACCAAAAAAATAAATAGGAAATTAGTACAGATCATCAAATTCCCCACCTAAAAATCCATCAGAGCAGTTAAATACTCAGCTACCTCCAGGCCAACAATGCATGCCCCACATGGCCAAAAAGATGTGCCACCACCCCACACACAATATGGTAACCCATTATACCAATATCAGCATCACCAAGATCCACCTCCCCAACAATACACAGCTATGATCAAACAATTTGACTTAGTAGAATTCTAAATATACCCTTACCCCATGGATAATAGTTGGAGAAGCCTTGTCCCAAAATTCATAGGAAGTAGTGTAGTCACAACTGAGGAACGCTTAAGGATTTTTACTGCTTTCATTCAAGACTTGGATATGCAAAATGAAGATGTAAAAATGAGATTATTTATGATGTCATTAATCGAAGATGCTAGAGACTAGTTTAACAGATTACCAACAACTTCCATTGTTTCCATTCAAGATTTTTATGAACAGTTCCTTGAGCATTATGGGAACCCATGTGCTCCCGAATTTTCCTTGCAAGAATTGGTAAGTATCCAGAAGCATCAAAATGAGTCAGCTTATGACTTTAACCAAAGGTTCTCTAAATTACATAACAAGATACCTCCTGGATCCAAATTGGTTGATCCTATTGCATTAAGTATCTATTTAAAAGATTTTTAAGCAAAGAAAAGATATGAGCTTAGAAATAGGTGACCCAAGAACTTAGTTGAAGCTCAAAATATAGCACTAACTATTGAAAATAATAGGAAGGTTGGAGGAATGATCGGAAAGAGGGATAACCCTAGGATTACCCAATATAATCCTCTTAATAGGTAAGAAAATACATACAAAAATGAAAGGCCAAGGTTGCATGATATGCCTTATAATACAAACTGGAAGGATGGACAGCCTATGATGGATAGGCCCAAGAATAAGGAGACACCTGATCCTTTAAAGAAAAGAGGGGCATATATGGTAAATAGTAATCCTTGATGCCAATTTTGTGACTTGTCACATTCCCCTGATCATTGCATTGTAGCTCAATTAATACCAGAAGAGGAAATAGAAAAAGAAAACAATGAAGAGGATCATAAAATCTAGTTAACCTCCCACACTCTTCATCCTGTTGATCAAAGATATTCATCTTCACAAGAGGGAGGGTATGAATATTATGTTGATCACCAAAGGTACAATTTCCACATGGCAGAACAACAAGTCTTTTCTGATCATGAAGAGATCGATGATGAACAATGTTTTCCTAGTACATCATATCAGACAAATAAATGTTGTACACATCTAAAAATGTTGATGGTTATTCAAACCTATTAGTTAATTAAATATGAGTTATTTCATTAATATTCTTAAGTCATCTACATATAAATAAATTTAATTATTTATTTATATTGTTCATTTTTCCAATTCTTCTAGTTTAATTAAATAAATAAGTTTATTTAATTATTGATATGTTCCTCTTAATTAATTAAATAAATTTTACAATTTATTTATATTAATTATCACAAGTTTAAATTCTAAATTTAAATGATATTCTTCATTTGACATTTAATTAAATATTTCCAATATTTAATTAAACACTTTCTAATTCTTCATTCTTCATATAGTTAAATATTCTAAAAATATTTAATTAAAAGCTTTTCTTTCCTCCATAATTAAATATTCTATAATATTTAATTAGAAACTTTCTTCTTTTCATATTTAATTAAATATTTTATATATTTAATTAAAGTGCTTTTTATCATCTCTCACACATAATTAAATATTATTTATTTGAATTATGAAAACTTCTAATTCTTTGTCACATGTAATTAAATATTTATTTAATTATGGATTTTTCCTGAACTATCAACTAACGCTTCATAAATGAAGTGCACAAATGGCAACTTTCCTTCATTTTTGAATGGAAAAGACTGTGTTTGAGGAAACATCTCCCATCTTTCTCTCAACCTTCCATCTTTTTCTCAACTTCTCGATCTCTCACCGTTCATCTTAATAGGTTTGAATCTCAATTGTTGATCCTTACCAACTGGATTTTCGCCTTCAAAAATCTATAAATACAACCCTCTTATGAGTTGAAAAGGACCCCGAATCCTAGATTTCATACACAGTTACTATAGTTGCATTTGACTTAGCATAATCAACATTCTTGTATCATAGAATTTTATCATTTCAAGTTCATTCCATAGCTTAAATCATATAGCAATATACATGCATTTTCAATCAATCTCATTCTCCTAAGTTGTCATTTCAACAAGTTGCTACTTACACAACTGAGAGCCAACAACTTTAATCAAATCCTTGGAAATAGAGGACAATGGGATGAATTTAAAGAAGTTGTTGTCATTACAGTTTGCATTTATTTTTTCTAATTAGTTTCTTTCAATATAATATCTTATTGGTGTATTAGTTTACCTTTTAATTAATCCGCATATTCTAACAACACATTTTTGGCACCCACCATGGGGCATCCCCCTATTTTATTAATATTTTTATTACAGATTTTTCTGAAAGGTGATGGACTGGAGTCAAGCTTTAGCGCATATGAGCCTCTTTTTAGCACATCCACGGACTGTTTCAGCACATCCCCAGACTTTTCTGGTGCATCCATGGACTATTTTAGCACATCCATGGACTGCTTTGGTGCATAGACGGCCTATTTTCATGCATCCCTTCTTGATCATTTGGCGCATCCATGGATTTTTTTGGTGCATAGATGGCCTATTTTCATGCATCCCTTCTTGATCATTTAGCACATTTGTCAACTTTTTTGGTGCATTGTTGGCTTGTTTTAGTGCATACAGAGGTTGTAAAAGAAAATTTTGATTCTGATGCCATCCGCGAACATAATTTTTCAATTCAGATTTTAAAATAAAATGAAGCAATCCTAGGATAGAAATTTAAAATCCGGAATTTATCAATCCTAGGATAGTCACTAAACTTTATTCCATGCTGGTTAAAATGAATCCAATGTTTGTTGTGAAGAAAAATCTTCACTTAGCATAGAAAACCGTTATTTGGATTTAAAATTGAACTAATTATTTTCTATGATTGCGGGGTAATAGGTTTATGCTCTCCCCTTTACTGGGTGATCATAACACCAAACTTACCTATTTCATTTCATGCAAATTCATGCTTTATTAAACCCTTTAGAAGGCCTGCCGTAGTGGGAAAAATTACTCACTCTATGAGAATGACCTAAGTGGGAATAACCAAAGCTAGGTTTTCCAACCCACTATAATCAAAAGTGAATTTTGGGGAAACCCATATTCAACGGAAGTGAGCAAGATAACCATCCCCAAAATCTTTGTTCTAAAGATTGGGAGGTCTCCTGAAGGAGTTTATCTATTGCCACGTTGAACGGAAACCTTTACTACGTACCACAGTGTATAAAGCCAGTCGTGTTAGTATCCAAAAATCATTTCAATCATAGTGAAAGGGGAGGGAAGAATCTGCCCCCAAGACACTCACCATATAATCACCACAGATTGTTTGCTCAAGGGATCGAGAAATCTAACCTTGAGTACACACCTAGAAAAGACAAAAACATAGGCACCCTTTAGGGGGTGACACGGCTGAGTGAGTCGATGTGATTTTAAGTTGTGGGCTATGATTCCTATGATGACCTATTTGACAAACTATGAGTGAGTCTGATTGAAGTACTTATCTTGTTCAATACCTGTGAAAATCTCAAAAACATACACTTTTTGTTTAGATAGTAATATTAACAAAACAACTGTCTTCTACTGTATGCTGTGTTTTTGACATTTAAATCAGATTAAGATCATTTGAAAATATCAAACTATCAAAACATGTATGTCTCTGAAAAATAATTGAATAGTTTAGCGCATCCCTGGCCAGTTTCGGTGCATCTGTGATCTGTTTCGGCGCACCTGTGCTTTGTTTCGATGCATCTATGCTCTATTTCGATGCATCTATGCTCTGTTTATGCTCATCTGTGCTCTGTTTTGGTGCATCTATGCTCTATTTTAGTGCATCTATGCTCTATTTCGGTGCATCAGTGGTATTTTTGGCCCATTTATGCTCTGTTTCGGAACATCTATGTTCCGAGTCTAGGTTATTTTTTGACATTCAGAAATCAGTCATCTCAGTCTAGTCTTTTTCTATGCTTAGGGTTTGGAAGTCTACAACTTTTTCCAAAAAGTCCCTAGAGAGGAAGATTAGAAAGCCAAAGAAACCTCTCGATTATAAGAATTTATTGAAGAAGAGGAATTTTTTATACCAAAGTCAAAAGGTCTTACTTGAACGCAGGACCTTTATTCACTGATATCACAACTTTGTTAGAGGTTTCACTGACAATTATGCTGTAGAACCTTTATACTCATGAGCCTTCTTTCAAAGAAGAGCCCTCTCTTAAACGCACAACCACAATCACCGTATTCATTCCTCTTATATTCCCCAACCTGCAATTGTATACTCTACTCATCCTAATCAATTTCTGCAATAGAGAACTTGGGCACATTAGGCATTTATCACAATCCTTATTTTTACAAAGCTACGATCAAACCTCACAAAGTGCAAAATCATCTTCATTTTTTATCTTTGGTTTAATTCCCACAAATAGGATTTTCATCCTTTGAATCAGGGAATCATGAGCTAAAGATTAGAAATATTTTAAGTCATAGAATCTTCGTTCTATCCTAACTTTCATATTCATCAACATTGCACTATTTCATTATTTTCATCAAAGTTAGTAGAAATTTGGAAAAAGATTATGCCTGTTGTCACAAGATCTTGAAAGCATATAGAAAGAGATGAAAGAGAAAGGACAGTAGGTAAAATGGGTGATAATAGTGAGAGGGAAGAGATACCCTATCATAATTCAAATACTGAAGAAATAACGAAAGAAAAGCTCCAAGAAGCAGAGTAGGATCCCCAATTCCATACTCTTATGGAAAGGATTTTAGAACAAAACAAAGAAAGATATTTCCTTTCATTAACTAATCAAGGGGCTAAGTTACTTGCCAATTTCAACATAGAATCGATTAAAGAGAATCCTGGAACTCCTCCTAATGATTTTAGTGTCCTTACTCAATAGATAAAAGAATTGCAAGGGAAAATAAAAGAAATGCAAGGGAGTGCAACAAAGAAGTATGTTTTGGATGATATATGTCCATATCCATTCAATAGGAGTCTTTAAATGATTCCTTTTCAAAAACATTATGAAATCCCCAAATTTGATAGGTATAATGGGAAAACTGGCCCCATTGAACATGTAGGGGATTTCTAAAATATGAGCTTAGAATTCGCTCATGAAGATACCTGCTTAATGTGATTGTTTCAATGAAGTCTGGGTGGACAATCCATGGAGTGGCTTTCAAAGATCACTCCGCCCATTAGAACATTTGAGGAGTTAATAAATAAATTTATATCACAATAATCCTACAACATCCAACACCAGATAACCATGCTTGATCTATGTAAGGTGAAACAAAAAGTAGGAGAATCCTTCACTACATTTTTGCAAAGGTGGAGAAGGGTGTTTGCTAGATACTCCCATCCTATTCCTAAAACAGAAAAGATGGAGATCTTTATCGATAGTCTGAATCAAGAGATGAGTTATAGACTAAACTTTCACTGTCCTCAATCATTTGAAAAGTTGATTGAAAATGTGATTACTATTGAAGGTGCCTTGGTCAAGCGTGGAGCTCTGAAAATTGATAAAGAGGTTTCAAATTTGTACAACAACAACAACAACCATAGTAATAAAAATGACAAGTCATGATTTTGGACTCGAAATAAAAATGTTGTGAATGATAGGATAGTAGATGCTAACAATGTGAATGTGAAGCCTACCATTCTTAATGTATCAGGTGTCCAATGTAGCAATAATTCTAGAAATTATAGTAACCAAGGCAATGTTTTCAATCAAGGGAATGTGACCAATAATTGTAGAAATAATTTTGGCAATAATAAAAGTTCAAATGTGCCCAGATCTTCATATTTTTCAAATAGATGGAGTTTTACTCCCTTGGGCCAGTCTTTGGAGTCTATTCTCAAAGAACTATTGAATCAAAATTCTATTACATTTCCACCACAAAGATACTATGAGCCTTGGGTTAAACCACCATTGTGGAATGACTCACACTTTTGTGATTATCATAGGTGTAAAGGCATAAGACAAATAATTGCCAAGGGTTAAAGAATATTGTTCAGGATTCAATTGATAACCTACCATCACAGTTGAGGGACATAATGTCAATGATGACCATTAGGCATTCAAGGATCATCTCCCTAATTATCAAAAAGGGGAATCTTCAGGTGACAAAGGCAAGAATGTTATTTATTTTCACGACACCATTATCAATCATATTTATATTGATGATCAACAAATCAATGCTATCTGAATCAAAGTTAAGCAAGAATATCAAGAGGTCAATGCTACAAAAAGGGGACAAGCCAAAATCATTGTCAAAGGAAGCTCATCTAAAGTATCAGTTCCCCCTCCAAGTCGATACAGTTTGGTTCATCAACTATGAAAAACATCAGCCCAAATTTCTATCTTGGAGCTCTTAAAGTTATCACCTATGCATAAGGACATTCTAGAAAGGGAACTTGTTGATACAACTGTCTCTCCTGATTTGGATATCAATAAATTTCAAGCCATGGTGGACACATGTCCTCATCCACATGTTTATCCTTTTCTGAAAAGGATGACTCATCCATAACCCATCCACATAATTCATCACTCTATTTAGAGGTCATGGTTCACAAAGCTCGCATTAGACGTGTCCTAATAGATGGGGGAGCTGGATTAAACATTTATACTTTGAAATTGGTCCTAGCTTTGGGATATTCAGAAGAATTTGTAGATCCATGAAGGAAGATTACAATCAAGGCATACGATGATGAAGAAAGAGCTTCCAAAGGCCTCATCATGCTACCCATCAAAGTGGGACCTATTGTGAAGAATACCTTTTGTCAAGTTCTAGATTAGGATCTATCCTATAACATACTCTTGGGTCATCCATGGATCCATGAAATGAAAGTTGTTCCATCCACTTATCATCAATGCTTGAAGTTTCCATACGATGGACAAGAAGTAACAATACCTGCTGATCACATTAGCAGTCAAACTTGCTCTAACCTAAGAGCAACTCAAGACACACTCATCCCACATAATAGAGAGGCTTTGGCCATCTCTACCTCCAAATACAATGAGAAAGAAAGAGAAATTATAAGTAATTTTGGCACCAAGCTAAAATTGAAAGATGATGGGGTGGGAGAATATTCCTTATGTCTCTCTAATCTACCCATATCTCCAAGATCTCATGGTCAATCATCAACATCTATACAACAGGCTACAATAGCTTTGGCCTCAGCTTCAGTTCCAATCACCAAGTTTAATGGAGTATTTATCAAAGAAAATGAAATGGAAGATAGAACTATCCTTGATTGTCTCTATAAAGATGAAGAGGAATCAGTACAACATGTCAAGTTACCCACATAACAATATGGAAAAGGTTATGCAATAATGCAGCAAATGGCTTATGAAGTAAATGGCCCTATAGGTAGAAGAAAAGAGGATATTGTTGAACCTATCCAACTAAAAAAAATGCACCCAAAGGATAAGACTGGGTTAGGATATGGTGAAGATACAAAGCAAGAAGTGGTACAAAGAATGTCTAAAGAGGAGTTAGCTAAAACAATCTTGAGAATTCAAGCAAATAATTCTGACACTGACTCCAATGGGTATGAATGGGATGATGTCCTCGATGATACATTCTTGATGGAGAAAAGGGTGGATGTCATACACAAATTCACACCCGCATTCTTACAAGGGGAAAGCTCAAGGCCTCCGCTTGATTATGTTCTTCAAAGCAATCATGAGTCAAGTGAAACTGATTCGATTCAAAGTGAGACAAATCATCCATAGGAGGATACCATCCTAGACCTCTCCCATAACAACATTAACAATAGCATCATGACTCTAACAGCCAGTGACCTTACTCATCCTAATGATCCATTTCCTTTGGTCTATCCCGAACTCATTGATTGGGAATAAATCGCACCTATTGATGTTCCAAATTTTCCTAATGATGAAACCATCATAAAATTTCTTTGTTCATCCTATCCAAAAACAAGTTCCACCAAGGAATGACAGGATCAGAGTTTTTGACAAGAAAGTTCCAAGTTTCTTAGCTATGAAATAAATAACATAAAAAGAACATCTAATGGTGAAAACCTAACAAAGGCAGTATTAGATCAAGAAAAGAGAAAAATAAAAAGCGTATCCAATAGTGAAAACCTTTCAAATGAACTAGAGGATGGGAGACTTGACACTCTCCTAGAACATTACCAGGAAAGGTCTTCTATTCTAATCAAACCAATGAAGGCACTCAATATAGGTACTATGGAAAAACCCAAAGTCTTGCAATTGGCCACATCTCTAGCATAAGGGGAAATTCCAGGATTCACATAATTTATCAAGAACAACCAAATCATTTTTGCATGGTCCTATGCAAATATTCCTGGATTAGATCTAGATCTCATCATGCATCATCTATCTATTACGCTGGGGGAAAAACCTATGAAGAAAAAAATCAAAAAAATGCATCCACATGTTGCATTGTTGGTTAAAGAAGAGTTAAAGACGCTTTTAGATGTTGGATTCATTCGGTCTATTGACTATCCTGAATGGATCTCCAATATCGTACCTATTTTAAAACCAGACGGAAGGATAAAAATTTGTATGGATTTTAGGGATTTGAACAAAGCATGTCCTAAAGATGATTTCCCTTTGCCAAACATAGATATGATTGTTGATTTGATTGTTGGACATGCGATGTACTCATCAATGGATGGATTTTCAGGATACAACTAGATAAAGATTGCACCAGAGGATTTGGATAAAATAACTTTCACATGTCCTTGGGGTACCTATTGCTGGAATGTAATGCCATTTGGGTTGAAGAATGCAGGAGCTACATACCAACATGCAATGACAATAATTTTCCATGATATGATGCATACATTCATGGAGGATTATGTTGATGATCTCCTTGCCAAATCTAACACCAGGGAAGGACACATAGATATCCTATCTAAAATTTTCAAAAGAATGGAGCAATTCAAAGTGAAACTTAATCCAAAGAAATGTGTCTTTGGAGTGAAATCTGGAAAGTTGCTAGGTTATATTGTATAAAAAAAGGGAATTGAAGTGGATCCAACTAAGGTACAAGAAATTATCAACATGCCACCACCAAGGAATAGTAGTCAACTATGCTCTTTACAGGGGTGGTTACAATCCATCAAAAGATTCATTTCCCAACTGGTGGATAAAAGTTTACCATTTACTCATCTCTTACACAAGAATGTTCCATTTAAATGGGAGAAAAAATGTGAAGCCACGTTTAATCAGATAAAGTAGTATCTAATGAATCCACCAATGCAAGGTGCACCTCTCATATTGTATATTTCTGCCATAGAAGTGTCCTTAGGAGCATTATTGGCACAGGAAGACAACTTAGGAAAGGAGTGAGCAATCTATTACATCAGTCTAACTTTGACAAGTCATGAGCTAAATTACACCTTCATTGAAAAAGATTGCTTAGTAGTGGTATTCACTTCTCAAAAGTTACGGCACTATATGCTAACTCATACAATAAAGCTTGTGGCTAAGATTGATCCACTCAAATATCTTCTAAGTAAGGCAACCTTAACTAGTAGGTTGGCTAAATGGGTCCTGATCCTGAGTGAGTTTGGCATTCATTATGTGGATCAAAAATAAATAAAGGGATAGGTAATCATAGATCAGTTAGCGGAAGCACCAATGCCAGCAGAACACCCAATACACATTGATTTTCCTAATGTTGATGTATTCACAACAACTATTAAGCAAACATGGGCACTCTAGTTTGATGGTTCCTATAGTCAACATGGCTCAGGAGCTGGTATTCTTTTTATTACACCTAAAGGACATACAACTCCAAAATATTATTGGCTAATGTTCCCTTGCACAAACAATATAGTTGAGTATGAGGCATTATTAATTGGCATGAGAATTGCAGTAGATTGGAAAATCACAGAACTTCAAGTTTTTGGTGATTCACAACTTGTTATAGATCAAATCAATGATGACTATCACACTAAGGATGACAAGTTGATACCTTACAAAAGGATGGTGGACAATTTCAAGGAATACTTTGTTGATATCAAGTTCATACAAATTCTACGTATTGATAATAAAGCAGCTGATGGGATGGCTACAATAGCATCTCTACTCCAGTTGTTAGAGAATCAAACACGATATGATTTCCTGGTGGAACAATTGTGTTCTCCCACCTATGACAATCCAGAAACTCAAATCATTTGCCATTTAACCAGTTATGATTCTCCCTTGTATGGCCAAATTTACACTTACCTAAAGGATACTATTTTACCTTTAGATTTGTCTAGAAATCAGAAAATAAATTTCATCCATCAATCCTCCTGTTACACCTTAATTGCTGACGTCTTATACCGGCGTGGTCTAGATGGTACTCTCCTTAGGTGTCTCAAACATGATGAATCAGAAAAATCCTTACAAGAGGTACATGGTGGCATTTGTGGGACACACTCAAGTGGACTAACCTTAGCAAAGAAACTTGTTAGATTGGGTTACTACTAGAGAACCATGGAGAAGGAATCATTCATCTTTTTGAAGAAATGTGCAAAATCTCAGATTCATGGGAATCTCATTCATGCTCTTGCTCAAGAATTACAACCCTTCACCACAACATGGCCTTTCACTCAGTGGGGATTGGACTTGGTTGGCAAGATACACCCATCATCTTTAAATGGACACAAATTCATCATCATAGCCACTAAGTATTTTACTAAGTGGATTGAATTTTTTCCCCTAACAACTGTTACTGGCAAACAAATCTCTTCATTCATTTTAAACTATATCATCTATCGATATGGTATTCGCAACTCCATTATCACAGACAATGGAAGACCCTTTAAAAATTAGGATGTTGATGAGCTATGTGAAAGGTTTCACATCCAACATAGGTTATCTACACCTTACTATCCACAAGGAAATGGTCAAGCTAAAGATTCAAATAAAAAAATTCTGAAGATTTTGAAGAAAAAAGTGAATGAGGCAAGTCATGATTGGCATGTCCAATTAAATCTAGCATTGTGGGCATACAAAACAAGTATTCGCACACCAACAGGTGCTACTCCCTATGCTTTGGTCTATGGAGCATAAGCTATTCTACCACTAGAAGTTGAGATTCCCTCACTTCGAGTATCACTAAAGGGGTTAATCAATGATGAAGACTACAAAGTATCAAGATTGCAAGAGCTGGAATTGCTTGGCAAACGATGTCAAACTGTGGTTACTCATTTAAAGGGATATCAACAAGTTATGTCCCACAGCTACAATCACAGAGTCAAACCACAAAATTTTCAAGTGGGTGACTTGGTTCTCAAAGAAAACCCTCATAATCAGCAGGATCAGGAGAAGAAAGGCAAGTTCAAACCTAATTGGTTGGGCCTGTTCATTATCATTGTTGCATATGGATCGAGGGAATATTAGTTGTCAACATCAAAAGGAGACCTATTTGAAGATCCAACCAACAAAATTCATCTAAAGAAGTTTTATGCCTAAAAATATCAAAAATAATATAAAAAGTCCTGAAAAAAAATAAAAATAAAAATCAGAAGAGAAAAAATACAAAAAAATCAAAAAAGAGAAGAAAAAACTCGTTGCCTTGATGAAAACCTGGAAAATAGGCATCTTAGTAATAGCAAAAAAATCATAACATTAGGAAAACAGTGCAATAAAAACAAATGATGAAAACCTAGAAAACAGGCATTGTTTGTGATTTTGTTTGGCTCTCTCATCTATTAGGATATATTCTACATATCCATCTTTCATCGACATCACATACATTCCTAGCCATCACATTTGCATCATACATCCTAAAATATCCTTGAGACGAAAAGGATTTCATCATGGCTTGATGACTAGGGTTATCCTTAGCAGTAGTTGTGTCTAGCAGGAATCAGAGTACCAGGTCACTAGGGGGAAATTGCTTCTTGGAACTTTTTGGTAGCCAAATAGCAACATGTGTCAAGCATCATAATATCGGAAACAACACACTTGTCCAATTAAATTGAGTCTATACAACTATTTGACAGAAAATGAAAACAACTTGGATGATCTTAATCTGAATAAAATGAATGAAAAACTTAAAGCATACATTGAAATTGTTGTTTTGATATTTGATGACATCATATCTTTGGAGTGGTTCAATGATGTACTGAACTAGAATCACAAGGAAGAAGTATGATTTTTCTTGGCTTGCTGTCTGTAAGCTAATCATTAGTATTGTGCAAATTGGTCATGGGACATGCTCTACAACATACCATTGATGATATTTTGATATTTGCATAGGAAAATGGTTAACTTTTTCCTGTTTATGCAAGAAATACTCAGGTCATCTTGGTTTAATTATACATCGATGCTTGTATTAACTTGCTATATCAAACATCATGAAATAATTATGCAAGTCATCATTGGTGCTAACATACCCTTTGATGCTTGTACTAGCTTTCAACATATCAAAAGGCTCAATGATGAAAATCAAGCATAGCATGAAAATGACAAACAAGAGAATGGTTCATTACTACATTCTAGGACTGCATAATTCATTTAGATTTGCATTTTGGGGGCTATTTAAGTAGATTTTTTAGGATTGGAAAAATTCTTGTATATCTTTTCAAACAACGATTGAGTACACTTGGACATTCATTACATATCATTTCACCATCACTCATTTAGGTTATCATTATTATTGCATTTGCATACTTACATCATCATTTCATTATCATTATCATTTTTTGATCTCATTTAGTTCATCATGATCATTATCCATCTTTACATATCATATGCATGATCATTATTTTAATCATTCATCTCATTATTATATCATTTCATAACATTTACATTTACATTCATTTCACATACATATACATTTACAATAAGGTTGAATCCATTTCATTCATTTCCTATCATCATTTAGGTTATCATTTTCATATCCATTGCATCATATTATTACATCATTATCATTATTATCACCATACTGCATCATTATTCATATCATGTGCATATCATTCATTAAATATTACATCTTCATAATCATCTCATTTATACATTCATCTCATTTCATCATAACTTTTCATTTAGATCATCATTTCACTTCATATCCATTTATATCACTTTTTCATCATTATTAGGTCTTATTCATTTAGTTTACATCATATCATTTTTCACATCATTAAAATCATTCATCATTACATCTTTCATTCATTACATATGTCATAAAAAAGAAAACTCATCATACATAAAATAAAAGCATCATCATTTGCATCATCATCATAAAAATCATACATGACATAGTATATGGAAATAAACATGCATCCATAATCATACATCATAAATCATCCATAACATGTGCATGATCAAATCATCACTGCATGGCATAAATATCATCAAAACAAATGTCCAAGAGTACAAGGATATCAAATGTTTCAACAAGATATATCAAATACAGTGAATAAATGTGTCACAACACTCATCACTGAGGGGCATCTCACCATGGAACATGGCTGCTACTATCCCCTGAGGAAGTAGGTCTTACTGGATCTCTACTCCTTGAAGCTTTGATCTCTCATCTAGTTGGCTGACCCACACTCCTGGTAGCACTCCTAGTGTGGTTGCGTGAATGGGTCTGAGACCGAGTACCTAACTGTGTAAAAGAAATCCTCCTCTCAAGTGGCACTACCTCAAAATATCTCATCCTATAGTACTCATCCTCTTGAGTGGTCTCCAATCCCTCCGCTACAACCTTTTCAATAGAAGTGCTCTCAACTGATCTCAGGAGTCTCTCAGCTACCCCCTCGACCTGAATGCACCATTCCTTGAAACTGTCACCTCTGCTGTAAGCTGAGCTATCTATGGGTCAGGAGGTGGTGACTGTGCAACATGTTCCTATAGCTAGCTAATCATCACCTGTGTCTGTGCTAATCGACTCCCAAGAGTCTGAACCTCTACCTACAAGGTATCCATCTTTCCTTGTGTAGGATCCTTGATAATGACCCGTGGAGCTAAAGTACTCAACTGATCCACCACTCTTGATGTCTGTGGCCTCGTACTAAAGGGTACGTGAAAGAAAAACCTCTGCCCTCCACTCTCACCACCTCTATTATCCCCACTATCCTTTGAGCCATCTGACTCCTCCTCCTCCTCCATCTCCTCATCCTCCTCATCCTCCTCATCCACATCCATGGCTAGCCCTCCTATATCCTTGGCCTGCCCTGTCTATGCCCCTCCCTCTGCTAGTACCTATGCCTGTGGCTACCGTCGTGCCTATTGTATCATTGGTCCTCCAAATAATGGAGCAAGCACCTTTGGACTGGTAAATCTAGGAAAGGGATGTGTGTAGAAGTATGTTGCATACTCATCTTTCATCCCTGCATCTATAACCTCTGGATGTATAGCCCAATAATCCAGCTACAGCTCTAGATACTCTGCTTTAGTAGCCTCAATCGTCACAAATAGACCCCACTTTGGCACATCCTCTTGGTGCCTGGCATAGTGTGCCACACCCTACAACATCATCTACACTAATCCATACTATCTCAGGACCCTCATACCTAAGAACCTCTCAATGATAAATTGGGTACGCTCGATCAAGTATCTCAATCTCATGAAATAAGGCAACTCTATATCATCCACATCCCATGGATCACAATCCAAGTACGGTCTACATATTGATTGAATCCAAATCATTTAGCACATGTCACCAATACTCTAACTTTCCCAACATCGACTGGACAAGGGGAGCTATGTAGGCATAAACATAGGGGAAACCAATTGAGCGATCTCTCCGAACAATTGGACGAGTGATGGAAAAATTCTCCCATGCAAATATTTGTAATAGAGTAACTCCATGGGAGAGACTCTTCCCATCTAAATACATGACTTGATGAAGATCATGATATAGATGGGAAAGCATGCATGATCCCCATGCATATCTGGTTCAGTGGAGAAGCATGTCCTCCAGAATGCTACCCCAACCAACTGATAGTCCCTTTGCCCTATGATCAAGACAAAGGAAACCACCGATGAATCCTACTACCACTGAAGGTAGTGGGGCATATCTTTCCACCATCTCCTTCCAAGGAATCTCATATCCAGAGACATGAGGATCCTGGAAGACTTGTCTCAAAGCATCAGTCCCTCTAATCTCCTTGTGATCATAGATCACAAGCTGACCAACTATAGGAATACCCAGAATCTTGTATACATCCTATGGAGTCACAGTAATCTCTCCTGTGGGCATATGAAAGGTGTTATGTTTACTATGCCATCTCTTAGCTAAGGCTATCAACACTGCTTTGTTGATCCTATACTGTGGGATCCTCAACAATGGACTCAAACCACACTGGTATATCACCTCTAAATTGGCCTGTGACAGTCGAGGAATCATATCCCATGTCTAGGGAAATCTTTGTCTAATCTAGAGTAGGTTAAATTCCTCCTTTATAACATTACACGCAATCATGCAAATCAATCAGTAGGGAATACTCAAACTCATCTAATCAAATCAGTACATCAAGAAAATTCACCAGTTGTATCAAACAGGCAATCAACTCAATCAAATCAAATCTTATTTGTTCTTCAAGTAGGAAGGCAAGTAAATTTTCATCTATTTCCTTTTCATATCGCATGGAAAGAAAATTTATTAATCATTTCTACTATTTATTTTTCATATCGCATGGAAACAAATTTAACATTCAATCAACTCAAAATCTATACTTTGTCTTTCAATCACGAAAGCAAATCTATCATCTTTACTATTTGTCTTTCAAGCAGGAAAGCAAATTTATCTATCATCTCAACTATTTGTTCTTCAAGCATGTAGACAAATTTCTCAAGTCAAGCTAATCTATCCTTGATGTTATTTAAAAGTATACAATCAATTGTCTAATCTAGAAATAGTCATTAAGCAATCTATCAATTTTTATTCAAAAAAATTCAAATTCAGCAAAATTTCATGGATGTGCTAAAACAAGCCATGAATGTGCTAAACCATGAATGTCCTATTTAAATCCATGGATGTGCTAAAACAGTCATGCAATGCATGACTCTGTCTATGCACGATTCTATCTAGTCTATGTGCTAAAGCAAACTATGAATGTGCTAAAGCACCTATGCATGATTTTATCATGAAGATGTGTTATTTTATCTCATCAATGTGCTAAACTATCCTATGCACCAATCTAGCAGTCAACGCGGGCAACATTTTTGTATGTGCTATTTGATCTATCCTATGCGCCATTCCATCTATGCAAACATGACCTACATCTATGCGCTATTCTCTATGTGCGACTCTATCTAATGGATGTGCCGAACTACAGCTCACATGCGCTAAAACAAAACATAAAAAAATTAAAAAACTCAAAAATACGTGAAAAACGATCAAAAATATTTTACAAGGAGGATCAAGTCGACTTATCGAAGGTCCGTACGTGGCTAGTCTCTGATATCGGTGGGCTCACTCGAATCTATGGTGCTCATAATGGATCGGCATCTCATTTTTATCTCTCAGAGCTCTCCAAATTACCACAAGTTACTGTTTAAATGACAATGACTTTTCACCTTTTTCACTTTTTAAGGGCGTAAAAGTGGGAAATTATTCATATTTTTACTATATAGAGCACTATTTCGAGAGCTAAATCTCCACTTTCACCCTGAAAATCATTTAAATTCTTTTGAATCATCCTCATCATCATTCTCATGATGTGATTTATCTCTTGAGGGGGCATATAGCATCAGTAATTTCCAAATTCAGGGGCAAATTCTTTGAAGCAATGCATGAAACACATCACTTCAAAGAGGGGCAAAATGTACACATCTAAAAATGGTCACGGTTATTCAAACCTGTTAGTTAATTAAATATGAATTATTTAATTAATATTATTAAATCATCTACATATAAATAAATTTAATTATTTATTTATATTGTTCATTTTTCCAATTCTTCTAGTTTAATTAAATAAATAAGTTTATTTAATTATTGATATCTTCCTCTTAATTAATTAAATAAATTTTACAATTTCTTTATATTAATTATCACAAGTTTAAATTCTAAATTTAAATGTTATTCTTCATTTGACATTTAATTGAATATTTCCAATATTTAATTAAACACTTTCTAATTCTACACTCTTCATATAATTAAATATTTCTAAAATATTTAATTAAAAGCTTTCTTTCCTCCATAATTAAATATTCTATAATATTTAATTAGAAACTTTCTCTTTTTCATATTTAATTAAATATTTTATATATTTAATTAAAGCGCTTTTTATCATCTCTCACACATAATTAAATATTATTTATTTGAATTATGGAAACTTCTAATTCTTTGACACATGTAATTAAATAAATTTATTTTATTTAATTATGGATTTTTCCTGATTTATCAACTAACACTTCATAAATGAAGTGCACAAATGGCAACTTTCCTTCATTTTTGAATGGAAAAGACTGTGTTTGAGGAAACATCTCCCATCTTTCTCTCAACCTTCCATCTTTTTCTCAACTTCTCGATCTCTCACCGTTCATCTTAACAAGTTCAAATCTCAACCGTTGATCCTTGCCAACTGGATTTTTTCCTTTGAAAATCTATAAATACAGCCCTCTTATAAGTTGAAAAAGAACCTGAATCCTAGATTTCATACGCAATTATTATAGTTGCATTTGATTTAGCATAATCAACATTCTAGTATCATAGAATTTTATCATTTCAAGTTCATTCCATAGCTTAAATCATATAGCAATATACATGTATTTTCAATCAATCTCATTCTCCTAAGTTGTCATTTCAACAAGCTGCTACTTACACAACTAAGAGCCAACAACTTTAATCAAATCCTTGGAGATAGAGGACAATGGGACAAATTTAAAGAAGTTGTTGTCATTAGAGTTTGCATTTATGTGTTCTAATTAGTTTCTTTCAATATAATGTCTTATTGGTGTGTTATTTTACCTTTTAATTAATCTGCATATTCTAACAACACAAATTCAATATAAGAAGACCAACTGAGGAAGAAATAAAGAGGTTAACCATTGCAGTAGTTGACCAGGCCAAAAGAAAAGATTGGTTGAGAAATAGAGTAGTGAATGAGAATGAGGGTATTCCAAGAGGAATATTTGTGAAAGATAAGAAAGCACCACAAGGAGCTTCAAAAAGGATATAAAAAAGCAGTATGACAAGAATGAACAAAATAATTTTCATGAGGAAAGTAGGGAAGTGCATAAGGACAAGAAAAAGTCTAATTAAAAAAACAAAAAAAAAAAGAGGAGAACAAATGGGAGTCACTGGAGCAAAGGAAGATGATCAAAATAGAAAGTGCCTCTTTTGATTTCACACAAGCTTTATCCCAAGTAAAGATGTCAATCCCATTACTTGAAATGATGAAAATAAAACAATATAGGGATAGTGCTATTCAATTAATATCTTATGGAAATGATTGAAGAATAAACTCTAAGAAGAGCAAAGGAAATTCCAAGACCAATAATAAGCAGGAGCAGGTTAAAGTTCCTAAGTTTTGTCTAAGTGATGCACTAATAAATCCTCCACAAGTTGATCCATTCTTCACCACATTACTTGTAAATAACAAATTGGTAAGAAATTGTATGATAGAGTCAGGGGTTGCTATCAACATCATGCCAGTAGGGGTCATGAAAGAAATTGGCATGTGGGTGGACACTAATGGTGGAAAATTTTATGCTATGGATGGAAGGAATGTCCCAGTAATACGAATTATGAAGGATGTAGAGGTGAAATTGGTCGCTTACCCACAAGCAACCTATAATGTTGACATAATTGTGATTGATACACCTCCCTAGTTTGGAATGGTTTTGTCAAGACAATTGACTATATCAGTTGGAGGAAATGTACAATTCAACTTGTCATATGCCATAATACCATTCAATGGTGAAGAAGTCAAATTATATAGAGAACCAAGGATGTATCAGATTTTGGATTGTGTTCCTCAAGAGAAAATTAATTGTTTTTGTGATGTTGATTTAGGGAGTTTCAGAATAGAGCCCTCCCATCCTAAATTAGTGAACACTGGCCCAATTGATAAGCACGTTTCTAAAGATCAACATGGTGTGTGGAAAATTTATTTTGATGGATCATGTAGCCAAGAAGGCAATGGAGCTGGAGTGGTATTTATCTCACCTAAAGGAATCACTTTAAAATATTCCTTTTTGTTGACTTTTGAGTGTACAAATAATGTGGCAGAGTATGAAGCTCTACTAATTGGTTTAAATATGATTGTCAAACATAAAATCAAATTTCTAACTATCTTGGGAGATTCAGAACTAATCATTTCAAAAGTCAGGTCAAGATACGCTACAAAAAATAAGAGGTTAAAACAATATATAAATGGTGTGTGGGATACAATTGAGCTATTTGATGCTTTTTCAATTGAATGGATAGACAGATCAAAGAACATAATGGAATATTTCCTAGCTAATATATCCCTAAAAGGAGATGATATTAACTTGGTTGGAATCTCTTAGTTTGAATTCAAAACAAGGCATGCTATCCCTGATAATATCTATAGTTGGCAAGTTTTCAATGATGGCACCAATCTCATGAAATTTCTCCATTCTATTGATCAATATGAAGCTCAGGAGATTGATTTTAATGCCATTGTTGAAGAAGTTGATGGGGGACAGACTAGATTTGGGAAAGAAGTTTTGTAGCTTAAAACTAGAAATATTATATGATGGAAATGATCACTCTCTGATGAAGCAGACACTAGTCAAGAGAGAAGGTATTGAAGAAATCAATTTAGGAACTGAGTTAGAACCAAAAAAGGTATATATTGGAAAGAAAATAAGTCCAACGATTAGAAGAATGTTGATTGCATTGTTGAGAAAGTAAAAGGATGTGTTTTCTTGGTCTTATGAGGATCTCAAAGAATATAGAGAAGATATTTTCCAACATGATATTACACTTAAACCAAACACAGAGCCATTCAGACAAAAGCAAAGGCCCATCAACCCAACTTTGGAGCCTAAAATGCAAGAGGAGCTGGAAAAAATAAGAGATGTAGTCATCATCAAGCCCATCAGACATTCAACATGGGTCTCTAACCTGGTCCCGTTAAAAAGAAAAATGGGGATATTAGGTTGTGAGTTACTATCAATGGTGGATGGGTTTTTTGGGTATAACCAGGTTAAAGTTAAAGAGTGTGAACAATACAATACAACATTTACTACACTGTGGGGGACACAACTTTATGTAAGAATTTCATTCAGTCTCACAAATGCAAGGGAAATTTTTCAAAGGGTCATGGATGTGGCATTTGCAGATTTGATCAATGTTATAATGGTACTGTACCAAGATGACCTCACTTCTTATTCCAAAAAAGAAGAAGACCATGTAGAAAACCTAGAGAAGATATTCATCAAGGCTCTGGAATATGGTATCAGTCTTAATGCCAAGAAATGTCACTTTTCTCTCACAGAGGGTAAGATTTTGGGGAAAATTGTATCAAAAGAAGGGATTAGGATAGACCCCGAAAGAGTGGAATCCATTGAAAAAATTCCCATTCCCAAAACCATCAAATCCATTCAATCATTCTTTGGGAAAATTAACTTTTTTGGGAGATTTGTGTTAAATGTTGTTGAGATTGTTAAACCCATATCCAACATGTTGAAGAAAGGAGAAAAGATAGATTGGACTGCATAAGCCCTTGAAGGCTTTCTATCCATCAAAAAGGCCATCAAAGAAACCCCTATTCTAAAATCATTTGATTTCACCAAACCTTTCCAAATATTTTCATTTGCTTCATTTCATACCATAGTAGATATAATCTTATAAAAAATGAGGAGGGGTATGAGAAACCTATATCCTTTTTTAGCAAGTCCTTACAGGGCCAAAGTTGAAGTATGATATTATGGAGAAACAAGCTTTTTCATTAGTCAAAGCAACAAAAATTTCAAGCCATATCTAGTTGGAGCCAAGGTAGTTGCATGTGTACCACATGCAGCTATGAAAGGTATCTTGGTGTAGATAGAGGTAATAGGGAAAGGATATAAATGGATTAATTAAATCCAAGAGTTTGATATGGAATTTCAGATTACCAAGTTAGTAAGGGGACAGGGATTGTCCAAACTAATGGAAAAAGTGAACATTGAGGCTAATCAAATTTGCAATGTGGAAAATGAAGATGGCATAGTTATGAGAATTGAACATACTCCTTGGTACACAAACATAATGTATTAGCTCAGACACATGAGGTGCCTTGAAGGGTTGAGTGATAATCAGAGGAGGACTCTAAAGTTGCGGGTGTCCAAGTATGTATTCATAGAAGGGTACCTATTTTGGAAAAATAGGGATGGGATGTTATTACTGTGTCTAGATGAATGAAAATTTGAACATGTCTTGAGGGAGATGAATGAAGGGGTGTGTGGAGGTTATTACTCTACCAAAACCACTACACATAAGATTCTCAAGGTGGGATATTATTGGCCTAAAGTTTTTAATGATTCTTTCTCATATGTAAGAAAATGTGAAGCATGCCAGAAATTCTCAAGAAAGATGAAGCATCAAGGAGCCCTATCCCTTAGACCTTTACAAGTAGAATCCCCTTTTCATTCATGGGGAGTTGATTTTATTGGGGAGATACAAGAAAAAACAAGTGGAGGAAATAAGTGGATATTAGTGGCAATTGATTATTTCACTAAATGGGTGGAGGCAATCCCTACTAAACAAGCAACAAGCAAGGTGGTGATAAATTTTCTAATAGAAAATATCATAACCAGATTTGGCACACTAGTAAGGTTGATCATAGAAAATGGGATGTGTTTTAGGTCTGATGAATTCAAATATTTCTACAAAACATATGGCATTACTGTATCTTATGCTGCCCCTTACCACCCACAAGAAAATGGTTAAGAAGAGTCTAGCAATAAAAGTCTTCTGAAAATCATAAGAAGGATGTTAGATGGAAATAAAAAGGCATGGGACTCAAAGTTAAGAATGGTTGTATGGGTGGATAGAATTACTATAAATAAATCAATTGGAAAATCTCCATTTGAATTGGTATATGGAGCATAGGCTAGAATGCCACTAAAAAACCTTCTACCAGTTTATAACTTCATTCTTCAAGAGGATATAGACATTCTAGAACCAATGGAGGGAAGAATAGAGAAATTTGTAGAACTAGATGAAATAAGGAAAATGGCTCAAAAGAAAAATGTGAAGCTGCAATCACAAATGAAATATATTTTTGATAAAAAGGCCAAAGATAGAAAATTTGAAGAGAATGATTTGGTGTTAATGTGGAATGCTAGATGTTAGGAAAAGGGAAAGCATGGAAATTTTGAAGCCTTGTGGTTAGGTCCCTTTGTCATCATTGGGAAAGGAGGTGAAGATTCTTATTATTTGCAGAACATGAAAGGGGAGGAACAAGAATATCTTGTTCATGGATAGTTCCTAAAACACTTCTTTTATTGAAGAACATGGAGGATTAAGGGTTGCTAGTGTATGGAAAACTTTTTACAAACCTCTTAAAATGTACCATTTCCATGTGTTGGGTCTCAAAAATGCAAGTTTTAACCAGAAGAGTTTTCCAAGCTCTTACTACACTTCTGGCCAATGTACAAGGCCAATTGATACAATTGCACCTTCTGCTCTTTAGGTTCTGCTAGACCAAGGTGGGTGTACCTATATGAATGATGCAGATTGAAATGTACTTCCTGGTTGAGCAATCTATCCACAATGGCAAGTGGAAGTGAATAGATGAAATCACTACAACTAATCCTACTCCTACTGCAAAAATGAAAGGATTTGAATAAGTTTTTTGTTCATGAATTTTATCTCTGGGTTGAGGTAGATCAGTGCCTTCTATCCACATGGGCAACAGAGTCAAATACTATGAATTATGAGTTTTTTACTTCTCTGTCTTGATTCTAGTTGTTAGGCACTTTAAAAAATGAAACCTAATGACTGGCATATGACTTCATTAATTTATGGCTTGCATAAATAGTTCTGGAATATTTTCTTATCGGGCTCTACTTCAACAATCCAAAAGAAATACTAAATCACTATGACTTATTTCAAAGAATTTAACTCTAACTTGTAGACACCAATCAACCAAATCACATAGAGTGAAATTTGCACTTTGATAAATCAAACATATGCTTGATACATTGATTTAAATGATTTAAGACTTCAAGTTGGAGACAACCCACATAAGAAATATAAATTATTATATCACAACAACTGAAAACAGAAAAATTTTCACCAATTCAAAATGATCTATCCATTGATCTTCTTCAAAAAAGGCTTTGTCATTGTTTACATTCCAGTCCCTTCTCAGGAAAAAATATAACTCCTACAGTCTAACTACTGCCCCTTCTTAACTGATTTTCAATACATTTATACATCATATCTAAAGAGTCACAACCCTTCATTGTTCTAGTAAAAAACCACTTTACATTCCATGGCTTTCCCACCCTTTAAATTTCACTTTTTGCCTTGCTGTGAGGTCTTCATTTATGCTTACCGCTCTACCACGGGTTTGATTTTTCTACCCACTATTATGCGGTGCCTAGCCTTGATGATTAACCTCACTGTTTACCGTATTACCATGGTCTGTGAGATGACCCCTTGTGGTACTGCGATGGGCCTCCTTCGCCATAATTGTCTCTGCTAACCGCTTCCTCCCGTTTGACTCTATTCATCGCGATAGCTAACCCCACATTCACCACGCTACCACAGTCACTAGCTTGATTGCCAGTGGTACTGCGGTAGCCACCAATTATTATCTCTACTGCCTCACCACCATCTACTAATTGTTACCATGGTCACCACGGTCTGTGGCTTAATCACGTGTGGTACCACAATATCTGCTTCGATTGCCACTGCTAACAGTTTTCTTACCGCTATCGTGATACCACAGTCAATGAATTGACCACGCATGGTGTGGTAGTAAAAACTTCATGCCCACTCCTTTAGCTTCTACCACCATACCACGAGCCCATTATGGGAGGGCACGGTAAAGTAGTATGATATAAAAAGATAAATATTAAGGCAGCGGTATAAGGTTTAGAAGGGGAATATGATTTTTTATGAAAAGGATAGGAAAATGTGAGGGAAAAATAGGGAAACCCTTAGTTTTTTTTTACGGATTTTTATGGAAACTTGTGGGAAAACCTTAAGGTTTAAGATGGAAATTTTTAGTTCTAACAGTGGCTCCTATTGGGGATGAGTGATTTGCAAATCACTGCAAGAATCCAGAATATCGACTAGGAGAGCAGACCAAGCAAATGATGAAAAATGAAAGCCATGGCAGATGGAGGGAATGAATAGATGAATGATATGAAAGATGGAGCAAAAGGAAAATGGAAAACCCTAAGCTATTGTGCATGGAAGAGAATATTTAAAGAGGCATTGCTAAGAATTGTCCATGTACTGACAATCCTTAATCCTCTATACCTGCTCTAGTTCAAAAACTCAAACCATGAGGAATGGCCCCAGGCCACCCCAAAAATAAAAACCTACACTTTTCTCTATCATAGAATTTGTTCTGATTAGAGCTCATCAAATTTCTTTTGAAACTATCCACTCCACCTGCCCTGCAACATGCACTGCCATTGAAAACCTTCAGGAAATCATTGCATTCAATTTGATTCATATTCATTTTACCATTTTTTATTTCATCATTCTCACTATCATATAAAAAATATTTATCATCTTCAGCATACAAAATGTATCCACATTCAACAAAACACTCATAGGCGTGCTCACTGTCATATGTTGTTGAGTGTGCCTGCAACTGCACTGGGACCTAAAAAATCGGAATACTTCACATGGGAATCTACAAATTCAATCTCATCAGCATCCTTTGAAATAATCAAATCAAAATTACTTTCCATCTCTTTCCTATCACTAGTTGGCATTAACACACACACTTGATCCAGGTAGTCATGCTTATACATACTTGAATCAACAAATGCTGGACACTCATCATCAATAATATGCAAACCAATATCATTTTCTTGCAGGCATAAATTATTCAATTCACATACCTCTTCCTAGACACAAATAAATTCATGATCAGATTCAAAATTTTCATCACTGTGAGAGATGGACATGGAACCATTTGAATCACTACACATAGTATCTTCACTGTCAAAGCATATATAGGCTGGGACCAAAGTCTTGGAACCATCTTCATGTGCATAATTCTGGTATTCCAGAGTTAATAAATCTAAAACTTGCTCACTACTGAGTGAACAAGTCTCTACTTCCATATCTTCTACCATGTCTCCAACCTCTTCTTGATCTTCATAATAGCTGCAAAAATCATCATGTTGAAGATCAATATCCACTATTTCAACTTCACAATTTGACTCACAATCTGTTATGCCAGAGGTACTCTCCATATATTCATTGTTGGACAACATGACATGTTCTTCTGTTTCAGCTTCTGAAGCACTGTTTTAAATTTATTTGCTACATCAAAGGCTTTATGTTTTAATGACTCTGACCAATAAACTGATTCAAGCTCTGATTCTCTCAAAAATTGTGCAGAAAATGTGGTATAAAAAACTCATAGATTCTCCCTTATATCTCCTTATATCAAAAAAAACATCCACAAGATTTTTTCCTCTCTCTTCAATTTCAATATACTCATCAAAAGTACTTTGTTGTGAAAAGAGTACATTACCTTTGTTTCTAGAGTTCCCCTCAGTTGCATCATAGGGCACTTGTGGTGTCCAAGATCTCTTGGCACTTGTGTCTTCATTCTCACTGTATGATGGCCTGTTTGGTGATGTATTTTGTGCACCTTTCACTCCTAATTGCAGCAATTGTTGGTTCACTTGTAGCCTTTATTGTCTCAATTCCTTCAATTCTCTTATTCACTGTTGTCTTCTCTCTTCTTCTAACATATTGAAAAAATGTGACTGTTCCACAATATCCATGCATTATTTATCAAATCTAAAATAGAGTTGCCACCTAATTTTCCAAAAGTAGGAAAATGAAATGGGTTGTTTTGGTTTTCCCCAACGGAATCTCCAAAAAAATAAAAGTGAAACTTTGTTGACTCAATAGATGGATAGGCTGAAAACTTTCTAGAATTTGTCCCCAGTAGAGTCGCCAAACTATTGGGTCTCAAAAATATAGGTTTTGACCAGAAGAGTTTTCCAAGCTCTTACTATACTTCTGGCCAATGTACAAGGCCAATTGATACAATTGCACCTTCTGCTCTTTAGGTTCTGCTAGACCAAGGCAGGTGTACCTATATGAATGATGCAGATTGAAATGTACTTCCTGGTTGAGCAATCTATCCATAATGGCAAGTGGAAGTGAATAGATGAAATCACTACAACTAATCCTAATCCTACTGCACAAATGAAAGGATTTCAATAAGTTGTTTGTTCATGAATTTTATCTCTGGGTTGAGGCAGATCAGTGCCTTCTATCCACATGGGCAACGGAGTCAAATACTATGAATTATGAGTTTTTTACTTCTCTGCCTTGATTCTAGTTGTTAGGCACTTTGAAAAATGAAACCTAATGACTGGAATATGACTTCATTAATTTATGGCTTGCATAAATAGTGCTGGAATATTTTCTTACCAGGCTCTACTTCAACAATCCAAAAGAAATACTAAATCACTGTGACTTATTTAAAAGAATTTAACTCTGACTTGCAGACACCAATCAACCAAATCACACAGAGTGAAATTTTCACTTTGATAAATCAAACATATGCTTGATACATTGATTTAAATGATTTAATACTTCAAGTTGGAGAAAACCCACATAAGAAATATAAATTATTATACCACAACAACTAAAAACAGAAAAAGTTTCACCAATTCAAAATGATCTATCCATTGATCTGCTTCAAAAAAGGCTTTGTCATTGTTTACATTCCAGTCCCTTCTCGGGAAAAAATCTAACTCCTACATTCTAACTACTATCCCTTCTTAATTGATTTTCAATACATTTATCATATCTGAAGAGTCATGACCCTTCACTGTTCTAGTAAAAAACCGCTTTACATTGCATGGCTTTCCCACCCTTTAAATTTCACTTTACACCTTGCTGCAAGGTCTTCATTTATGCTCACCGCTCTACCGTGGGTTTGAATTTTCTACCTGCAGTTATGTGGTGCCTAGCCTTGATGGTTAACCTCATTGTTTACTGGATTACCACGGTCTGTGAGATGACCCCTTGCGGTACAGTGGTGGGCCTCCTTCGTCATAACTGTCTCTGCTAACCGCTTCCTCCCGTTTGACTCTATTCATCAAGATGGCTATCCCCACATTCACCATGCTACTGCAATCACTGGCCTGACTGCCAGTAGTACTGCTGTAGCCTCCAACTGTTATCTTTGCTGCCTCACCACCATCTTCTAACTATTACCGTGGTCACCGTGGTCTATGGTTTAATCACACATGGTACCATGATATCTGCTTCAACTACCACTGCTAACGGTTTTCTTACCACTACCGTGATACCATAGTTAATGAATTGACCGCACGTGGTGTGGCAGTAAACACTTCATGCCTGCTCCTTTAGCCATTACTACCATATAGCAAGCCCATTGTGGGAGGCTGCGGTAAAGTGGTATGATATAAAAAGATAAATATTAAAGCAGCGGTATAAGGTTTAGAAGGGGAATATGATTTTTTATGGAAAGGATAGGAAAATGTGAGGGAAAAATGGGGAAACCTTTAGTTTTTTTTTATGGATTTTTATGGAAACTTGTGGGAAAACCTTAAGGTTTTAGATGGAAATTTTCAGTTCTAACACCATGCACAATAGGGTAGGTGAAGGTTAGGGATTTCCCATGCATGGACAATTCCTAGATAACCTTCTAAAAATTTAATGAAACTTTTCCATGCACAGTAGAATAGGATTTCACACCACTTCCATTACTCTTCATTTGCCTCATCCCACCACCATTCCATGACACATGATTCTTATTCTACTCTCCCAGTGATCTGAATTATTGTAATGATCTCACAATCATTCATCCCCAGATAGAGCCACTATTGGAAACATAAAATTTCTCATATTTTTCACTAGCCTCCAAATATTTTCCCCTACCCCCATAGGATTTTTCTTTTCATCACTGCTATGATAAATAAACATCAGTGAGATTAGTATGAAAAAATCCATTCCATAATCCCACAAAAATGGCATCATGCATATAAATATTCTCCTAGTCACAAAAAAAGACAAATTGAGCTATGTGTTCAAGCTTTATTTATATTTCTTCATTTCCATTTGTCATTTCATCATTCAACACCACTACCATGTCATTCATAATATAGTAGAGTTTATTCTCTTATCATGGATGATTTCCTCCTATTGGAGGAATCATACACATATATTCCCAATTAGTGCATCATAGATTCCTCATTTGGACATTTTTGCAAATTGGCAAGACATGGATTAGGTCACACCAATCTAAAGATCCATGCGATAACAAAGTTGAATAATCAGTGGAAAAAAATATTTCATTCTATTGATGAGGTGTCATCAGTGTGATCAAAGCAATCAGAGTGAACCCTTTGAAGACATATTGAGATTAAAATTTGCACTAATAGAAATCACATCAGCGAGAGACACACATACCCCTACCGATAAGATCAAAGGATTTCTACATCGGGGAGACAAGTATCTTCAGCCCAAAACTCTTGAATCCCATCGATCCCATAAGTCAAGCTAATGGTGAAGGTATCAAGGAAGGTCTCACCAATTTAGCTAAATGAACCAAGTAGAAGCGAGAAATATATCAACAAGACATAAAGGATCAACTTGAAATTGTTAAGCCTCTCCGATGAAGACGGTCTCACCGATCAAACTAATTTTGGGGAGAATCTTGCTTATCATTCCTAAGTTGGTAAAGTGGTAGAAATAAGTACATTGGGAAGATTGAAGCACATTGGTGGAACATATCATTATCTTGGTGAGGGATTATGTGAGCCCGATGGCGGTAAATAAAAGGCTTATACTCAACCAGATCATATGCATCAGAAGAAATTTTCAACTGTCACTCTGATGTAATATAAGCTAAAGGAAAGCAGAATGGGGTTGTCACATGGTGTTAGAGAGAATATCAATTATTCCTACCAATCAAAAGAGGAAACTAAAATAATATTTCAAATCAAAGACACATCCAGTTATGTATTGTTGATTGATCAAAAGTGTATAAATAGAGATGGCGCCAAATAAGAAATATAATTCGGCTTAAGATGAAAGGGGTCTCATCGATGAAATTTATTTCCATCGCTCTAACAATTCAAACTTCAAGAATACCATTACATTCAATTATAGAGGCTAACATTAATGGCCACGTGAAGGAACTCCATAATAAATTCATGATCATACAAGAAATTGAGAACAAAAGGAATTGTCGAGAATTGCAGCAAGCAGACATAGGAGGCTAAGTAGAATTCAGGAAACACAGTAAGATCGACAATTCACAAGTAAGTCCATGAAAAATCCTCTGCAATTAGTAAAATTATAATTCAAAGGATTGAAAATGGAGATCCCTAGTTCTGGAAAAACCAAAGGTAGAAATTCACAAGGTGAGAATAGTAAAAACAAAAGCAAAAAAAAAAAACTGAAACAAGTGATGACCCAAAATCGATAGAAAGGAAGTTCAACCGAGACCTTATTGATCAATTTACCATCTCTAGGTCGAGGGTTGGGAGGTCTACACAATTAAGGGCTAAGGTAGATAAATTTGAGGATAAATGTAAATATATAGGAGATACTTGGACTTCCATCAGAGGATATGAATTGTTTTTGTTCCATTACCATCGAAGAAAGAGATTCAAACCAGTGTGTAATCCATGGAACTTTGATTTAGAGAATTTGACTGTACCTAATGTATTTTTTAATATCAAATTGATGAAATTATTGGCCAAACATTACAACCCTGACCTGAAGGCCATCTATGATTTACAAGGGAAACCATTCATATCTATAACTAAAGCTGCAATTTTAGAAGTTTTTAACTTAGGTGGCCTGTGCAATGAGCCTATTGTGTATGAAGACATAGAGAAGGAATACCTAAGGATGGACACAACCTACAAAGGGTGGAGATTTCCACTGCATAAACCCATAAAAGATGGGAACCTCGTTCCACTTGGAGATGATGATGGACCACCTCTTCATGTTGATGAATTTGAGCCTTACTTGAAATATACCTACATCTCAGTATGTCAAGTGCTAGGATCTGAGGCTCCTGAATTCATGTCAATTGTATCTATGGTGATTGTGGCAGATGTCTAGTTCCATAATGCTAGACCATTTGATTATGCTACTCAAATTTCCAAGGAAATTGATTCAAGATTACAGGCTATCAAAAATGGATTGCCCACTTTGCATTTTAGACACTATTCCATTCTTAGGCATCTGATATTATACTATAGCTAGGAAATGATCATGTGGCCTGAAGAACTAAAAATCACACAATATGATAAGGAGGGCCAACTTTTTTTGGTACAACTATGGTTTTTTATTTGGGACAACAAATTTCTGAATTCTAGCTATGTGATTTTTGAGGAGCATCTGATAAAAACATTGTATATATTTTTCAACCACCCATGTGAGTATTCATTAAGTGATGAGATCAAAATATTTTTAGAGCCAAATATTTTGGTGGAACTCCAATTGTTGAGCATAACTGGGGTGACTAGTATTGTTATATTGATGCTACTATGATCAGGGTGTATGGTTTTGAGGATACAAATTTCCTCTTACCAAAAATACTTCCAAATAGAGTTGCATATTTGGAAATTGTTAGGAAAATGGACTATTCAAGTGTGATGAATCTAGGTTCCTATGAAAAAAAATCTTTTATGCCAAGTACTTTATGTTTTGGGGACTTTAAATTTTTTTCAAAGGAAGGATATGATCAAATTTTAGATAAAATGTCAATTCAATCTGAAAAAGGCCTCCCCATGAAAAGGATTTGACCCAGAAGGGTATATTGATATGACTAAAAAGAAGGTAAATCTGGGTGGGTATGTGCATATACCCTACCCAAAATATGATATAATCAGAAACATGGGGGAAATGGAGGCCAAAGTGGCCATTGATGAATATAATAGGAGAATTGAGCATCAAGTGAAAGAGATAAAGGAAGTAGAGATGTTGTCTTCTGAGAGCGATGAAGCCACTAGTGAAAGTGAACATCAAGGTTATGGTGATAATATATCTAAGACCAAAATTCTGAAATATCAACCCTCCTGCAGAGGACATGAAATTGATGAAAACTTTGATGCAAATACCAGGCAGCTTGCCTACAGATCATTTGTTTCTGACGATGAATTTATAAAGTCATCAAAATTTAGGTCAATCCTATGAAAACAAAAGGGGAAAGAGATAAGAAATTATGTCACAAGCATCACACCTAATAATGAAACTGAGTTATTGAATACACTGAAGAAAGATGTGGACAATGAAATCAAGAATATGACTCCAGAAAAGGGGAGAAATTTTTTAGAAGAGTCTAGTGTAATGATATTTCTTGGTTTGGATTTAAACTCAACTCTTTTTTTGATAGTTTCTTGCACAACAACAATACTACTCACAAACTCAACCCTGTAGGAGTTACATAAGTGTATATTGGATCCAAATTCAATCTAGATGAGAACTCTCTCATGATTTGGGCTTTGTATCCTCCACACAAGAAATATATGGTCATTGACATAGAAAAGGAGTTTGGACACGTGATGACATTCAAGGTAGGTGAAGTTGATCCTGTGGCTAATGCAAATATTGGCATCAAAGTGGCCAATTTGAACAAAGCATAGATTCAGATGTTGATAAGAGAAAGAGATATGTACAAAAATAGTAATGAAAGAATATCAAGACAAAATGAGTTTCTAAAGGATGCTAAATTATTAACACAAGGAGAAAGTTTTCAATCTAAAGGCAGACAAGAAGAAGCACACATAGCCAAGGAAAAATTTGAGGCATTCTCTATGGTACTATAGAAGAGGCAAGCTAACCTGATGATTTGGATGAATAAACTATGGGGAACTCACTCCCAAGGACATACTACATTTGAATAACACAAAAGAGTGAGTGATAGAATCCAAGAAAAGGTCCAAGAAGCCCAAAAAAAGACCCTCCTGACAATAAGATCATAACAGTTGTTGAAGACCTCCAGAGAAAACACAAGAAATATCATGATGAACTTCAGGCTGACATAAAGGAACTTGTTGATGTTACAAAGGAAGGAATTCCCGTGATGTTCATAGAAGGAGGGAAGCAAAAAGATAAAGATGAATGGATAGTAGTGTGAAATTTGATCTTTCAAAAGGCTTTGGATATGGCCAAGGATAAGGAATCAGCCCTAGATGATACATGTAAACAGTTGGAAAGGATGGTGGTCATGGAGATAGTAGCTAGGAATGTAGTGGAGGATGTTGATAATCATCGAAGATAGGATTACTTGGATCATATGGCTAAAGTTAATTTATGGCTAACTAGATCCTAATCTTTATTTTTATGGTTGTTAAATTTTAAAAGACTCTTATGAAGAGGTGTGTCCTCTTCATAATATTGATATTTATGGTGAACTCTTGATGGTTGAAGTAGATTAGAACATATCAATAGGATAGATAGATAGCAGAAATTTTCCATAATGTTTACATTTCAAAAGACCATGTTGCAAGCATAATTTTGAGGAAATCAATGAAAAATCTCTGATTCAGTGGTTCCATTTTGGCATCTATTGTTTTTTGAATTTATTCAAATATATGATTGTCTCCAACTTGATGTTTTCTAGTTATTTGAATTGATATATCAAGTATATAGTCAATTTTCCAATACACATTTGTTGTACTTGTGTGATGTAATTATTTGGTTTCTTTAAAGAAGAATTAAATTGCTTTTGATCAATCATAGTAATCTAGAAGTGACAATTGGATTAGTAAGAAGAATCATATAATTAGGATTGATATTCAGTCTCCAGTAGGGTTTTTCAATCACTTTCTTGCATGTTTATAGAAGTTATAAACTAATATTTGTATGCCAAAAAAATAGAATTTCTGCTAAATAGAACCTATTCATCATAAACTTTCATTTGAATCCATTTTACCTAACAAGGCACTGGTCTCACCCATTTTATTTATTTAGTTTTAGTAAATTCATTTCAAAACTTCACATCTGTTAACTAAACATAATGAATTTAACCTTGATATTTCTTATATAATTTATACCAAATTAAGATCACATCTCTCCATTATGAAATTGCAATTGTGGATAGATTGATCAAGTAGGAAACATAGTTCAAATATGCATCATTTATATAGGTACACCCACCTAGGTTTAGCAGAGCCTAAAGAGTAGAAGGTTCAATCACATTAGTTGGCCTTGTATGTTAGCCAAAAATGGGTCAAGAGCTTGGCAACCTCTTGTGGTTCAAAAATTCATTTTTGAGACCTAACATGGCCTTTTCTTATTGGTTGGTATTTTGTCCCACATTCATCCTATTCTTCAATCTTCCATTCCTCAAATCTATAAATAGAGAGTTTCCCTATTGATTTTGGATCCATCAACTAAGAGCATAATCACTATAGGAATTTATCATTTGAGTTCATAGCATTTCATATTTTGCAATCAATTTAGCTAGGTTATTGGCAAATTTTCATCAAGGAAGCACAATCATCATCAAAGATCATCACTTTACACCAAGGAATTGGGAAAGGGCTATTTTACACATCAAAATGACACCAGTTCCCCCATGGGATGCTGGTTTGATTGTTTAGAATAGGATTTCATATTTTTTCTTTTATTATCTTGCCTTTTATTCTTGTTCTTTACATTCAAATGAATTTCATGGGAAATGTGTGTTTTAGATTTTTTTCTTGACTAACATTGTGTTGTTTTTTCATTTTGGTGTAGGTCTAAGATATCCATTCACAACTACTATAGATTAAACTAGGATTGTAATGAATATTCTCAAAACTCTTCTTGATGCTTACAATGAGAAGGTGAGTGCTATTGAGAAGACTATAGAATATAAGACTCTTACTAAGGATCTTCTGTTAGGATTTTTGACATCTTATGAGATGAGGAAGCCGAGTTTAAGAAATGGAGGCAAAATAGAGATAGCTTTTAAAGCTACAAAAAATGAAGATTTGGATGAAGAAAAATTTGATGAAATAGAAGCTAAATTTTTAAGAAGAATGAGAAAAGGCTCCGATAAGTATGAAGGTAAGTTTCCCTTTAAATTATTTAGTTCTGGAGAAATGGGTCACTATGCTACAAAGTGTCTGAAAAGAGCTAAAAGGAATAAACAAAGATATGAGAAAGAAAAGAAAGGAAAGAAGATTAAAAAATCTTACTATGTGAATGAGAATACTAGTGTTTTAGATGAAGATTCAGAATATGAAGATCTAGATGACAATGAATGCTTGTTCTTGGTGATTAAGGATGAACCTACTTCTACTAATTCAGAAAAATAGGTAAAGGAAAGTCCTCCTGAGAAGGAGAAGGATAAAAATGAAGGTACAGTTATCTTTGCCCTATATGCTAAACATGAAAATAATTTTTGGGTAGTTGATAGTGGTTTCTCACATCACATGATTGGTGATAAGAGTAATTTTGTAAAGATTGAGAAATATGATGGAGGTATGGTTATAATTGGAGATGATATTGGTACTAAAATCTGTGGGATAGGTTCAATAAGTTTTGATGGAAAGAATCATATAGATGATGTTTACTATGTTAAGGGTTTAAGGAATAATCTGTTGAGTGTTGGTCAAATGTGCAGAAAATGATAGATCTTGTGTTTAAGGATAAGAAATGTGAGATCCAGAAAGGATCCAAAACATTGATTGCTATAGGAAAGAAATTTGAACAGAATATTTATCAGCCTAAGGGTGTTGATGGACGATGCTTTATGACTCAGATAAATGATAGTTGGTTATGGCATAGGAGAATGTGTCACATGAATTTTGATAACTTGGAAAGGATTATTTTTGTTTAGGCCATGAGAGATTTACCAAAAATACAAAGCCTGACAATGCTATTTGCATGAATTTTTAGTTTGGGAAGCAAGCAAGAAATCATTATAGATCAAGAGAACAATCTACTATTGGATTACTAGATTTGGTTCATATAGATCTCGTTGGTCCTATGAGATTGAGAAGTCTACTTGGTAAAAGATACTTTATGATTTTAATTGATTATTATTCTAGATATACATAGGTTACATTTCTTAGAGAGAAATCAGATGCATTAGATAGATTCAAGGAATTCAAAGCTATGGTTGAAAATGAAGTGAATTTGAAGATAAAATTCTTAAGATCTGATAGAGGTGGAGAATTCACCTCCCATGAGTTCAATATGTTTTTTGAAGTGTGTGGAATAAAGAGAATTATTTTCTTCAAGAACTCCTCAACAAAATGGAGTTGTTGAAAAAAAATAGAATAGTTCAAGAGGCTGCTAGGTCAATGATCACTAAAGCTGAATTACTAGAAGTTTATTAGAAATAAGCTATTCATACTATTGTATATGTATTCAATTGAGTTCAAGAAAGAGAAAATAGTACAAAGACTCCCTATGAGCAATGGCACATAATAATTCCTACAGTTAAATATTTCAAGGTATTCAAAAGAAAATGCTATATCAAAAAATATGAAGAAACTTTGGGCAATTTTGATCCAAGAAGTGATGAAGGAATATTTCTTGGATACTCTACCAAAAGAAAGGCATACAAATGTTTCAATAAAATACTGATAAATATTGTAGAGAGCTTGAATGTGAAGGTTGATGAAACAATGAAAAATTCTATTGATATTGATGGATATGTGTTTGATGAACATGACTGTGCAAGAATAGAAGAAATTATGGAAGAACATGATAAAGATGAGCAGGAAAAGAAGAATGAACAAAATTAAAGAGAATACTCTTTGGTGATGTCCCCTAGGACACAAAAATATGTACATAGGAATCATTCAGAAAATTAGATTATTGGAGACAAGACAAAAGGTGTGTTAACCAGAAGGAAAGTTGTTGCTGAAGAAAATTTGTGTTTATTCTCTGAGATTGAGCCAAAGACAATAAGTTAAGCCTATAAGGATGAAAATTGGAAGGAAGCAATGAAAGAATAACTTTTGCAAATTGAGAAGAATCAAACTTGGGAATTGGTCCCAAGACCGGCAGATAAAAATATCATTGGATCAAAATGGGTATTTAGAAATAAGTTGAATGAGAATGGAGAAGTTGTCCAAAACCAAGCAAGGCTTGTGTGTAAAGGCTACTCACAAGTAGAAGGCATATATTTTTAAGATACTTTTTCCTCAGTAGCAAGAATGGAAGCTATAAGGATGTTATTGGAATTAACTACTTATAAAGATTTCATAGTTTATCATATGGTTGTCAAGTCAGCATTTTTGAATGGTGAGCTAGAAGAAGAAGTCTACATGGAAAAATCAGAAGGATTTCAGTTAACAGATCAATCAGATATGGTGTGTAGATTGAAGAAAGCCTTATATGGATTGAAGCAAGGTCCTAGAGCTTGGTATGCAAGGATTTAACAAAGGTACGGTAGAGAATAATTTGTACTTTAAGATTAAAAATGACAAAATCTTGATTGTAGTTGTATGTGTTGATGACATTATCTTTGGAGGAAATGAAAATATGTGCAATATTTTTGTGGAAGAGATGCAAAAAAAATTTGAAATGTCTATGTTTGGGGAGATGAATTTCTTTCTTGGGCTATAGATTAATCAAATAGAGAAAGGAATTTTCATTTCATAGTCTAAGTATGTGAGAGAGATGTTGAAGAAGTTTGGGATGGATGGTTCCAAATTGGTAAGTACTCCTATGGTGACTGGTTGCAAGCTGGGTAAAGATGATGATTCACCTAAGGTTGATCAGAGCAAGTATAGATATATGATTGGTGGACTACTGATGTTGCGACTGGCCATGAGCTGCTACCCGCTTGGTGAGACTTGTATTATAGCAATCGAGTAGTATCATAACCATTCACCAGTGCCAAAAGGGGGCCCTAAGGTAGTGAATGACCAAAGAGGTAAGACCTTGTCGTTTGAATGCTACTAGACCAGATATTGTGCATGAAGTCTATCTTGTAGCTAGATTTCAAGAAGATCCAAAGGAAACACATGTTGATACAATTAAAAAAATGTTTTGTTATTTGAATGTCTTTCTGGATTATGGATTATGGTATCCCAATGATATTGACTTTAAACTTAGTGCTTATATAGATGCAAATTGGGCTGAAACTATAAATGAAAAAAAGAGTACAAGTGGTGGTGCATTCTTTCTTGGATGTAGGTTGGTGGCATGGCTAAGTAAGAAGTAATATTTAGTCTCTTTGTCTACTGTTGAAGCTGAGTATATTGTTGCTACATCTTGATGTACACAAGTTCTATGGATGAAACAGACTTGAAAGATATCACAGTGCTATATGATGATCCCATTTCTATCTTCTATGATAATACAAGTGCAAATAACATTTTGAAGAATCCTATGATGCACTTGAAAACGAAGCATATATCTATCAAAAATCGTTTCTTGAGAGAGAAGGTCATGGAGAATGAATTCAATCTTAAGTATGTTCCAATAAAGGATTAGATTGCAAATATATTTACAAAGGCTCTTCCTAAAGATACTTTTGAGTATCTCTAGGAGAAGTTAGGGGTTATTACCCCTCCTTTCATAAACTAAGATTCATTTGGAGATGGATTAGTATGGTGGATTCATGGTTCTATCTTTTTGGAATAATTTTTTGGTGACTACCTCTCAGGGGGAGCAGTTAGTTTCAAGTGTTCTCATTATGATTATTATGTTTTCATGTCAAAGGAAGATTCAGTGAATTTTTTTTTTTCCTTTTCCATTGATGTCAAAGGGGGAGAGAAATCATGTGAAAAGGAGACAAAGCTAATGAGAGAAAGCATGTAATGATGAAGATGATCTTCTGAGGGCGAGAAGCAACAAGAAAAAGCTTGAGAAGTATATTCAAAACTGGTATGGAATCTTTGATGGTTTTTCACATCATGTGTTATCATCAATGACAAAGGGGGAGATTGTTGCAAGAATAGAAAAAGGAATGAAAGTTTTGTCATTGATGTCAATTGGTCAACTAGTTATCTACTAGTTGTTGTTGGTTGTAAATGTTGAGGATATTGAGAAAATTATATTAAATGAAGATTGTAGGTATTCATTTATTGCTCAGGATGATGATCTGATACTTGTCCCTATGTTTGTGTAGTTTAGATATGTTAGTCATGACTGTTGAAGGTTTTTATATCCAAATTCTTGGCCATTGGTTCTTTGTGAAGTTCGAGTTGTGTTCACCAATTATGAACTATGTTTTTCTATGTTCTGGCTGAGGTTCGGGAGAAATGTTGCTGGTCTATATTTCTCTTTGATGAAGTCTTTTGACTTATGGTTCAATAGATAAGATGTTATGATTGCATTGAAGATATTATTGGTTTCTGGAAGTTTCAAACTTAATTGTTCTATGTGTTCTACATTGGTTTTGCTGACCATGTGTTAAGCACTTCTTTAAAGTTGATGAAGCGTGTGTTTGGGTTTCCCTCATTTTAATTCCACCATAGGATGTTTAGTGCCAACCTAATTTGAATTTGAAGTTGGATGGTTGACTTTGTATCTTTTCAAGGTTGGAGATAGTATAAATATAGGATGAGCTAGCAATAAAAAATTTAAAAAAGAAAAGAAGGAAGATAAGTGAAAGAGTAGACATGAATTTGATGCTATTAAAAAAGTGTGTGTGAGTTATGTATGTGGTAGATCAGTTTGAAGCTTAATGTTGAGTTTTTGGATGTAGTGAGCAGAAGGTGAACTCTATCATTCATGCAAGTTGATCAGTGATTATGGTGGAATCCTTTGTTGCATTTGGATTGTTCTCTCTATAACAAGTCTTATTTGTCTTCTTTGTATCTGTGTGGTAGTGAGCCCTCTAAATTGTATCCTTGTTGGATAGTGAGTCCTTATTGTAGGCAGTGAGCCTTATCTCAGACAATGAGCATTATCTCAGGTAGTGAGACTTTTTGTAATCAGTTTTGATATTCTCTACAGTGTGAGTTAATCCTCACCGTGGTTTTTCCCTCATTGGGTTTTCCACATAAATATGGTGTTATTGTGTTTGTGCATTGGCATTTGATCATTAATAATTTAAGAAGTTTATGAATTATTTTCATTAATTGAAATGAAGGTTATAATCTATGACAATTGATTCACTCCCCCTCTTAGTTGTCCTATTCAACAACTAGTATTAAACATATTATTATTGCATTTGAATAATTAAATGTTATATTTGAATGTTTTTCTCATAAAACTATTTTGATGTCAAACAATTTCTTGGTGGACCTTCAAGCTCCATACCTCACTATTCATGTCCTCAAACAACTTTCACTCAAGTAACCTTTATTCATTAATGGTGTTGTAAAACAATGTTAGCTAGTTTTCATAATTTTGCGTATACAAATCTAAAACATTGATGAGAAACACAAACATTGGTTGGTCTTGAGAGATCATAATTATATTTATCATTCTTCCATTCCTATCATCACGCATATTTTAACCATTTTATATCACATATCCCAATCTTTAACACCTTATATATTATACCACCTTCCTCCATATTTCATCTTATACAAATATCATTACAATAAACCTTTCCTTCTACTCATTATTGACTAGATCTCTTATACATTATTACTACACACCTCAATTTCCCACTTCATGTCTTATATTCGAACCTTAGACACCACCTAATTCACTTTATGGTCTAATATTCCCTCCTAATTACTTCCCATTAACCTCTAGTATAGTTTACCTTAAAAATATTTTATTATCCCATCCTAGATCATCCAATTAATCTCTACTACTCCATTCTATGTATCATCATCCCCTCTTGATCATGCCACATTATCTTCTCCTAATTCACTTTTTGTTCCTTTATTCCTTCCTAATCCCATTCCATTAACATTTAATAGTTCAACCTATTTTCCATGATCCCCTCCTAGCCCATCCCACTAATATCTACTAGTCCATCATATGTTTCATTATTCCCTTCTACTCCTATTTTATTGTACCCTTTATTATTTCACCTTATGTTCCATCATCCCCTATGTTCCACCCTCTATTCCTTTACCCATTCTATGTTATACCATCTTTATCTATGTTTCATCCTATAAATCTTATCTATTATTACTACACATGGGTCAAGTTACCACTTAATGTACTATATTCATAACCTAGACACCTTCTAATTCACCCTATGTTCCATTATTCCCTACTAATCCCATCCATCTAACCTCTAATTTTTCACCTTATATTTTGTTTTCTCCTACTATCCCATCCCATCAATCTATACTAGTCCATCCTATGTTCCATTAACCCCTTCCATTCCCATCCCATTACCCTCTCTTATTTCACTGTATGTTCCATTATCCCCTCTTGGTCTTGTCCGATTATCTTCCCTTAATTCATCCTATGTTCCTTTTTTCCCTCCTAATCCCATCCCATCAGCCTCTAATAGTTCACCCTATATTTTCGTATCCCATCCTATCCCATCCCATTAATATATTCTAGTCCATCCTATGTTCCATTAACCCCTTCTATTCCCATCCCATTACCCTATCTTATTTCACCATATGTTCCATTATCCCCTCTTTGTCTTGTCTCGTTATCTTTCCCTAATTCACCATATGTTCCTTTATTCCCTCCTAATCCCATCCCATTAACCTCTAATAGTTAACCCTACACTCTATGATTTACTCTTGGACCATCCCACTAATCTCTACTAGTCCATTATATGTTCCATTATCACATTTGACTCCCATCCCATTGTACCCTCTATTATTTCACCATATATTCCATTACCCCCTCTTAGTATTATTGGATAGGACAAGTGAGAGGGGGGGGTGAATCAGTTATCACAAATTTTAACCTTAAATTAAATTACCAGAACTAACACATAAACTAATTAATTGATTAACCATCAAATTCCAATGCACAAACATAATAACACCAGATTTACTGGAAAACCCAAGGAGGGAAAATCCATGGTGAGGATTAACTCACACTATAGATAATATCAAAAATGATTACAAAAAGGCTCACTACCTAGAATAAGGCTCACTATTTGGAATAAGGAATCACTATACGAATTCACTATCCACAGGGATATAACCTAGATGGCTCACTTCCACAAAGATACAAAGAAGACAAAGAAGACTTGTTACAGAGAGACAAAATTCCCAATACAACAAAGGATTCCACCACAATCACTAATCCACTTGGATGAATGATAAAGTTCACCTTCTACAAACAGCATCTAAAAACTTAGTGTTAAAACTTCACACTGATCGACCACACACATAACTCACACACTTTCAAAATAGCATCATAGTCATGTATGCTCTTTCACTTATCTTCCTTTTCTTATGTACACTTTTCATTGCTAGTGCATTTTGTATTTATACCATCTCCAACTTTGAAAGATACAAATTTGGCCATCCAACTTCAAATTCAAATTAGGTCAGTGTCAAACATCCTAGGGTGGAATTAGAATGAGGGTAACCTAAAAACGTGCTTAATTGGGACCCATAATAGATCCAACATGCTTCATCAACTTTGAATGTAGTGCTTGACACACGTTCGACCAAAACAGTGTAAAACACAAAGATCAATTAAGCTTGATGCTTCCAAATGTCAAAACCATCTTCAATAGAACCAAGGCAACACAAATCTCGAACCATACAGAGAAATATGGACCAGCAACAATTCTTCAAGACCTCGGCCAGAACACATAAAATATAGTTCACAAATATCAGACCAACATCCTCAACAACTCACAACCTAAAACCTTTTTTTATACAATTTTCTCAATATCCTCAACATATATAGTCAACAACAACTAGTAGATAGCCAACTAACTGGTTGGCATCAATGACAATACTTTCATTCCTCTTTCCATTCTTGAAACAATCTCCCCCTTTGTCATTGATGGGAACACATGATGTGAAAAACCATCAAAGACACATAACATCTTTGAAAATAATTTTCAAGATTTTTCTTTTGCCTCTCCCCCTTAGAAGATCATCATCCTCATCACCTACTTTCTCTCTTTTTTCACATGCTCTTTCTCTCCCCCTTTGAGATCAATGGAAAAGGAAAGAAAGATATGTTCATTGAAACTTCCTTTGACATAAAAGTAGAATACTCATAATGACAACACTTAAAACATTGTTTGCTCCCCCTAAGAGGTAGCCACCAACATCATTAATCCAAAAAATAGAATCATTATTCCACTAGACTAATGCATATCCAAATGGATCTTAGTTTGTAAAAGGAGGGGAAATAACCCCTAGCTTATCTCATAGATACTCAAAAGTATCTTTAGGAAGAGCCTTTGTAAATATGTACACAATTTGATCTTTTGTTGAAATATACTCAAGCTTGAATTAATTCTCCATGACCTTCTCTCTCAAGAAATGATGCCTGATAGATATATTATTCATTCTCGAGTGCATTACAAGATTCTTTGAAATGTTAATTACACTTGTATTATAACAAAAGATAGAAATAGGATCATCATGCAACACTATGATATATTTCAATGTTTGTTTCATCCATAACTTGTGTACAACAAGATGCAACAACAATATACTCAGCTTCAATAGTAGACAAAGAGACTGAATCTCGTTTCTTACTCAACCATGACACTAATATACATCCAAGAAAGAATACACCACCACTAGTACTTTTTATGTCATCTATACTTTTGGCCCAATCTGCATCTGTATAAGCACTAAGTGTAAATTTAGTATCCTTGGGATACCATAATCCATAATCTGGAGTGTCATTCAAATATTTGAATATCCTTTTAATTTCAGTAACACATGTCTGTTTTGGATCTTCTTGAAATCTAGCCACAAGAAAAACCGTATGCATAATATCTAGTCTAGTAGCAGTCAAATAAATTATTCCACCAATCATAGATCTATACTTTCTCTGATCAGTCTTAGGTGAATCATCATATTTACCCAACTTACAACCAATCACCATAGGATTACTTACCGGTTTGGAACCGTCCATTCCAAATATTTTCAAAATCTCTTTCACATACTTAGATTGTGAAATGAGAATTCCTTCCTCTGATTGATTAATCTATAGCCTAAGAAAGAAATTCATCTCACCAAACATAGACATTTAAAATTATTTCCTACATCTCTTCCATAAACATCTTGCACATATTTTCATTCCCTCCAAAGATAATGTCATCAACATATACAACAACAATCATGATTTTTTCATTTTCAATCTTGAAATATAAATTACTGTCTATCGTACCTTTGTTAAATCCTTACTAACTCAAGTACTTATCTAGCCTTGCATACCAGGCTCTAGTATCTTGCTTCAATACATATAAATCTTTCTTCAATCTACACACCATATCCAATTGAGCTATTAACTGAAATCCTTTTGGTTGTTCCATGTAGACCTCTTCTTCTAGTTCACCATTCAAAAATGTTGACTTGACATCCATCTGATAGACTTTGAAATATTTATAAGTAGCCAATGCCAAAATCCTTATAGCTTATATTCTTGCTACTGGGGAAAATTATCTTATAAATCTATAACTTCTACTTGCCAGTAGCCTTTACACACAAGCCTTTCTTTTTTTTCTGACAACTTTCCCATTCTCATTTAGCTTTTTTTTGAATACCCATTTTGATTATCTACTGGTCTTGGGACCAATTCACAAGTTTGATTCTTCTCAATCTGAAAAAATTATTCTTTCATTTCTTCCTTCCAATGTTCATCCTTACTATCTCCACTTACTGACTTCAGCTCAATCTTAGATAATAAGCACAAATTTACTTCAACAACAACTTTCCTTCTAGTTAACACACCTTTTGTCTTGTCTCCAATAATCTGACTTTTTGAATGATTCTTCTATATATATTTTGGTGTCCTAAGGGACATCACCAGAGCATCTTCTTCACTTTCATTCTAGTTTTCTTGCTCATCTTTATCCTATTCTTCCACAACTTCTTCCATTCTTGCATATTCATGTTCATCAGACATATACCCATCAATATCAATATAATTCTTTACTATTTCATCAAACTTCACATTTGATCTTTCTATAATTTTCCTCAATATTTTATTGAAACGTATGTATGCCTTGATTTTAGTAGAGTATCCAAGAAATATTCCTTCATCACTCCTTGTATCAAACTTATCCAAAGTTTCCCCATCTCTTCTGATACAACATTTGCTTCCAAATACCTTGAAATATTTGACTGTAGGGATTCTTTTGTGCCATAGCTCATAGGGAGTCTGTACTATTTTCTCTTTCCTAAATTTGATTGAATACATATACAACAATGTGAATAGCTTCTTTCTAGTAAAATTCTAGTAATCTGGCTTCAGTGATCATTGACCTAGCAACTTCTTGAACTGTTCTATTTTTCCTTTCAACAACTCCATTTTGTTGAGGATTTCTTGGAGCAGATAGCTATCTCTTTATACCATGTACTTTAAAAAAAATATTGAACTCATAGGAGGTGAATTTTCCACCTCTATTAGATCTCAAGAATTTAATCTTCAAATTCACTTTACTTTCAACCATAGCCTTGAATGCCTTTAATATATCTAATGTATCTAATTTCTCTCTTAGAAATGTAACCCATGTATATCTAGAATAATCATCAATTAAAAGCATAAAGTACCTTTCATCAAATATAATTTTCACTCTCATGGGACCACAAATATTTGTATGAACCAAATCTAGTAATCCAGTAGTAGATTATTCTCTTGAGTTGTAATGACTTCTTGTTTGCTTCCCGAACTAGAAATTCCTGCAAATAGAATTTATAGTCTTTGTAATTCTCAGTAGATCTCTCACAACCTGAACAAAGCTGATTGTTTCCAAATTATCAAAATTCATGTGACACATTCTCCTATGCCATAGTCAAATATCATTTATCTAAGTCATAAAACATTGTCCATCAACACCTTTAAGTTGACAAATGTTTCCTTTAGATTTCTTTCTAGTAGCAATCAATGTTCCAGATCCTTTTCGGATCTCACATTTATCATCCTTAAACATGAGATCATATCCTTTTCTACATATTTTACCAACACTCAAAAAATTATGTGTTAAACCTGTAACATAGTAAACATCGTCAATATGATTCTTTCCATCAAAACTTACTAAACCTATCCCACATATTTTAGCACTAGTATCATCTCCAGGGATAACCAGGCCTCCGTCATATTTCTCAAGTTTTATAAACTTACTCTTGTCACCAGTCATGTGATGGGAGCAACCACTATCAACTATACAAAAACTATTTTCCTATTTAGCATGTAGGGAAGAGATAACCATACCTTCATTTTTCTCCTTCTCTTTTTATTTTTCTTTCTTTGGAGGAATTTATTTTGACTGTCTTTCTTATTTAGTAGAAGTAGGTTCATTCTTAATCGCCAAGAACAAGCATTCATTTTCATTTGGATCATCATATTTTGAATCTTCATTTGAAATACTAGCATTCATATTAACATAGTAAGCTCTATTAATCTTCTTTCCTTTCTTCTTTTCCTCATATCTTTGTTTATTCCTTCTAGCTCTTTCCAGACATTTTGCAGCATAGTGACCAATTTATCCACAACTAAAGGGAAATTTACCTTCATACTTACCAAATCCTTTTCTCATTCTTCTTAGAAAGTTATCTTTGATTTCATCAAAGTTTTCTTCATCCGGATCTTCAGTTTTTGTAGCTTTAAAAGCAGTTTATGTTTTACCTCCACTTCTTAGATTCAGCTTCCTCATCTCATAAGATGTCAAAAATCCTATCAGCAGATTCTTAGTACAAGTATTGTAATCTATAGTCTACTCAATAGAACTCACCTTTTCACTGTAAGCATTAGGAAGAGTTCGAAGAATCTTCTTTACAATTTTGGTTTCATCTATAGTAGCACCAAGGGGTCACATTCCAGCCACAACCTCATACAATCTTTGTACATAGGATTCAATATTATCATCTTCAAACATGTGTAAAAGATCAAACTGTGTTTCTAGATTCTATAATTTTTCCTCTTTTACCCTCTCATCGCCATAATTTTCTCTTTCTAAAGCATCCCAGACTTCATTTGTTGTCTTCAAATTCTACACCATAATCAACTGGAAATGTACCAGACTATTCTTCAAGATGAAATTTTCCTTATTATTCACTTCATGTGCTCTAATTTCTTCAAGTGTACTCAGACCATTAGTAGGAGGAGTGTAGGGTTTCTTATAAGATTTATCTACATCATATATGCAATAATCCAGATATTCTTCCATCAATACTTTCCAGATACCATAATTAGTTCCATCAAACCTCAGATAATCATATATCATTTTGCTAGCCATATCAGACCTTCCTCAAGTGGTTAATCTCTTCACCAAGGAACCAAGCTCTAATACTAATTGTTGGATAGGACAACTAAGAGGGGGGGTGAATCAGTTGTCACAAATTTTAACCTTAAATTCAATTACTATAACTAACTCATAAATTGATTAAGTGATTAACAATCAAATACCAATGCACAAATATAATAACACTAGATTTACATGGAAAACCCAATGAGGGAAAACCATGGTGAGGATTAAATCACACTATAGAGAATATCAAAACCGATTAGAAAAATTCTCACTTCTTGGAATAAGGCTCACCGCATGGAATAAGGACTCAATATCCACAAGGCTACAACCTAGATGGCTCACTCCCACAAAGATACAAAGAAGAAAAATATGACTTGTTACAAAGATACAACAATCCCAATGCAACAAAGTATTCCACCACAATCACTGATCCACTTGCATAAATGATAGAGTTTTCCTTCTTCTCACTGCATCCAAAAACTCAACATTAATATTCACACTAATCAACCACACACATAACTCACACACTTTCAAAATAGCATCAAATTCATGTATTCTCTTTCACTTATCTTTCTTGTTTTCTTATGTACACTTTTCATTGCTAGCACATTCCATATTATACCATCTCCAACTTTGAAAAGATACAAAGTCATCCATCCAACTTCAAATTCAAATTAGGTCAGCACCAAACATCCTAGGGTGGAATTAGAATGAGGGTGACCCAAACACACACTTCATCAGGACCCATAATAGATCCAACATACTTCATCAACTTTTAATGTAGTGCTTAACACATAATCATCCAATCTAATGTAAAACACATAGATCAATTAATATCAATGCTTCCAAATGTTGAAACCATCTTCAATAGAACCAAGGAAACGTAACTCTCAAACCATAAAGATAAATCTAGACCAACAACAATTCTTTCGAACCTCGACAAGAACACAAAAAACATAGTTCACAAATATCGAACCAACATCCTCAACAACTGACAACCTGCAACCTTCTTTTTATACAATTTTCTCAATATCCTCAACATATACAGTTAACAACAACTAGTAGATAACCAGTCAATTGATTGACATAAATGACAACACTTTCATTCCTCTTTCCATTCTTACAACAGGTCTTGTCTTTTTATCCCTTCTATGTTATAGCACATCCATCCAAATTTTATCCTATACACATGTCTTGTTACAAGAAATATTTACTTCCACTCATTATTGTCCAAATTTGTCTTCTCCATTACTGCTTCACACCTCAACGACCAAATTCACAGGCTATAGTAAAACCCTAGACATGTCCTAATTCATCCTATGTTCCATTATCCCTTTGAAAGTTAATAGTAACATAGTAATTCTTACTTCATTCATGTGAACTTTATTGTGGCATTATCACTATGTTGACAACATGCCCTCATTAACATTACTTCATCAACATATGGAATTTGAATATCAATGAGCACTTAACTTGGGCATTTGCAAGAGTTTGGACTATCCTAGTGAACTTAGTATTTTCACCATTCTATGATCTATAAGCACTATATTATAGTCTCAACTGAGGCCAACCATTTACTCTTTCATGTAAGGTCACTATACCACCAATATGGATTGTACTATTGCATAGACTACCATCACTTCCCAAATTTCTCTTAACATTGTGTTTCAAGTGCTTTCAACTTTCATTGACCTTTACCTTGTATTGATTTTTATTATCAATATCACCATTCTTGATTAGCTTCCTTCAAAAGTTGTTGCACTCATGATGCATGAATTTTTGGTATTTTAATCTATGAAGTTGTTGCACTTTTACATTCTTAATTCTTGCTCATTTATAATAGTCATATTATTGCTCTTTTCATTTTCATTTTCTGCTCATTTATTATAGTTATAAAGGGACTACCTAGAATTGTTTATATGATTGTCATATATGTTTTTTTCATTTTTAGTTGTTGAAAAAAAACAACCTTGCTGATGTTGGTTGCATGATGGACAATGGATTTGTTGTAGCAATAGCCAATTCTAATCCTTTGAGAGAGGTATGCAATAGATTAGTCGATTGGACATTATATTTTCTTTTTTATGGTCTATTATTGAAAATGTTCATGATACTTGTATTTAGTTTAATTTCTATCTTGATGGTTGCTACAGGTGGCTATCACTCCAGATCATGGATGTGGTAATGTTGTAAATGTGCATGATGACTATTTGTGACTATATTTTGTTATATGTCATTCCATAATTCAATTTCTATGTATTAACATCTATACTTTTTATTGTATCAGTTGAAGTTCCAAAGGAGTCTAGAGAGGAGGACTAGTGAGCATGTTCAAAAGACAAGAGAACCAGTAGACACTCCATCTAGTAAAATTTTGAAGGCGGCATGAGATATTTTTCCTTCCCCTAGAGGGAAATGACTATGTATTAGGGTCATTTTTTGTATGCCTATGTGGAATTTTGGAACATATATTTTGTACTATTGATATATGTGACATTTTATGTCCATATGGCTCTTCTGTAGTAAGTCTGTATGGATTTTTTGGACATATTGTATATACTTTTATCAATATATCATTGTATAGGCTTACAAATTTTTGATTAAAGAAAATATTATTTTACTATTTCCATTCTTGAATTATGTTATCAGGTGTATTATGTAAATTATATGCTTGAATGTTGTAGGCATGGGTTTTGTTTGCATCTAATGCTTAAATAATTACTGGCAATTTCTTAATAAGCTCCATCTAATGCATATTCTGTATATAAGCCTCATTCCTGGTGGTTTGAATCCTTTGTAATTCTTCCATCACTTTTGATTCACTTATTCACATGTACACTTCATGTATATTACATGTATTCGTGTGTATGCTTCATGCTTCCAATGTATAATTCATGTGTTCACATGTATTCTTCATGATTCATGTGTATACTTCATGTATTTGCATTTATTATTCATGATTCTTGAGTTCCATTGTTGTCTAGTGTTAAGGATTTTAACACCAAAAGGTTTCAAATGAACTGTAAGAGCTTCGTCCCATAAAAAATATCATAGAAAAATGTATTGATTTTAATTCATAGCTAAGGCTGACATCCAACAACTAATGATTCTGATTCTAAATCTTAGAAATCATTGAATTTGCATCTATAGAATAAGTGGATGCTTCAAACCTCATGGGAATATATATACCTCTATGAACTTGTATGAAGGTGCATCAAAACACATGATAGTTGTTGATCCAACCAACAAAATTTATTTGCATCTACTAATATCACAACACTTGACTTCTCATTAAATGAAATCAATGCACAGGTCAATTTTAATGTTATTATGAAGATATTAGATGTGTAAGAACAATAATATAATCTTCATTTCTTGATGCATCACCCATTTGAATTTATCTCATTTCTCCCATATTCATCATTTAAATAAATTAAAAATCCTCCTTCCATTTTCTATGCATGAAATAACATGACAAATCATTGGGAAAATGGTCCTATAACTGCCTCCACATCATGTTTTATAAATCTAGAGTGAAAAAACCATATTTCATGGATATTGAATATCTGGATCCAATGTTTCACTAGTAGGTTGAGTTTTCCATCTCAACAAGGGTGCACTATTTAGTGACAACAACTGTAGTTCAAACTCTTAAGGGATAATGTCGGTTGAACATAACTTAGAGTGATTCAACATGTTTGGGCATGAACAAGGACCACTCCTAGTGTAAATTTACCCATTTAGATGCATTTTAACATTTCATTTGGTCACACGAGTTGCAAAATGAAAGTTGCACCATTTTTCAACTTTACACTACTTGCATTTGACAAATTTTTCCCCAAGTAAAAAGTCACCACCACAAGAATTTTTTTTTGAGATAGATAACTCTGAGAGGTTATTTTATAGGGGCCCAACATGATCCTATAGGCATAGACAAGAAGTTTCTAAGCATCACGGTATCAGAGTAACAACCCATCAAAGATTGTAGCCATTTTGCACTTTGGACTCTTAAGGGATTATACTGATTGAATCTGGCTCAGAGTGATTTGACATGTTTGGGTGTGAAAGAGGACCATTACTAGCATAAAAATACCCACCTAGATACATTGGAATAGTGTTTTTGGTCACACGAGTTGCAGAACAAAAGTTGCACCACTTTGCAACTTTACACTACTTACATTTGACAACTTTTTACCCAAGTGAAAAGTCACCACCACGGGAAAACACCTTCAAGATAGAAAAAACTGAGAGAAATTATTGTAGAGGGTACCAACGCAATCCCATAGGTGTAGATGAGAAGTTTCTAAGCATCACAATATCCAAGTAACAACTCATCAAAGATTGCAATCATTTTGCACTTTGGACTCTTAAGGGATTCTGTCGGTTGAATGTAGCTCAAAGTGATTCAACATGTTTGGTTGTGAAAGAGGACCATTTCTAGCATAAACGTACCCACCTAGATGCGTTGGAACAGTTTTTTTGGTCACACGAGTTGTAGAACGAAAGTTGCACCACTTTTCAAATTTACACTATTTGCATTTGACTACTTTTTCCCCAAGTGAGAGAGGTTATTATAGAGGGGCCCAACAAAAACCCATAAGAACATACAAGAATTTTTTAAGTATCACGGTATCTAAGTAATATCACGTCAAAGATTGCATCCATTTTGCACTCTGGAATCTTAAGGGATTATGTCGATTGAACGTAGCGCAAAGCGATTTGGCATGTTTGGATGTGAAAAATTAATTTTCCTAGCATAAATGTACTTACTCAAATGCATTGAAATAATTCATTTGGTCATGCGAGTTTTAGAAAAAAAGTTGCACCACTTTGCAACTTTGCACTACTTGCATTTGACAACTTTTTCCCCAAGTGAAAAGTCGCCACAACAGGAAAACAACTCTCAGATAGAGAAAATAAAGAGAGGTTATTGTATAGAGGCCAAACACAATCCCATAGACATAGATGAGAAGTTTCTAAGTTTCACGGTATCCAAGAAAAAATTATCGAAGATTGCAACCATTTTGCACTTTGGACGCTTAAGGGATTCTACCGGTTGAACATAGCTTGGAGTGTTTGGGTGCAAGAAAGGACCATTCCTAGTGTAAAAATACCCACCCAGATGCATTTGAACAATTTTTTTGGTCATCGAGTTGTAGAACGAAAGTTGCACCACTTTACAACTTTGCACTACTTGCATTTGACAACTTTTTCTCCAAGTGAAGAGTCACCACCACGGGAAATCACCTTTGAGTTAGTGAAAATTGAGAGAGGTTATTGTAGAGGGTTCCAACACAATACCATAGGCATAGATAAAAAATTTATAAGCATTATGGTATCTGAGTAACAGCTCGTCGAAGATTGTAGCCATTTTGCACTTTGGACTCTTAAGGGATTCTACCGGTTGAAAGTAGCTTAGAGAAATTTGGCATGTTTGGGTGTGAAAGAGGAAAATTCCTAGTGTACCCACCCAAATGCATTGGAACAATTTGTTTGCTCATGCGAGTTACAGAATGAAAGTTGCACCACTTTGCAATTTTACACTACTTGCATTTGACAACTTCTTCCCCAAGTGAAAAGTCGCCACCACAAGAAAATGCCTCTGAGATAGAAAAAAGTGAGAGAGGTTACTATAGAGGGGCCCAACATAATACCATAGGCACACACAATAATTTTCTAAGTGTCACGATATCCACGTAATAGCTCGTCGAAGATTGTAGTCATTTTGCACTTTGGACTCTCAAGGGATTCTGTCAGTTGAACGTAGCTCAAAGCGATTCAGCGTGTTTGGGTGAAAAAGAGGACCATTCCTAGCATAAAATTACCCACATGGATGTGTTGGAACAATTCATTTTGTCACACAAGTTGCAGATTGAAAGTTGCACCACTTTGCACTACTTGTATTTGATAACTTTTTCCCCAAGTGAAAAGTCACCACCATGGGAAAACACCTTCAAGATAGAAAAAATTGAGAGAGGTTATTGTTGAGGGGCACAACACAATCCCATAGGTGTAGATTATAATTTTCTGAGTTGTAGACATGGAAAATGTACAAGTTTGTTTTGGCACACCTGATCTCGATTATTGACAACATTTCCTCTTAAATCACACTCTCACCATTTCATCATAATTCTATCCCTTAATCTAATAAATCACTATTTATCTGATTAAGTCTATCACCTCCTCTGATTAAATTAATCAATTTAATTTAATTAACCTTACATATCTGTTTAATTAAATAAATCATTTTATTTGATTAAATTCTCTAAAAGTCCTCTTATTAAATTAAATAAATTAAACCTTATTTGATTTAATCTAACATGTTCCTTATTAGAGAATGCAACTTTCATAATAAATCAAATACTTTGATTTATTAATTCATCTATTTTCCCTCACAAAGCATCAAAAGGGAATATTCATTCATTTGAATTCAAAAAGGCCAAGTGGACTTGGTCCTTCCAACAAGGCATTTAAGACCTCTTACATGTCCTTTGCATTGAGCCAAGTGGTCATAACTCCATTTGACTTCTCATCCACCTTGTCATTTCAATATTTCAAAATTCAAATTTATGCATTTATCATGCACATTGGCCAAAATGTGCTCATTCCTCATCCAATCACATGTGGACAAGTGACACAATGCCATTGGATTATCTTTTGTCCCACATTGCTCAATCTTACTCACCTCTTCCAAATTGAAGTCTATAAATTGGAGACTTCACTCCTCATTTATTATCCACAATCATATACAAAGTTAATCTCTTCAACTTGAGAGCCAATTTTGCCCACTTCCATCAACCATTAATCATCTTTCAAGATTTGCCACAAGGTTATGCTCAAATCTCTTTAGAGATTTGACCATTTCTCAATCACACACCATTGCTATTTAGGAATTGGGAAAGGGCCAATTGCAACACTTGATTGGCACCAATTCCCCCATAAGATCATCATGCTATTAGCTTAATTAGGATTGAATCTCTTTTATTTAAAGTTTATTCTGTTTTTCATTTCCTAATTTAGTTTGAATAGATGGATTTTAAGGGGAATCTCTCATACTTGATTACATGCATTTGATCTAACAACTAATGTGTTTTGTTGCTCTTGTGCATTTGTAGGTTTAGGGGTTCACATTTTAGCGTTAGAAGGAGGGCAAAATGAAAGATTCAATCATGTTTTTTAAAAAAAAATTGCGATTTTTAACTCTTTTTTTGTTGACATAGGAAACACAACTGCGCGGTGCTATATTGCACCGCTTCTGGCACTACGACGCAATAATTTTCCCCTTTTAGAGAAGTGGTGCCATATCAAACCATGCCTAACTTCCAAAATTCACCGTGGATTCTCCCCGCCTGTCACTTTTTCAAATCTCCTAACTCCACTGCATGGTTCTATACTGTGTCGCTTTCAACACTACGGCCCTATATCACTCCACGATTTCTCCAAAATTCGCCGCTCCATCCTTCTCACCTAAAAAATCTAAATTTTCAAACCAGGCTGCCCCCAAACTGCGCCGCTTACCTCTATCATGCCGCTTTTGCACTCTTTGTTTCTGCAAAACGCTACCCAAAGTCAACCGCACGGCGCTATATAGCACCGCTTTCACCCCAAACTGCGTCGCAGAAAAATAGTGAGATTTAAATTTGACATGTGCTTATTAAATTTAGGATTTTTCAATCTTTGACATTGTTTTCTTTCTTTTTGCTCTCTAGTTTTCTGTCGTTTTTGCAGGTTGGAGCAAAGGAAGAAGTCCGTCATGACATCATGTTCACCAAACCCAAAGTGCTTCTAAACACTAAAGTGTTCTTTAACACTCTTTAAGAAATTTGTTAAAAATGTTTGGCCTTAGGAACACTAAATTCACTTTGGGTTTAAAAAGAACAAGCAAATTTTTATTATGACACCATGCTCATTTTGTACAAAGTGTTTCTAAACACTAAAGTGTTTTTCAACACTCTTTAAGGAATTTGATAAGTTCATTGATCTTAGGACACTAAATTCCTTTTGGGTTCTAAAATAAACAATCAAATTTATTTTCAAAAGTTGCCAAGGGGCTAAAAAGAACCTTAGACAAACATACTAGATTTTTTTAAAAGGTTAACAATTGAACAAGGCAATCTCACATTTCATTTGGTGCTTAAAAAGAACTCATCATTGCTTTGAGAAGTTTAAAAATTAACATGTGTTTTTCATGCTTTGTAATCCTTTTTGCAAAGTAGTATCATTTGAAAAGGCATATGCACTTCTCTCGCACCTCATGGCAATCTTGAAATCAAAAGTCTTTTTGGTGACACTAAGTTACATAGAGGATTGCCTCCACATTTCAATTTGGGTACTTAATAATTGAAAAAAACATGCGAGTGTGAGCACAACATATTGCAGAGGTTTTCCCCTTTGTTTTTAAACAAAGGTTGTGTAAATGATGGGATATGTTAGCTTGCTTTTGTTTATCTTAGAGGGCCTACCTTGTGGGAAAAAGTAATCACCCAAGGGAATGAACCAACCAGGAACACGCTAAAGCCAAGTGACTTCCAACCGGTATATAAGTGTGGATTCTTGAGGAAAGTTCAAGAATCGCGAGGATTATTCTAATGAGATGGAAAGAAATGGACTCTCGTCGATGTTGGATAATCCCCCACAAACGGAATGCCCACATTAGAACCCTTTGTTTAGAAAAATGCCAAAACCTTGTCTATCTTGTTGGTGCAAAATGTCATGTCCTTTGAAGACACCCCACGTTATACATGCGGTTTTGTTGTAGAAATGGAAGGTATGCCATGGGAGATTCATGGGTAGTAATGCTTGGCTGACCCAAGAAGTGTGTGTCATGGAGGGGAGCCAGTGTGGTCAAGCATTTAGCCATTCGTACAAGATATGCACGGCTAGATTTATCCAAGTGGGAACCCAACAAGATATTGCCTCATCATCCTAGGATTGTAAAAGTGCTTGAAAGAAAAGAACACATTGCTTGGTTCTCGAAAACACTTGAAAACGAACATTCACAAGACCTTCAAATTTCAAACCCCTTTTAGGAGACAAATACCTTTGATGAATTTAAGCACTCTTGCTCTTCCTAGGGATTCTATCCCTAGAGGTTTCTAAGTATTTGAATTCCATCGTCATTTATTTTCAAAAAGGCTAAACATAGGTAGCTTTTGCCCTATTTTCCTCAATTTCCACACAATGGACCTTGTGGGATGAGAAAGAAAGTAGGACATTAGATATATAGTTTGAAACATAAGCAAGCAAGTGTCTTTGATAAAAATAAATTCATTAAGCCAAGATAAAGAGACAAATTGAACTTCATGTGTGTTGTTCCCAATTATTTCCCACGAGATCAAAATAAAAAAGCCTAAGTTCAAAAAGATAAGCCTAAAAGCCCATGAGAAATGCCTTGAGATGCTCCTTGAACTGAGATAAAGACTTGTATACAACTTCTACAAAAAGGCTTCAAGGAATAATCCGACTTTGTATGCATTCTACTACCAACAGAATCCCAAACTTTTTGAGAGGTTTGCTTTCCTCCCATAGGAAGTCTAGCATGTTCTTCAACACTGAGGTCTTGTAGAAAGAGTTGTGTCTAGGTTCAAGTCTAGGATCAAAGTGTCATCCCCATCCATATTTTCATCAAATTGAATCTCATTCCATCATCAAACTTCTTGAGAACTCTAGAAAAATCACTCATGCTAAACTTAAAGGGCTAAACCAACATCACCCTATCTTGGCTTAACACACCTAGCCAAAATAGTCAAACTTTTGGACGAATTTACCTCTAGGATAACACAACTTCTTGAGGTCTACTAGTTCACAAATCACATCGGTTTAACATGCTTAGCTAATTCATCCACTTGTGCAAGTTCCCCTAGGATAATACAACTTCCCAGGGACTACAACTTCACTACAATCTTGTTTGACTCAATACACATAGTCAAACCATCATAATCAATCTAAGTCCTTACAATTTTAGCATAACCCTTCAAAAGTTCTCCAAAAATTTTCATTCACTTGCTTCATCTTTTATCCCATCATCATTACCACCCTCTTTGATCTTTGGCTTCCCTAGTTCTTCTCTTTTGAACCTGAAAGGTTAGGATCAAACGATCCCTATTTTTATGGTTCAAACAAGATCGCAATACAAGAAGAACATGGAAAATATCAATGAAATATCAACTTCCATTGAAATGAGTCAAGTGACCTCTGAAATAAACCTTATGGGATCAAGCAATCCCCCAAGTAACTCTTCTTTGCCATCACAAAATCCTCAAGAGGAGAGTTATGAAGAGGACCTCACAAATGAAGACATGGGGATGACACAATCCGAAATGATAAAAATGGTTCAAAACCCAGAGAACCACAAAATTATTAGTGCCATGTTCAAGTACTTAAACACGTTAATGGAAGGAGGGGTCCCATTCCCTTTTGACCTTGATGCAAGCACTAGTATGGACATGCCTCTTACAAATGTATCCCCAATGTCAAATATCAACCAAAGAATACCTCACATCATGACAACCATCACGCCAACCTCACCAATCAGGAACAAAGGAAGTGCTATGTTTCAAGAGTTATAGTAGCATTTCCTTGTGACTAACAAAGAGGTGGCTGTCACCACCACACCGAATAATTTTTTCCTAGTGAACCCATTACACCCATACATTCCACTCACATTCCACAATCCTATTGGTTCATCTTCATTCCATGCCTCACCAACCTATCAATCAAATATGCAAACTTCTCTATCACAAGAAGAAGGAGGTTTTTTTGGAACAACCGATGTTGCTAATCCCTTGTCTTTCCAAAGCAGCATACCATCTCTTCCACCATTTCCATTTGCAACCACATCACCACTCGGAGTGGGGTTTCCTCCCCTAAATACCGATAGTTTCTCAAAATAGGGCAATGTGCACATCACCTCGAATTCCATCTTTTTGCCCGCAATATCACAGCAAAAAGTGGTGACCATTCAAGCCACTGCAACAAATGCATCAACTGGTCTTCAAATATCCCGAAGCATACCCTCTCAAAGACAGAATATATCCACCACCCCTCTAACAACCCAAATCCCAACCACCACCATAACTCTCTCACCAGCCACAACGGTTGTGTTGATGGTTAAAATGACACAAACAACATTAAAACAGAATATTTGTACTCTATTTCTCCTGAAAAAGAAAGACTACATGTAGTGGCCTAACTCCCAAGGTCCTAGTAGTTGGTTCTCAACTGTTTGATGTCACTCAATTGGTTCATGCAACTGTAATATTCAAGGGGCCTGTGCTAGTAACAAAGGATTCAAGCTATGACTCTCTTTATCAAAATAGTTCCTATAAATCAATGGGTTTTAAATAAAAGAAAAAGATAGATCCAAGGGGTAAATCAATAAGTATGAATTAAATTTATCTAATATCCAGACATATACTTTTAACAATGAATGTTTTCTTAACCGATCACAAAAACCATAGCATGACACAACCCATAGTATGACTGTACCATTGTATACATCTTAGGTGCTTAATTCAATTCCACTTATTCGCATATCACAAGTATTTCCAACATTTCAAAACAACACACATTCATTCATCATTAAAACTATAGATCAACAGACTTCAATAACTTTAATTCAATGACAATTTAACAAGATAATTTTTAAACCTAGTTTCTTCTAATGGCTTTCATCACATAAGAAACTATCATGCTTCAACACAATCACTGGCATTCAGGTGGATTATAACTCATTAACCTTATCAAACAACACAATTCAATGCAAACTCCATATTTTGTAAACCTACAATTCTATTAACTGTAAAAAAAGATCTGGTACAATGTATATCTGCAAAACTCTACAAAATTCTATCTCCTAGCACTAGGTAAGCCAATCCAATTCTCAATTAGCCAACCCTTACAATGTGATACCCATCTGGTATTTATAGATATACAAAAGAAGTTCGAACTTCACTTCTATCTTAGGATTTCCACCTTTTTAGGAACAATCAACTTTCTTGGAAACTCAGATCAACTTTGATCTTGAGTTCTTACATTATGCATTCAGTTTGATCTAACAATAGAAGATAGAAATAGAAGAAAATAAGTCATGCGCCCTTAAGACTGTCAGTGTTGCATGCATGCAACATGCAAGGAAGAAGATCATCATGTGACATGCAAGGAGGAAGAACATCATGCATGCAAGATTTCTATGCATGTGAAGCTGGATCCGCTATGAACTCATCATAAATGGTGAAGACTTGTTGTAGCATATCCATATCTGGCCCATCAATCCAATCATCTTCAAATTTGATGCGATCCCACTCAATTGTAGCAAACTCTTTCATACTTCTTACCTTGATCAACTCTCTCCCTACAACTTTTATTTCTTATTTGACTTATACAAGCCGATCTATCACCAAGTCTCCTCCATCATCTTTCTCCTTCAAGCAAACCTCTAATTAGACCTTTAGATAAATCATCATAACACATGCTTCATCATAACACATGCTTTTAAAACATACCTGTCACACATACATCGGAGTCGAAACTAGATAGAAGCTCAAAAGAATCTCTTTTACAAAACTGGCAAACTCAAGGCAAAAACCGATATAGGAACTTCACCTAATAACAAATGGGCTCGGAGTCAGAGTCGGAGTCAGGAAGGTTATCGGAACCGGGATCGGAATGAAAAAGTGATTTGGTTTTCTTCAAATTCTCATTTTCATATTCTATTTCCATTCCGCCTCTGCCTCCAATTTATCATTACTTTGAAGAAAGAATTTCCATTATATGCGGAGCCAGACACGGGATAAAAATGGAATTGATAACCTTCGCAAACAAAATTCTTAAGTTCAAGATCAGTTCCAATCCCGCCTCCACTACTTATCAAATACTTCAAGGAAACCTTTTAAAACTCAGAATTGGAAATGGGATAAAAATGGAATTGATAACTTTTTTAAAACAAAACTCTTATGTCCATAATCCATTCCAATCCCGCCTCCGCCTATGCTAATCATGACATCATCAAATTTATTCATTTTCAACATAATTGCATGATTAAAACCTAGGTCGCTATAAAATGGAAAAGGAGCTTTAAAAATACCATACTCATATGACCATGGGGAATCAATGGCACTTCTAAGATATCATTTTTTAATCATTTAAAGTAATTTGCAGAGACAAATGAAACCATAATCTAATAAACCTAATAAAAACTAGGGAATGGGTTTAAAACCCTGCCATTCTACCAGATGACGAAACCCTAATTTAAACAATAAATCTAATCTACCCTAACTCACTATAAAATCTCTAATCTACCTCACTGTAAATTCTTAATCTAACTCACACCATTAAAAACCTTTAATCTAATCTAATCTACTGCAAATCGAAAACAAAATACGCAATCACAATTAAGACATGAAAACGACAATGCCCAAAAATAGAAAGAAACAACATGATAAAACAAGAAAACAAAGATTAAAGCAAAACAAACAAGCCAAAACAAGAACCTGCTCATTCAATCACATCGATGATCATAAAATTGCTTTAAAACACAATGATTGAACACGCGAGTAGATATAAAACAAAACACAATAAACACAACCGCAAATAAACAAACAAACAACAAAGATAAAAGACCTACCTCAAATGCAAACAAACCCAAGCTAACTTTCCAAATCAATTCACACACAATATCCCTTCTCTATCTCAATCAATTTGCTCAAACGAACTCTGCTATTACCCTTCGCACTCTCAGACTTGTGATAATAGCAATAATGATCGGCTTTAACCCTTAATAAAAGGAAAATATGTGAATTTCTACCTACACCGGCAACCACCATTAATGCAGTAAAGGCGGAGTCGGACTATAAGAGAACGAACACTGGTCTACAGTGCAACTTCAGTCAAAAAGTCAATGAAAAAAATTGGTAGGGGTGGAACTAAAATGGAAACAAGATCTTAAACTTATAAAATTTCCAAACCTCATTCCCATTTCAGTTCCGTGTCTAAAAACTAAAAACAAATACAAAAAGTTAAGTAAAAGACCAACCTAATAAAATAAAACACAAAAATCGAGACAAAACAAACATTAAAAAGTAGCAGAGGCGGGATTGGAATAGAATTTGATTTTGTAAATTTTGGTAACAACCATCCCAATTCCCACTCTGGCTCCACTTCCGCCAAAGACCAAAAACAAAGGCAAAGAAAAGACTATCGGGATAGCACCAAAAACAAGCCTCAAAAGAAATTTCAGAACCTGATTTTGCTTTGGTTTCGATTCCGACAAAGAAACCAAAGAAAAACAAAGTATTGGCAAAACTAGACTCCAAACTTTGTTTAAAAAACAACTAAGTACAAAAAATACAAAGGGGGACCCATTTTGACCAAAGAAAAAGATGGGGTGGTTATGCAAGGCATAATAGGTTGGCATCATTCCCGTTCCACCACCAATCCCACCAAAAGCCAACATGACCAATTCATTCACCACCCTAATCCAAACCCTTCAGAAGGCCAACCAACAAAGAGTACTCAAGAAAAAGTAGCAAGCTCAAGCCCAAGCACAAGCACAAGCTCAAGCCCAAGCTCAAGCCCAAGCATAAGCACAAGCTCAGCAATAGGCACAAGCACAATACCAAGCACAATACCAAGCGCAATTACAAGCAATCCATCTGCAAGCATACCAACAAGCTCTGCAAGACTTTCAAGAACAACAACAAGCTAAACAATAAGCTTTGTTGGTACAACAATAGGTCGACCAACAATAAGCTTTATTGGTGCAACAACAACTAGACCAACAACAAGCTTTACTAGCACAACAATAGATTGATCAACAACAGGCTTCCTGGGAACAATAAGAGATGGACCAACAAAAAGCGTTGTTGGAACAGCAGCAGCAAGATCAACAACAAGCGTTGTTGGCACAAATGCAAGCTACCAATAGGATTTGAACACACAACAAAGCTTGCAGAAAACACCCACTAGTACTCCTCCCACCCACCAAACACCTCACAACTCATTCATTCCACCTCTCGACCCAAGCAAAGATGTCGCAACACAAATCAAACTGCTCTCACAGAAAGTGTTGGAATTACAAGCAGGAAAACAACAAGGACACTAGGAAACTTGTGCTCTTATCCTTTCGGCATAAGTCTCACCATGGTACCATTCCCAAAGGGATTCGAGATCCCCAAATTTGACAAGTACAATGGAATGGGTAACCCTAAAAACCATGTCAGGGAATTTCAGGTGCATTGCATGGAGGTCGCATATGATGACACATATCTAATGCGACTCTTCCCTTGTAGTCTAACTAGTCTAGCCATGGAATGGTTTTCTCGCCTACCCACGGGCATTAAAAAATTTGAGGAAATCGTGGAAGATTTCCTTAAAAAAATTGCTTTCAATATGGGTGCGGACATTAGTTGGGAAGAACTATCAGCACTCAAACAAAGGAAAGGAAAGCTATTCACATCCTTCTTGTAAAGATGGTGATCCAAGGCCAATCAAAGCAAGTGGACCATGTCAGAAGAACAACAAGTTTGCACCATCATAGCCAACCTAGATGAAAACTTGGTATTTTACTTGAAAATGCAGTGCATCACATCCTATGATCAACTGATCCCAAAGACGCTCAACATCGAAAGAGCCCTTACTGCATGAGGAGGCACAAAAAAATTCACTCCACCCTAAGATAACCACCCGTCTAACAACTATAATGATAAACCTCAAACATGGTCGAGGAATAAAAATATCAGGAATGATGGCATGGTGGATGCTAAAGTGGTCATCAGTGCCCCTAAGAAAAACATCCAAAATCATCATCAACCGCAAAATCATAATTGTAACAATGTGCAGACTAATTTGGTAGTAGCACAGCAACAACCAACACCCATAAATCAAATCAACAACTTGGGTAATCAAGGAGGACCACCTCCCCAAGGCAAGTATCACCCCAAGAGAAGTTCACAGCTCTTGGTGAATTGATTGAGTCCATAATGAAGAAGTTGGTCAAAGAGAATCTAATCAAAGTCTCTAACTCAGAGCAATATGTAGAACCCATGACCAAACCACCATGGTATAATGAAAATCTCCTTTGTGACTTTCACAAGATCAAAGGACATACCACAGCCAAGTGCATGAGGCTAAAAAACATCATCCAAGACCTCATTGAGGATAAGATCATCAATATCAAATAGCCAGTCAGAAACCAAGACTTGAAAATATACACGAATCCAATGCCAAACCATAACCAAGGGAAGAATCAAGGAAATAATCAAGGGAACAATAAGGTCAAGCAAAAGTATGCTAGTGCTAATCTAGTGTATGAGGAGATAGTCGGATGCGTCGATGAGATGGTCATCATCATAAATGTCAAAGGAGCCAACAATGAATGTGGAGTCACCACAAGTGGTGGAAAGGTTACCATTGTCAGGGCACCAGCTAAGACCCCCATTTCTAATACAAAGGCCATCCCCTATGACTACAATGTCATTGACTAGGTGAAGAGAGTCCCCACCCAAATCTCCATCATGGAAATATTGAAAATCTCCACTGCCCATAGGAAGATCCTTGATGAAGCATTAGTTGCGTCCACCATCTCCGCCACCCTTGAAATAGAGTCGTTCCAGGCTATGGTGGGTAACATCGCTACCCCAAATCTCATTACATTCTCTGACCAAGATTTCTCCCTGTAGCCATTTCATAACCATGCACTCCACCTTCAAGTGCTCGTCCATAAAAAGAAAGTCAAACGAGTCCTGGTGGATGGAGGTGCAGGCCTTAACATCTGTTCTCTAAAGCTCATAAAGAAATTGGGATTCACCGAGGATTCCATTAATAAGAACAAAAGCATCACAATAAGGGCGTATGATGACCAAGAAAGAATGTCTAAGGGCACTATCAAAATCCCCATCCAAGTGGGACTAGCAACTATGGAGACCACCTGTCAAGTCCTCGACCTAGATCTACCATATAATATCCTCCTTGGATGCCCCTAGATCCACAGAATGAAGGAAGTGGCCTCAACTTATCACCAATGCATCAATTTCTCACATCAGAATGGGGAGGTCACTATATATGGGGATTTTGAACCTTTTGCCTACTGCAAAAACTTGGAAGAAAAGTTTTATAAGATCCCCCAAGTACCAAAAAATGATGAAGGGCCATCTACTTCATACATCGACCCAACCAATCTGGCCTCCACTTCTATGACAGAGACACCCACCATCCCTAACATATCTGAAATCAAAAACATGATCTAGGACAATGGATGCAGCGATTACAAAATGAAAATGAATGCATTTGTTGTAGGAGAGTTACCACAATCTCCTAGGTCGCATGGACAACCTCGGCCAGCTGAAACACCTATCCACACTGTTAGGGAAAAAGCTTCTGGATTGTGTCATTGGGGGGATCTTAGTCGAGAAAATGTGGATGAGGGGGACATCTCAAACATCTTATACCAAGATGAAAGGCCCACCCCCACCCTATCCATGGATGAAACTAATAGAGGGTTACAAATGATGTTTGGTATGGGCTATAATAGGAACAAAAGCCTTGGAAGAAATGGTGATGAACGGATGGAACCCATCATTGTAGAAAGAAGAATGTGGAACCTTGGCCTTGGGTATACTCCTCTGTGTATAATCGTACGTTGTAGGGGTACTCCTAGAAGGGCAGTCAGGTCCTCTCCCTGGGTAACAACAACCACTCCTACACCACCTATTTTCCTAGGCATCCCACTCGATAATTTCACTTTTGACATCATTGATGTTTGTGCCAGTAGTGACGATGATGATACCATAGCAGGTCTCCCTAGGCTCTTTGAAGATTATACCTTGTTAATGATTAGTGCCTCAAAAACCGATTCAAACCAACCAACCCACCAAATCACCTTAGTACACCCACAACTCATCGATCACAATCAACGAGGACCACCAATTCTAGACTCATTCAAAAATGATGAGGCACTCTCAGAATTCATGGGACTAAGGGATACAGTTCTATGTGGGGATCATAAGGAAGGTTTCAACATCGCATTAGACACCCAAGCATACTATGCAGAGATGATTGAGTCCTTCAGTCGGAAAAGGAAAATATCGAGAATAAGCTTGGAGTTATTGAGTGAAAATCACACTGTGGCACTCTCTAACCACAAAACAGTAAAAATAAAGGATGCATCCAATGGTGAGAACCTCCTTGAGGCACCGGAGGATGAAGGATTCAATCTCCCCCCTACTACTTTACATCAAGAAAAATCAGTAGTACGGGTAGAGCAGTGCAACCTTGTCAACTTGGGAACAGAAACAGAGTCGTAAATCACTTTCTACGTTGAATCGCTCTTAATAGAGAAACAAGAATTGTTAGCAGCATTCTTGAAAGAAATAAAGGTAAACTTTGCATGGACCTATGCTGACATGCCAGGTTTGGATCCTGAGGTAGTGGTTCATCATTTGGTTGTTTACCCTAGAGAAAAACCAGTCAGACAAAAGTTAAGGAAGATGCACCCGCAAATAGCCTCGCTCGTTAAGATTGAACTACAAAAGCTCCTAGATGTTGGCTTCATACGCCCGATCGATTATCCAAAGTGGGTATCTAATCTTGTGCCAGTCTCAAAACCGAATGGGGGCATCTGCATCTGCACAGACTTTAGAGATCTAAACAAAGCATGCCCTAAGGATGTTTTTCCACTACCCAACATTGACATGATAGTAGACATGATGGCTGGCATGAGATGCTATCCCTAGTGGACAGTTTCTTGGGATACAATCAGATAATGATAGAAAAAGAGGACCAACACAAGACAGCCTTTACATGTCCTTGGGGCACCTACTGTTGGAATGTGATGCCATTTGGGCTAAAGAATGCAGGAGCTACATACCAAAGGGCCATGACATTGATTTTTCATGACATGATCCACAAAATTGTCGAAGACTACATGGATGACATACTAGCCAAATCAAAGAAGAGACAAGATCACATAGCAACTCTAAGTGCAATCTTTGATAGGCTAGAACAATACAAGGTCAGACTCAACCCAAAGAAGTGTGTCTTTGGGGTACAATCAAGAAATTTGTTGGGGTACATAGTTTCAATGAGAGGGATAGAGGTGGACCCTACAAAGGTAAAACCAATCCTTGATATGGAAGCACTCAGAACATTAAAGCAACTTAGAGGATTACAAGGTAGACTCCAGTCCATCCGGAGATTCATAGCACAATTAGTAGATAAACAAATAGGGTATTCACATCTGCTCCACAAGGGAGTCACATTCAGGTGGGATGACAAGTACGAACAAGCATTCAAAAAAATCAAGGAATACCTACTTACACCACCTGTGTTAAAGCCACTAATCATTGGGAAACCGTTGATTCTATACATCTCAGCAACAACGGTCGCCCTTGGTGCCCTTTTAGCCCAACATGATGAAAAGGGAACTGAGTGGGCAATTTACTATATTAGTAGAATAATGGTAGGGCATGAGCTCAATTACACATCAATAGAAAAGGCTTGCCTGGCATTGGTATTTGCAGCCCATAAATTCAGACACTACATGCTAGCTCATCAAATTAAGCTAATTGCCAAGATAGACCTTTTGAAATATCTATTGTCAAAAGCAATGCTTACAGGCAGAATGGCTAAATAGGTAATGATATTATCTGAACATGATATTTAATATGTCGAGTGAAAGGCGATCAAAGGAAAATTTATTGTGGACCAGCTAGCAGAAGCTCCCCTCTACACATACAACCCGCTCGTATTAGAATTTCCAGATGAGTCTCTTTTCAATCTCGATGCAGCCAACCACTGGAAACTATACTTTGACAGTTTCCACACACAACATGGATCAGGAGTCGATGCATTCTTCATCACCCCACAAGGGGATTGTATACCGAGGTCTTATAAGTTGGCATTCCCCTATATGAACAACATTGCAAAATATGAGGCTTTAACCATAGGTCTCAAGATTGCGGCATAGTGGTGAATTATGGCATTAAAAGTCTATGGAGACTCGCAGATTATCATTAACCAAGTCAACAATGAATATCAAACTAAAGATGATAAGCTCACACCATACAAAAAGGTAGTAGAAAGCCTCAAGGAATCATTCATTGACATCACCTTTGAGCAAATACCGAGGGCAAACAACAAAGCAATTGATGTAATGGCAATGATCAGATCCTTGCTAGATATCCCTCGCAACGTCTCGAAACACGAATTCCTTGTAGAGCAGCTTCTTGTACCAACTTTCAAGGTACCAGAGTCAGAATATGCATGTGAACTCATTGGTCCTATTGATCTTTGGTACCATGACATTTACACCTACCTAAGGTTAGGAATCCTCCCAATTGACATCACCCGAACCTAAAGCGGACCTTTGTCAAAAGGGCCTTACGATTTGTCATCCTAGGAGAGACCCTCTTCCGTAGAAGTATTGATGGAACCCTACTACATTGTTTAAAACCTGAGGAGGCCATGACTACTCTAACTAAGGTAATCAATGGCATGTTTAATTCGCACTCAAGTGGTATGACCTTGGCTAAGAAGTTGCTGAGAATTGGGTACTATTGGCCGATAATGGAAAGAAAGGCACATGACTTTGTCAGAAGATGCCTACAATGCCAATAGCATGGAGATCTCATTCATGCACCAGCTCAAGAGTTGCATCCCATTGTTACACCTTGGCCCTTTTCACAATAGGGGCTCGATCTCATAGGTAAAATTTCACCCACCTCATCCAATGGCCATAAGTTCATTATCACCGCCACACAATATTTCACAAAGTGGGTTGAAGCAATTCCCATGACCTACATCACAGGTAAACAGATATCCAAGTTCATCCTGAAGTACCTCATTTGCCGATATGGTGTTCCTCAATCCATTATTTCTATAATGGGACACCCTTCAAAAATCAGGATGTCTGTGATTTGTGTGAAAAGCTCAAAATCCAACACCGCTTTTCCACCCCATACTACCCACAAGGAAATGGCCAAGAAAAAGCTACCAATAAGACCATTCTAAAATCCCTCAAGAAAATAGTCAATGACTCTTGTCGTGACTGGCATCTACAATTAAACCCCACCTTATGGGCCTACCACACCAGCATCCGCACACCAACAGGTGCCACTCCATTTTCCCTGGTCTACGGATCATAAGCCATCCTCCCTATTGAGATCGAGCTTCCATCACTGAGGATATCATTACAAAACCTCATCATAGATGAGGAATACAAGATCACAAGACTAAATGAGCTGGAATTACTAGATGAATGACGCATGGACACCCTAAATCATCTACAGGTCTACCAGAATCGCCTGAAATGGAGCTACAATAGGAAGATCAAGCAACGCACCTTCCAAGTTGGTGACCTTGTGCTAAAATAGAACCAAAAGAATGTGCCCAACCCAGATACAAAAGGAAAGTTTGAGCCTAACTAGCTGGGACCTTTTATCATCACCACAAGTTACAAATCAGGGGCATATCATTTATCAACACTAAAGGATGAGCCTCTGCAGGAACCCATGAATAGCTCTCACCTCAAAAAGTTTTATTCCTAAACAGTTGCAAGGTATAGAACCGAAAAATACAAAAAAATCAGAAAAAGTCCTGAAAAATGGTTACCTTAATGAAAACCTGGCAAACAAGCATCTTGACGACAACAAAAAAATTAAAAAATATATATATACAAAAAATCCAAAAAAATCAAAAAAAGGATTGAAAACAGTAAAGAAAAAATTCATCCTCTAGTGAAAACCACTTCGGTGGCGCTTTGGACAAGTACCTTGGTGTCAAGAATAAATAGAGCACTCTCTATCCACCAGGATCTACATGACTCACTCACTCATTCATCCATCCACCCATCCACTTGCATCCATACCATAGCCTGAGCTGGTGTCCATATCATATCCCATCATAGTACTACTTGACATATTCCTAAGGCTAGTTTGTCCTGCCTTTATCAAAGTAGTCTATTGCACCACGTTGGGGGCATGTTCCTGTATTGGCATCAGATCAAATTCGTGTATATTCTTGGAATCTTCTCAAAATTCATCAAAAAATCCAAAAACATCCAAATCATTCAAAAATCCAAAACAAGTTGAAATATTAGAAAATCTTCAAAAAAATTCATCATTGAGTCTTGTCAGTCTTTCACCTTGTCGAACTACATCATCTCTAAGCTTGAACATAGGCAAGGTTGATCTTTGATCATCCCCTAAGATGGTGAGGGTCAGTCCTTTAGGCGTCTATCACATTGGGAATCTGTTTGCCCATCTAGTCTCCATCTTAGGTCAGTCATTTAAGCAATAAAAGGGGCAATCCATTTTTCCATCTTATCATCAAGACAGTCCATCGTCAGTCAAACTACATGGTCTCTACGTGTATAACGTAGGCAAGGCTAATCTATGGATCAGCTCCTGAGACCCCTAGGATAGGTCTTTAAGTTAGTCCTTTCTTCGTAAATCTCAAAATACAAAAACATTAAAAAATGTGAAAATACTAAAAACAACCTCAAAATATCTGAAAAATCCAAAATGGTGCATCCATTTCATCTCGCTTTCACCCCCGATTGCCATCACTCATAATAAATCAATCGTCACCTTCACCCTTTGGTGATTCAGTTAGAAGCAAGTCTAACAGGTTCCAAATTGAACACCTAATCGTCAGAGTCTTGAAGGTCTAAGTCAGTAAGCAAGCAAGTTGGTCAACTCGGAATATCAATAGCTTATCAGCCAATCAGTCCCACCAAAACCATGATCACAACATGTCCTAGGATGAATATTTCCTACAATGGAAATAAGCATCCAATACCCCTCACATTAGTTAGTCTTGGCTAGCAATATGAAGAAAATTAGCTTGTTTGGTTGTTTTACTTAATCTTTTATTGACTTATCTTTTTTTTTGCTCATTCCAAGGACCTCTCGATGATGCCTAGACAAAACAGGGTTTAGAGAGAAAGGAAAGGGGAAATGATCATTATATTTTTATCTATTATGCTTGTGGGATACCCTTGTAAAATAACTTATTCATATATATTTTGTTTGGTCTGTAGAGAGGATGTTTTAGATATCTTGTTGACCACATAGGAAAGCTTGCTTTTCTGTGTTTTGGTGAGAGATGTTTAGAATGTCCGAACTGCATCCTGAATGAAGTATGTATAATAAGTGTGAACAAGAATACTCCTATCTGATTGTCGAGCCAAAGTCCATCACACTAGGTACAACACCATCCTGGTCCTTTATACCTTGATGCATCGTACCTATGTGTGTTATCAAACATAATGCAATTGACCCCTTTGAAAATCCCAATTCCTAGCAATGCAAATCACGATCACCATCCTAACTAATTCATTAATTCTAAAAATTCTTCTATCTTCCTTCCACACTAACATGGTATCATAACAGTAATCCAAACACCGCAAATGCATACATCCTACATCCACTGGATTGTCAGCATCGAAAGCACATTACATCATATCATTATCTTAAGTCATGAAGAATAATATAAATTTGTTATTCTAAGCATCTTAAGAAAGCATTACATCATTATGCATATATAATCATTTGCATCCATTTCCATTTGCATATCATTACACCATCATTAACATACATTTCATCCATAGGATCATCATTAAAAAACATAGAAAATATACAAAAAGAAATGCATCCATTGCATACATTACATCACATAAGCATAAGAATAGAAACATCTCATAGCATCATACATTTGCATAATTAAACATCTGCATATCATACATGTGCACCATACATATCATAAAGGTTGAATCATCTCATATATATCATCAAAAAATACTATTATGATACAAATCGGATCAAGTGTACATCGAATGCATGGTACAACAAGGCCAAAATACTGCAGCCCATATAGCAAAAATACAAAAAACTATATGAGATCAAAAAAGGGGGCTAGCCCTGTTGGTTGATGTCCTCCCCATCCTGTCTGCTTAGAGAAATCCGGCACTCTGTCTACTGATGGCACCACCTGTCAGTAGTGTTGTCGATAGTACTCGGCCTCCCTGATGGCATCTCTGTACTCCCGAATGTCAACTAATCGACCCCGTGATTTGGATGTTGCACTCTCCAACTGTCTCCACCGGCCAATCTCCTGATCCCTCTCAGATCATGCTAGATCTCTCTTGGTCATAACTATAATAATCTGCTACCGAGCCTCATCTTGCTCAGCTGTTAGAACCTGTACCTAGCCCTACAACTGTTGAATCTGTGCATCCCATGGATCTGGCTATACTACCGATTGTACTACTGGCTACTACTTTGGGCCTACCTAGGGCTGCCCATCCTGTCCTACTACTAGCTGCACTGGTGGTACACCTCCCCAACCTCTGCCTGTTGACCTACCTCTGGGCCTTCGATGTGGAAGCACTATCTTGGGAACTGTCAGTCTCACTGGTGGTCTAAACCATGCCCTATACGCTAGAGTCACCCCTACGTCTATTGGTCCCTGATCGTATGGCCACGGCCAAGCCACTAACTATCTAAATGAGACAACTGCCTCATCTGCTAGAATGAGCGGTCCCCATGTGGTCTCTCTAGTTGAGTGCACAAAGAGTGCCATGTACTGATCATTGGGTATATCCTGCACCTCGTCGAACTGCATGGCTACCCTGTCAGGAAGGTACCTCTCTATCATAATGTGCTCCCGGCCCTGCATAAGTTTGTTCTCACAAGTAAAGAAAAGTTGCTCAGCATCATCATACCATGGCCCTATACCCATCCATGGCCTCCATATGAACACTATCATCTCATCTATAACCCACCGCTAGTGGGCTATACCATCTGTACCCATGTGAGTGAAGCAAATCCTCGCCCCGCCATAGTGCCACACCACGGGGTCATCAATATCTATAATGATCGGTGTGACAATTGGGCGAAGCACTGGGATCTGCTCCCGTGCCCAAATATGCAGAAGAGTCAATCTAGCCCCAAGAGCCCGACCCTCCAAATAGGTGAACTCGTGCAAATCTCGATACAAGGAGGCCAACAATACTGCTCCCAGAGAAAGCACACTCAGCGAGCACACATCTACTGCCATGCCAGTCCCCAACCCAGACTGAAATATCGGTCGCACTGATCAAGAGCTACAAGGCCAAAAATAATCGTGGCAATAATCAGGCTGAAAGTAGGGGCTATACCCCGGTACCTCTCCAAATCTATCTGACCATCGCAAAGGAAGAGCTCATCAACACCCATGACACCAAATCATAAATCACTCACTCTCCATGAATGGGCAATCGCAGGATGCGCCAGACATCCTTGAGGGTGATGGTGGCCTCGCCAGTAGAAAGATGAAAAGATGATGTCTCATTGTGCCACCACTCGGCCAAAGCATGCATCATACCTAGATGTGTTCGAATAGGAGGGACATGTGCAACGAACCATAGACCAAGCATTCCAAGTTGTTCCTGAAGGAATATGTGCATATACTGTAGTCTCTCAAGTACTGGCCACTGGTGCTCCCTCGAATGAATGACCTCGTGTCTCTCCTGCACAAGGAAAGAAGCTGTGTCAACTTCCCTAAAGAAAATCTGTTGTCTATACCACATTTCGCTTTTGAAACAATAAAAGCGGTGTTGTTCTCAAAAGCGGTGCAGTTTGCAATGTTCCAAACTACGCCGCATGGCTGACTTTGACACCTAAATTTGGCAAACTGGCCTGCGCGGTGCTATTTGTGCAAGCGGTCAACTTTCCTATCCAAAAATCCTAAAACCTAAACTGACCCACATGGCGCACTATGCACAAGCAGTCCTATATAGGACTGCATGGGCCTGTTTGAGCATTTTCTACAGCACTATATCACGTCGCACCGCTTTGACCATACCTAAGACCTAATAAATGCATGAAGAATGAGAAAAATTAAAGTTGGATAGGGGTACATATCACAGGTCCTACGGCGACTGGTCATTGATATACTTGTACCCGCTCTGACATGTGCAAAGGAAGCTATCATTGTGCCATCTTCTTCAAATCTCAGAGCTCTAAGTGTCAAATGTTTAAGATTGCAAATGTATTGAAAGTGACACCTCGAGGTCTATTTAAGCCTGAAAATTAGGGTTTTTTGACCTAATTTGACCTTCTAACTAGGATTTTGGTCCCCCGATCTCGTTTTCATCCAACCGAGAGTCATTTTGCATCCCTTTTGGCATTTTAATGCATTTTTCTAGCATTTTGGGGCATTTATGGCCTGTCGGGCACCTTGTCATCTTTTTTCGCGACATCACCCAAAAAATCAAAATTTTCGTCCGATCTCTCGAGGGGGCAGTATCTAGCAATATCCTTCCACTAGGGTAGCAGTGGGGCATCTGAAAAAAATTGAGAAAATCTTGAACCTTTGGTCACAGCAGTTTATTCTTTGAATCAATGCAACAAGTACATTGCTTGAAAGAGGGGCAAAATGTAGACATGGAAAATGTACAAGTTTGTTTTGGCACACTTGATCCCAATTACTGACAACATTTCCTCTTAAATCACACTCTTAGCATTTCATCATAATTTTATCCCTTAATCTAATGAATCACTATTTATCTGATTAAGTCTATCACCTCCTCTGATTAAATTAATCAATTTAATTTAATTAACCTTACATATCTGTTTAATTAAATAAATCATTTTATTTGATTAAATTCTCTAAAAGTCCTCTTATTAAATTAAATAAATTAAACCTTATTTGATTTAATCTAACATGTTCCTACTTGATTAAATAAATCAAATTATTTATTTAATAAATCATTTCCTCTCAATTCTTGACTTAAATCAATTCATAAATCTAAATCTAGATTGTCACATCACCTAATTTTTCATTAATTTAATCAAAACCATGATTAAGTTAATCCATTTCATTAAATTTCTCTAGAGAATGCAACTTGCACAATAAATCAAATACTTTGATTTATTAATTCATCTATTTTCCCTTACAAAGCATCAAAAGGGAATATTCATTCATTTGAATTCAAAAAGGCCAAGTGGACTTGGTCCTTCCAACAAGGCATTTAAGACCTCTTACATGTCCTTTGCATTGAACCAAGTGGTCATAACTCCATTTGACTTCTCATCCACCTTGTCATTTCAATATTTCAAAATTCAAATTTATGCATTTATCATGCACATTGGCCAAAATGTGCTCATTCCTCATCCAATCACATGTAGACAAGTGGCACAATGCCATTGGATTATCTTTTGTCCCACATTGCTCAATCTTACTCACCTCTTCCAAATTGAAGTCTATAAATTGGAGACTTCTCTCGTCATTTATTATCCACAATCATATGCAAAGTTAATCTCTTCAACTTGAGAGCCAATTTTTCCCATTTCCATCAACCATTAATCATCTTTCAATATTTTCCACAAGGTTATGTTCAAATCTCTTTGGAGATTTGATCATTTCTTAATCACACACCATTGCTATTTAGGAATTGGGAAAGGGCCAATTGCAACACTTGATTGGCACCAATTCCCCCATAAGATCATCATGCTATTAGCTTAATTAGGATTGAATCTCTTTTATTTAAAGTTTATTGTGTACTTCATTTCCTAATTTAGTTTGAATAGATGGATTTTATGGGGAATCTCCCATACTTGATTACATGCATTTGATCTAACTAATAAGAAAGAGGGGACACTCTACAAAGAATGGATAGTCATGCCATTAGAAAATTTGCAAGGACAACAAGGTGTAAAAGTCACTATGCATGGAGGTCAAGACCATAATGTGAGGTAAATGAAAATAAATAGACAACCACCATAAATTATGCAAAGGATCATCAAATTATACACAAAGGAAAATGCAATACTTAGAGAACAACCATAAAGTATTTAAGTCAAAGGTCTTTTATTTTATGACAAAAGTATTGAAAAGTCATTTTAATTATTTCATGGGGCTTAGTTTCATGATATTCACATGCACGAATGAAAAGGGATTAAGTTTCATCTTTGATTTTTTAGTTTGGAGGGCATCCCATTAATATAGGTATAGTAATTGGTTTCATTTTTTTTTGTGTGTAATGATATGAGAAGACAATGCCATGTTTTCACATACAATCTTGGATAACAGATCTGAAGTTACAACAAGAGGTAGTAGATTATTTGGAGAGGCACTATAAAATATTGATGTGAGTGGAATTTATGCATGCAAAGCGACAAGGTATAGTAATTATTTTTAAGTGTGGTTCATGAGGAGGAAGTCAAAAGCAAACCCTACATTTTTCATGGAAGTTAAACACTTGGCAATGAGCATTGACATGTTTGAAGTTGAAAACTTAATGAAAATTACCTATTGAAACCATAACGCATTGACACACCTAGTTTGATGCATGATGAGGAAATCCACATCATTATGACATTGATTTAAGGGTGATCATGATGCATAATGAAGGAAAGCTAGATCTTCATGATGTGGTGCAGGGGCACCCTAATACACTTTGATCCAAATTTGGGTTATATTATGAAACTTTTTTTTTTATTTTTTTTTGGTTTTATTGATGTAAATAAAGTCATTTGAGACCATCCTAAGTGGTTTAGGACCATTTTTTTTCATTAGGTGAAATTTAGGAAAATATTGTAAAAGTTTCTAAAAAGTTGTCAATGTTGTAATGACAACTTTGCAAATTTGTTAACCAATCAATTGTGGGTTGGTTGGGGGAGTATAAATGATTATATAAGCATAAATATATCTTGAAAACATGAAATCCAAGGTTTTTTGAAGTTGGAATTAATAAAACTTCAAGACTGCACATTTTAAACTATATTTTCTTGCAAAATCTTATCATTCTTTAACATTCTGCGGCTTTTTACTTGCTGGTACAGACCATAAGTTGATTTTAAAAGTTATAGGGGTTCATAAAATTTTCAATGATTTTTGTTTGAATCAAATCCATTTATTTTTGAGGAAGATAGGATCATTTTTGTGAAAACTACTTCTAAACCCTTCCTAGGGTTTCAAACTTGTGAAAAAATGCCATAACTCAAGATTCCAGCATGGGGAAATGCTAAAAATTTGTGGAAAATTCTGTTTTTACCTCATATACATCCTTGCAAGGTTTGGATTCATTTCTTGCATGTGGGTGGAAGTTATTCCTAACAATTTGATTCTTTCCATGGTGAAATAGTCATCACACACCCCTCCAACCTAGGGTTTGATAAATTCATGCATTGTTTGATGTGGTATGGGCATAGAGAATTATTCCATGTTATTTGGAGCTTGTGTAGACCAAAGGTTCCATCAGATCAGTTTTGCTTATGTTGGTTGAGTAATAGTGCATCATTTATGCATTGTGTCAATAAACCAATCTATTGATTTGTGCCTTGGAATGTTGTATCATGGAATTTTGAGTCCAAAAAGGGTTGATAATCATCATGATATGTTTCTAATAACCCGAGACAACCCAAGGTATGTGTTCATGATGTTTCATACTTTGTTTGTTCTATTGGCCATGCGACTATGTTGCCAAAGTTGACAAGAGCACCAAATGCCAAGTGACTATTGGGAGAGATTGGTTAGTGGGATTTTTCAAAGGTGTTGGTGTTAGAATCCAAGATCACCTACATGCAATAACCTGTTACATGCAAAAGACATTCAGAACAAAACAAGATCTGTAAACCTCAAAGTGTAAAATGCATTATCAGAATCTCAATTATTACAAAGAGATCAATCCTTATGAAGGAGATCAAGAAACCCTAAATGAAACCCTAGTGTGCACACTTAATAATTAATAAATAATTATTAATGTGCCTAAGTTTAGCTTAAGCAACTAGAGGAATAAGTGACTTAATTAATTAACCAGTATGATATAATTAATTAAGCATAATAACTTATTACTCTAACACCCCCCCTTAAGATGAACTTAGGAAGAAGCTAAAACACTAGAAGAAGATGCATGCAAGAAAAGATGGGTCCCGGCAACTAGGCCTGATCAGGTACCCATTTACAAATGCAAGAAAGAGGTAGAGGAGGAAAACCTAGTGGGACAAAACCCCCCTACAATGATATGACATGCTGCAAAGAAGCACTAGAAGAACACTGGAACCACAATCTGGCAAGCAAGGAAAGATACTTCTGTCTACAAGAAACCATATCGGAATCATAATGATGCAACAGCAGACCCGATGCCACGGAACACTCAAAAACTCCAAATGGGAACAACGCTGGAATCTATGAAGTAGCAGTCGATTATTAAATGACGTATCACTAAAAATGAAGTGCAAAGATGCAAGAGGCACTCTCCCAACTGTCAAAATATCTAAGTAATCTCCAAAACACCCATCAGGCCAAATCTGGATTAATGAAAAACTTGGGATAGATACAGAAAAAAGTGCATGGACAACAACATAAAGCTCCTTAATACCTTTCCAACGCCGCAAAAATAGCAAAAATCGGAGATCGTGGCAAAAAGTTATGAGCTCAGAAGCATAAAAAGTACATCTAAATTCAAACAGCAATAAATGTAGTAAAACAGGAAAATACTGTAAAATAAACTGCACCAAATGAAAGTGCTCGGAACCAGCTTTTCAGCGATATCTCGTTTGCCCGATTTTGATACCGTATGCCCAAGTTATGCCAAAAACAAAAAAACTACTCTTTTAAGGCAAATAAGGGTTAGGAGGGCAAACTGCCGTACGACCGATGACGTCATGCTGATGTCAGCACCTCACTACAAAAAATTTGATGGCCATCTGGCCGTCGGTGCAAAAATCTGGCCCTCCTGCAAAAAAATTTGGGGCCCCTGGTCGCCATATGACCGTGGGCGGGGGGTTCAGGGGCCTGAAGTGGGCGGAGCCCTTGGTCCTCCATAGGACCGCGGCTGCAGCGCAGGAGCCCTCAGGAGCTGAGTAGGGTCGGCAGCCGGATGGGGGAGCCACCGGCGGTGGCGGTGGGCCGGTGGCCGCCTGGTGGCCGCCCAGTGGCGGGAGCCATTTGAATTGGGGGCGCAGGCACAGATCCCGAAAATGGGTTTTTTAATTTTTTTATCGATTTTCGTGCCTCGTGAAGCGTGCTAGGGAGGCCGTACGGCTTCCCTGGCAAAAAAAATTTCCTCAGAAACCAACTGCTCGAAAATGGATGATTTGACAAGCGTTTCTAGGGTTTTGGGGCGCTACGAACGCGATGGCGACGTCCATTTGAGCCCATAGTCTCCCAAAAATTTGGCTACCCCCAGATCTTGCAAAAAAAGATGCCTGTGGAAACCCTTGCACTTGAAACTCACTAAGAAGCCATATCTTCAGATCACGAATAGGCAGTGACAGGTCTGGAGCTCTGATACCATGTTAGAATCCAAGATCACCTGCATGCAATAACCTATTACATGCAAAAGATATTCAAAACAAAACAAGATCTATAAACCTCAAAGTGTAAAATGCATTATCAAAATCTCAATTATTACAAAGAGATAAATCCTTATGAAGGAGATCAAGAAACCCTAAAAGGGAAACCCTAAATGAAACCCTAGTGTGCACGCTTAATAATTAATCAATTATTAATGTGCCTAAGTTTAGCTTAAGCAACTAGAGGAATAAGTGACTTAATTAATTAACCAGTATGATATAATTAATTAAGCATAATAACTTATTACTCTAATAGTTGGAGGGTATTGAAACATTGTTGACCCATTATTCATGCTTTTCTTCCATTGTTGGTGTGTTTTTCCTTCCTTGGATGCCCACTAGGCTAGGTTCTCAATGGTGGCAAGGTGTACTAAGATGTCTTGTGCATTGATTTTCAATGAAGCCCTTGAAGGGTGATTGAGATTATGTAAATAGATAGATCATGATGATAGTGACTCTAAAAATAATCCAATATTAGAGTAAATTTTAGAAATCCAAACACAAAAAACCTGAGAGTGGATAAGCTTAACAATGATAGGTTCCCTTTTATTGGTTTAGAATTATATATAGTGGGGACATATTAATTGGAAAGGTGAGTTCGCATAATTCTCCTAGTAGAAAAATTTAAATGTACCATAAACCATTACAACTAACTTTAAATGTAATATACACATTTAATTGAGGCATATATTAAGGAATATACACATTTGCATGTATTGTTTTTTCATAATTTTTGTATGTCAAAAAATACACTAATACAATAACAAATATTACAATAGTGATGGACGAACATCTTGAAAATCCTTCCATTTCTCAATACTTGTAGAAATACATGTAGGGAAATAATCCTCCCATTTGCATCCCAGATCATGAAATATATTATACAAGAAGAAACAAAAGGAGTTGCTACCTAGTTTTTTTTCTCCAATCCACCTCAGGTAGCCCAATTATTTGCATTCTAAAACACTTGAAAACATGTACATCCCCTACTCCCATGGAAACATATGGGTAGTAGCCTCTCCATGGTTGTGTATGCTCACTAGAATTTAGTCCACAAAAAACCTGCAAAAGCCTAACAATTTCAAACATGAAGTCACATAAAAATCATTAAAATACCAATAACTAAATAATGTCAGACATACACCTTCTGACCAGATCTATGACCAGATCTATTATCACCTTCATGCATGTTATAAGAATATAGATTGAAGGTCCTACAATGGTGATGTGGCCCATATTTCACTACTTTCTCATCTCTTGATGATCCTATATATAAATTTCAAATATATGTAAACATAATTAACATAAAACATGTAGCATATAAGAATCCAAAAAATCTACAAAATGGAAAAGAAAGAGAAGATTGAAAACCAGAAACTGCACCAACAACTAATGTTTCTCATACCACTGAACACTTGCACCAGCAATTGATGTTGTTATTTTCTTAAGTTGATAATCTTTAATGAAGCCTTTCCCTTTTTTCTCCTTCACTAGTATTGCATATCTCTTCACTAAAGCAAACATATAATTAATAAGTGGGTGAAAAGACAGTAAAAAATGCATCAATGATAGTCCTAAATACATATGACATCAAACACCAATAGAGAATACCAACTTAAAGGTAGTCAATAGAGAGAAATATATAATGTCATTTTGCAGATTAAAAATATTGTAATTTTGCAAACCCTTCTACAATCAAACTTCAACACTTGAAAGGAAGTAGTGATGAATAACATGACTTTACAAATTCAATATGCATACTTACAAATCAATCCAAGGAACCATAAGGGTCTTCTCTACTCTTTATTATGTCAAGTCTCATGGTCAAACTCACACACTTTCCACAAGTTCTTGTTCATAGGTCTACCCTTATATTTGATCAAATGAGCATTAGTTGTTACGACAAGGTTCAATTAGTGAAGAATATTTTGATGTGTGTCGAGGTCCTCGAACAACCAAACTATAGCATTCTTAACTAGGTACCTTCTCATCCATGTTCCAGTAACAACCACCAAACCTGTAGGATATTCTATGTTTTCTCCATCTATAACTGGGCCCTCCAATTTATTTTTGGCCTTGATACAATGACATAGGTAATAATTTGGTCCATCTTCATTTTATTCATTTGCAATCACCACATAAACATGCCATGCATTGATATTTTAATCTTGTTATATGTATTTAATGAACATCAAAATAAAACAACAAAGTAAGATATATTACCTAGTTCTAGTAGGTACAATACATGATCAAAGTCAATGAATGATTTCATCTCTTGTTGTATGTTGTGGTTGTGTTTATGATATGTGGTTTTCATTGATGTCAAACTATCACCATTGATGATTTTGAAGGTTGTATATGTCGAGGATATTGAGAAAAATAGAATAAATATGTTACAAGCAGTCTACAAAGCTATGATGATCAGAATGGTGGAAATTTTTGCAAGTTGTTATTCAGAAGTCACGCATTAAAGGGTTTGTTGCTGAGCCTATCTAGTATGTTCTCTAGAATTTTTAGTGGTACGCATCAAGATTGGAGTGAGTTATGAGTTTATGAGTTCCTACATTTATTTTATTCTTGTTGCAGGTGTTTCTGGAAGAAGAGAATGCAATTCTGGTAAATTAAGTTGTTGTGTATTCTCCTATGATGATCAGTGATGTTTCTAGATCATGCTCTATCATTATGGTACATCCGTGTTGATCGGTGTGCTCGTGATCAAATATTTTCCTTTGTGTGTTTGATTTTTTCATGTTCTTGGCCAACATGATGGTGGTAGCATGTTGTGGATCCTTATCGATTAATTTTTTAATGTCTAGCATGTTCGAGGATGTTGATTTAGGTCCTCATTATAATGTGACCAACTTAGGTTGGTACGCATTGAGATTTGTTTATGAATTGGGCTGACAGTTTGTGTTCATCTATTATTTATTTGTGGCCGACAGAGTTGTTAATGAAAATTCATGTAGCAGATATATAAGACCGATTATTTCCTCATTTTGATGTATGCTTGATGAATGTATGCGAAGTGTGAATGTGAAATATGTGAATAAATATTAGATCATTCGATTTTAGAGCAGAGTGTGAAGAATATTGAGTGAAGTGTGAAGAATTGTTTATGTGCCTAACTGGAACTGTCATCAGGCTTTTGAAGAAGCTAATTTCTCAGTTCAACCCCATCAGATGGATTTAATCTGACCTTTTTATGTAAGGCAATGAGCCTTCCCTTTGACCAATGAGCTCTAGGTAGTGCGCCTAAATGCATGTGCATTCCTTATTCATTTTTCATTATAATTCTAATTGGGTATAATCTTGTGGACTAAAATCTACCGTGGTTTTTCCCCTAACGGGGTTTCCACATATAAAATCTTAGTGTTCATGTGTTTCTAATGTGTTGTTGATTCATTCTTTCACTATTAATTATCAGATATGGGATTAAAGGTTAATAAGGTTGAATAAGTATTAAATTTTGTGACAATTGATTCACCCCCCTCTCAGTTTTCTATTCTTGTTTTTCCAATAATTGGTATCAAATTAGGTTCCTTTGAAGAAGTTTAATAGCTTGAGGTGATCTGAGATGACATCATACAAGAAGGATAGTCCCAGATTCAATGGTACAAATTACTCTCTATGAAAAGTCAAAATGGAGTTTCATTTGAAGTGCATTGGTGAACCTTTCTAGAAGATTACAAAGAACAAATATAATATTTCTCAGAATGGTCCCACTACTCTAGATCAAATCAAAGAAGCTGAAACTAATATCAGGGCTATAGAATCATTACTAAGTGCTTTGACAAATTTAGAGATGACAAATATGATAGGTCTAAAGAAAACACAGGAGATCCTGAAGAAGCTTGAAACATTGTATGAAGGAGATGCACAAGTGAAGATTGCTAAGCTAACAAGTCTAAAAGGAAAATAGGAGAACTTGAAGATGAGTGAAGATGAAAACATTGTTTCTTTCATGCAGAAGGTAAATGAACTAGTGATGGGTATTAGGTGTGCCAGTGGAATTATGGAAGAAGATGATATTGTGGCCAAAGTGCTCAGATGAGTGCCTAATTCTTACAAAAATAAATATCATGCTATTGAAGAACTTAGGACAGTAAAAAATGTGGCAAGAGACATGTTGATTGGTAAACTAGCTTCCTTTGAGTTGAGTGAATTTGGTGAGTCTACTCCTAAGACAAAATCTACATTTAAAGCTACTATATCTAGAAAAATCCAATAGAGATATGATCTGAGAGAAATTTCTAGAAAAACATTCAAATATGAAGATGAGATGAAATAGATTGAACATGAAGAAAGAGAGCTAGAAGAGCTAGAAGCATTGGTTGTGAATGTAGACATGGAAAATTGACCAACACACTTGATCCTGATTACTAACATTATTTCATCCTAAATCATACTCTCATCTTATCATCACTCTTCATCCATTACTTAAATAAATTATTATTTATCTAATTAAGTCATTCTCACCTATTGATTAAATAAATCATTTTGTTTAATTAATCCTATCATCTCTCTTTTAATTAAATAATTCACTTTATTTAATTAGATCACCAAAGTATTATTATTAAGTTGGATAAATTAAACCTTATCTAATTTAATATAACATTATCCCCTTTAGTTAAATACATCAAAGCATTTATTTAATTAAACCCTTCCTCTCAATTTGATTTAAATCAATGCATAGATTTAAGTCCAAATTGTCACATCTCCTAAATTCATCATTAAATTAATTAAAATTTGGTTAATTTAATCTTAATCTGTCACATCCTTTAGAGAATGCAACTTGTACAATAAATCAATTACTTTGATTTATTAAATATCCTATTTTCCCTCACATGGCATAAAAGGGGAATATTCCGTCAAATTTGAATTCAAATTCAAGTGAGCTTGGTCCTTCCAACAAGGAATTTATTTCACCTTACAAGTCCTTCTGCCTTGAGCCAAGTGGCCATAACTCCATTTTCTTTCCTCTCCAACAAGTCATTTCACTAATTTGAAATTCCACCTAATGTCATTTATTGGCACTTTGATCAAAACTTGCACAACCATCAACCATTCATATCTTGAAAAGTGGCACTTGGCCATTGGATGTTGAATGATCCCACATTGCTCAATCTTGATCATTCTTCCAATTTTGAAGTCTATAAATGAGAGACTCTTCCTCTCATTCTATCATCCATAATTTGATTAAAATTACTATACTCAACTTCATCCTCAATCACATCCATTTCCATCCATTTCATCAAGATTTTATCTAGGTTATGCAAGTGTTGCATCATGGAGCTTGATTGAATCTTCATCAAAGTGGATCACTCATAAAAATTACAACAAAGGAGTTGGGAAAAGGGCCAATTTCTACACATAATTGGCACCAATTCCCCCATGGGATTAAGTGTTTACATTCTTAAATAGGATTTCAATTACTTTTCATGCTTTGTTCTTCATTTATTCCTATTTTGAGTATGTAGATGAATTTCATAGGCAATCTTGATTCTCACTTGCATATGAACCTAACTATGTGTTTGTGCAAGTCTAGGATTGGGGTTCACATTTTTGCACTAGAAGGAGGGCTGATTTGGAGAAATTCATCACGTTTTTCTAGAAATCCGTGGTTTTTTGACATTTTTTGTACCTACAAGAAATTGCACCACTCACAGTTCAGTGGCGCCATATTGAACCACTATCAGTCAAGCAACACTATATTGCACTACTCCAAACTCCAAACTCCATCGTCAAAGTCTTCCCGCCCACAAATTTCAAATTTATAAACTACGTCACAGGTTTCTAAACTCCAAACTACACCACTGGGCTAAATAGCATTTCTTTTGTGCTCTTTGTCTTGCTACAGAGTGCCTCTCTCAATCATCAGTGGCACTATATTTCCCCACTCGATTTTTCTAAACTCTGTCGCATTTGATAACTACACTGCTAGGTGACAATAAAAAGTTCAAATTTAATTTTTTTTGACTGTGCCTTTTTGTTTTCAACTTTTTGAGCTATTAACCTATTTGTTGTCTCTATATCTTCTGGTTTTAATCATTTTGTAGGTTAGGTCAAGGAGGAAAGAAAAGTGGAAGGTTACATTATGACATCATTCTCATGTTATACCAAGTGTTTTTAAACACTTTAGTGTTGTTTAACACTCTTAGAGAATTCTCAATCACTCTTAAGAAATTTGTTTTCTTTCATGCTTTAGGGAACATTAAATTTCCTTTTGGGCCATAAAAAGAACAATACAAATTTTCTTTCAAAGTTTGCAAACAAAATTCTTAAAAATAACTTTAGAATAACTTACTAGATTTGGTTTAGGGATTAACAATTGAACAAGGAAAATCCCACATTTGATTTGGTGCTATAAAAAGAATTCACTTTTGCTTTATGGATGTAAAATGAAAAAGTGTTATTTTGTTTTGTAATTGCTTACTCAAAGTAATACCATTAAAATGACGTATGCGCTTCTCTCACACCTCACGATGATCTTGAGAATCAAAAGGAATTTTGGTGATCTTAAGTTGAGTAAAGTAATTACCTCCACATTTCATTTTGGGATTAAAATTGAACCAATATTACGAGTGTGAGTGTGGCATATTGCGAGTGTTGTCCCTTTTTTTTTCAAAGAAGGTTGATTGAACTACAGGATATGGTTTCTTGCTTTTGTTTATCTTAGTGGGCCTACCTTGTGGGGAAAATTAATCACCCAAGGGAATGACCCAACTGGGAACATGTTAAAGCCAATCGACTTCCACCTAGGATATAAGTGTGGATATTGAAACGAAGTCCAATATCATGAGGATTATTCCGATGAGAAGGGAAGCAATGGTCTCTTGCTATACTGGATATTCCCCCACAAATGGAATGCCCACATTAAAACCCCTTGTTTAGCAAAGACCAAAATCCTATTTATTTATTGGTGCAAAAGGTCATGTCCTTTGAAGCCGCCCCACATATACATGCGGTATTGTTGTAGAGATGAAAAGTATGCCATGGAAGATTCATGGGTACTGATGCTTGATTGACTTGAGAAGCGAGTGCACTATAAGGGGGAGCTAGTGTGGTCAAGCATCTAATCATCCACATTAAATATGAGTAGCTAAATTTATCCAAGTGGGAACCCAACACATATTATCTTTTTAGCCTAGGGATGTGTGTATCACTAAAATCAAAACACTTTTCTTGGATCTAAAACATTGGGGAACAAACATTCACAAAAGCTTCAAAATTTCAAACCCTTTGGAGGAAACAAATATTCTTTGACAAACGTAAAGTGCTCAAGAACTGCTTACCCTAGGGATTCCATCCTTAGAGGTTTCTAAGTGCTTGGGTGTAATCATCATTTGTTTTCACAAAAGTCAACCTAGGAAACTATGATCTTGAAACCTTGATTTTCATATAATGGACCTTATGGAATGAAAAGGAATCGAGGCATAGACATTTAGTTTGAAATCATAATCAAGAAAAAAAATTGATAAAAGGAACTCTTTGAGAAAAAATAAGGACAATTGGACCTCACATTTGTTCTCTCAAATGATTTCCCATAAAATCAATATCCAAAAACCAAGGTTCAAGAAGCTTAGTCCAAAGGCTCGTGAAGAGCGTATTTCTATGCTTCTTGAGGTTAGAGAAATATTGGTGTATAATTTCTACAAGAAGGCTTCAAAGAACAACCCAAGTTTGTATGAGTTTTATTGTCAATAGAATCCAACTCTTTTTCAAAGGTTTTCTTTTCTCACTTAGAAGTATGGAATTTTCTTCAATACTGAGGTATTGTAAAAAAGAGTCTTGTCTAGGTCAAGTTTAGGATAAAAATAATCACTCTCATCCATCCCAAAATCATGAAAATTAAATCTCATCTCACTAGCAAACTCTTGAAAACTTTGAAACATCATTCATGCTAAACTTATAGGAAAAATCAACATCACCTTGTTTGAATTAATGCACTCAGTCAAATTATCAATCCTCTTGAATGAATTTACCTCTAGGATAACACAACTTCTTAAGGTCTACAAGTTCAAAATCACTTTGATTGGCTTAACACACTTAGTGAAATCATTCTCTTGTACAAGTTTTCTCTAGGATAACACAACTTCCTAGGGTTTACAAGTTCATTATCATCTTTTTTGGCTTAACACACTGAGTTAAACTCTCCTTAAATCAAAACCAAATCAATTCAATCCCTATTAAAATTTTAGCATCCCCCCCCAAGGTTCTTGAAGAGTTTCATTCATCTGCATCATCCATCTTCCATTTATCTCATTCCCATCATCAATTTTGATCCTTAGACTTTCCTAGTTCTCCTTTTGTCTATAAGATTAAGATCAAACAATATCTATCTTATGGTTCAAACAAGATCAGAACACAAGAGGAACATGTAAATCACTAAGGAAACATCAACTTCAAGTGACCTAAGTCAAATGGCTCCCAAAATAAACCTTGCAGGATCAAGCAACCCTCCAAACAACTCCTCTCTTCCATCACAAAACCCTCGAGAGGAGGACCATATAGAGGACATCACCGATAATGACGCAAGAGGAAATAACTAAAATGGTTCAGAATCTTGAGAATCATAGAATTGCCAATGCCATGTCAAAAATTAATCCCTCTCTATATATACATGTGTTAATGAAAGAAGGGGCTAAACTCCCTTCTGACTTTGATGTGAGTACTAATGTAGAAAGGCCTCTTGTAAGCATACCCCTGGTATCGCTCCCAAACATCACTTAGGATATTCCCCAAATCATATCAACAATCACTTCAACCCCACCAGTTGTTAACAAGGGAAGCACCATGCTTCGCGTAATCCAAAAGCATCGCCTTGTATACAACAAAGAAATGAATATAAACACCACACCAAATAACACCATCCCAGTAAATTCATTACACCTGTATGTTCCACTTACTTTCCATAATCATGTGGACTCATCCTCATTTCATGCAATGCCAATCTATCTGTTGAATATACAAACTTCTCTCCCAATGATTTCGCAAGGAGAGGGTGGGTTATTCGGGACAAGGGCAATCATTGATCCTTCCTCATCATCCCTTTTCCAAGGGAAAACACCACCATTCCCTCCATTACCTTTGACATATGTATCATATTTTGGGTTGGGCCTTCCCCCCCTACCCACCACCAATCTACCAAACCAAAGCAATCTAAGAATCACATCCAACCCTCTCATTTTTCCATCAATATCACAACAACAGATGGAAACCATTCAAGCCACCACAACGGTCAACACATCCACTAGTCTCCAAATCTCTCAAAGCATGGTTTCCCAAGGACCAAGTGTCTCGATCACACCACCCACAACCCAAACCCCAATCACCAACATGACCCTTCCACTCACCACAATGGTCAACACCATTCCCAATCCACCACCGATTCCACCAAAAGCTAACATGATGAACTCATTCATCACCATGATTCAGGCAGTTCAAAAAACCACCCACCAAAGGATACTTCAACAAAACCAACAAGCTGCACAGTTCGTTGCTCAGCAACTGCAAGTGCAATTAGCTTCCCAACAAGCTGCACAAGCTATGCAAGTAGCACAAGCTCAAGCTCAATCCCAGCACCAGGCTCAATAGGCGCAAGCATAGTACCACACACAAATGCAAGCAATTCATCAACAGGCATACCAACAAGCAATACAAGATTTTCAAGGACAACAAAAAGCTAAACAACAAGCTTTGTTGGCACAATAGTAGCTATACCAACAACAAGCTTTTTTGGTGCAACAACAACTAGACCAACAACAAGCTTTGTGGGAACAACAACAACAAAACCAACAACAAGCTTTTTTGGAACAATAGCAACAAGAACAAAACAAGCATTGTTGGTACAAATGTAGGCATATTAGCAGGCCCTAAACACATAGAAAAACTTGTAGCAAACCCCCACCAACACCCCACTCATCAATCAAACACCGCAAATGCCTCAAAAAAAATTCATCCCACCTCCTAATCCGCAAAACGATGTTGCAGCATAGATCAAATTGCTCTTGCAACAAGTGTTGGACCTTCAATCAAGAAAAACAACCAAAACACTAGGCAATTTGTTCCCCTATCCTTTTGATAGGAGTCTTACAATGGTACCATTATTTTGTTTGGTGTTTCTATACAACAACTCAGACAAAATAAAATTTATCCTATCTCTCTTGAAAGGTTGGTCTCTATGAACAAAGAGATAACCCCAAGGTCTCACGGGTGTCAAGTCATGACAATGTAGTAGAAAAAACTCGGTGATTAAATGTGAAAATGCTAGTAATCACAAGAGGTCTTATGCACAAATGCTGGAAGCTCTAAACACATCAAATTTTAAGATATGGTGATGCTTTAATTTCTAGTTCTAACCAAATAATAAAAGAAACAACAAAAGATGAGGGTTTCAGAAGTACGTTAACACTAGTTCTAAGATTAACCATGAAAATGATGAAATACTTGGAATGGACAAATACCTTAAACTAATTTATGTTCAACCTAGGCTATACCTACAATCTTGTAGAAAATAGTGCAATCTTCTAAGGTGTTAAAGATTTTTAGGCTGTAGACATTCATTCAAGAAGACTGAATGAATATCTACAGCTGAACTAAGCACATGAATATGAGGTACAGGTTGACCTTGCACAACATTCCCACAATCAATAAGTTTCCTAAAGTATGAACCAGGGATCGCTACAACACTCCAAGAATTAAATCACAAGCATTACTAGCTAAACCTAAGATGTATTCAAACATTTTAAAGTGATTTGAAAGATAGAACAAGAACCATGCAAGATTATTCAATGCAAGAGAAGGAACCAATCATAACATAATGTCTACACTTTGTATTAAATCATCACATTTGCAACAATTCTATTCTATTACAACACTTGCTTGAAATGTAAAAACTAACTTCTAATCTTCTAACATCCTACTATATTGCTAAATCTACTAATTACAAGTCTTCTGACTTAGTCTTCCAATCTCAACCGAACCTTTGCAAATGAGGCAGAGTGCCATACTTATAGAAACATGCCCACGTGAACTAAAGCTAATGTTACAAAGAAGCACGACCACCAATAAAATCGGCCCTGACAGCCAGTAATAACTCACCATCAAGCAATGAATGTAGCAAGGACCCCCATTAGATCAATCTAGAATCACACAAGGTCAGGGGAATATATCCTCGAGCCACACCCACCATCAATGCTCCACCCATGTGAACAACAATGCATGAAAAATACTAGGATGAACACAAGCTACTGATCGGACCCGAGCTAGGAAAATGAACAACTTAGGTCGACCAAAATCAGGTTGAGCCACTTCAGATCATTTCTACTCTCCATTAATGGCCACCAACCAAATCAACCTTGCATGAAAGGATGGGTTTCGTCACAACAACCACAAAGTGCACCTAACTGCACTCACAGATCTCGCCAAATCTTCAAAGTAAACCCAACAACCCCAACTCAATCAAACCTGCATTCAAATGGGCCACAATTAATGCTTAATACATCATCAAAATCCAAGCAGGTCCATCATAGTTCCTAATGAAAGAAAATCACGCACAAACCCAAGCGGAAGTGGAACCTAGAACAGGTGGAGGTAGAGACAAAATAGGGATAGGAATAGGAAAGGAAGGGAAATAGGTAGAAGCAAAGGCAAAGACAAAACCAAAAATGAAAATGGAAGGAAGACAGGCAGAAGCAAAAACGGAACCAACCCCGACGGAGGCAAAGGAAAAACGGGAATGGGAACCGAACTGTGAACTTTTCCAAAGTTAAAAGTTAGGTTTCATCCCAGTACTGATTCCAATGAAAGAAAGGAAGACCGAAGCGGACCCAAGGAAAGAAACCAAACTGAAGGCCAAACACGGTGAAACAACAAAGACATGGGAAGTGGAGCTGGAACGGGAAAGGGAACAAAACCAAGAACTTAGCCAAAGTTCAAAGTTAAGTCCCATCCTAGTTCCGACTTCGACAAACGAAGGAAAAAGTGAAGCAAAGAAAAAACTAAGGGAGGAAACCAACCCTTGGGCCAAAAATAGGTATAGCAACAAAAAAAAAGAGAAGGCGGGAAGCGGAGCCAGAATAGGAATGGGAACCGAACTGTGAACTTTGTGAAAGTTCAGAGTTAAGTTCCATCTCGGTTTCGCCTCTGGCAGAACAAAAGGAACAAGGAAAATAAATGAAAACCTAAGGGAGGAAACCAATCCTTAGAACCCAAACAAAAACACCAAGGGAGGAAATAGAAGGAAAAAGAAGACCACCCTAGAGAGGACAACCGCAAGACTCCAAGACTACTAGGAAGTCAAAACAAAGGCACCCACAACCAAGGCAAGCACCAAAGACCAAAAATCCAATATTTTATTTGATAAGCACAAAAGAGGGGGCAAGCCACAAAAGCGAGCCAAAAAGGGTAGGACAAGAGAAGGTCCCCACTTTTAGTGGGGTGTGTGTGCAAAACTGCACAACAAATGGTGAATCCGCTAGGGAAATTCTCCAGAGCATTTTGATGACAAACTGACATCAAGAACTCAGAATCTCTGGTTTCAATCCAAGCATTAGGTTACCAATAGAAAAGGTTTCAAAAATCACTAACAAGCCAACCTTTCCTATACTAGGGTCAAAGTGTGTGCATATGCATTTATTTCCCTCACCTAAGTTGCAACAAGGACCAAACTCAGTCTGACAAGGATACCTAAGGATTCTAACTCAAAAGCAACCTAGATAGAGCCTCACTACCAGTCAGGCATCCATAGCCCCAGTCAGGTTATCACTTTGACCCTCCCTAGCGTAGCTCTACTGCCAGCCAGGCATCTATAGCCTCGGTAGATACTAGGATACCCTTGAAAAGGTGAACATTTTTTATTTTTAATATTTTCTTTTAAAGCTTTACTTTTCACCTTGCAAGAAATGAATCCCACACTCAAGGATGAGAACCACAGTGGCACTGTAGTAGAATTTAATATTTTTCACCCAGTCAGACCTCCTAAAGACCATATGCAACCTTGGAATTCCTAAGATTTGTGTGAAGATATCAGACCAAAATGCATTCCAAAATTTAACTTATTCAAGTGACACCAATTCCTAGCCCATGCAACATTAGATGAAGGAAATCTACTAGTTTGAATGACTCTGAAAAGATGATAAGAGTTTGTAAAATAAATTCCAGAGCAGCCCCAGACAAAAAACCAATTGTATAGATGCAACAAGCCTAGAGGAAATTAGGACAACCCCACAAAGCAAAGGAGAAGGGAAAACCAACCCAAGTAGACCAAATCAAACCAAAATTGGAGCAACAGACAAGCAAAGCAAAACCAAAAGGAACCCAAACCAAAAGTAGCAAGAAAAAAAATAGAAAGGAAATCTAATCTACTTATGTACAAGGATAGATATGAGAACAAATCAAGACTAAAAATAATGCTTCAAGTAGTGCCCATTGACAGGTAGTGGGATATCTCCTCCAGTGAGGTTTTTCAAACGGAAGGCATTATCTCCCAGAATCTTTGCAATCTGATAAGGGCCGAGCCAAATTCTATCGAATTTTCCATGCTCCCCATTTTTTTCATGGAGTTTATCCTAGTAGAGAACCAAGTCAGAGATTCTAAAGGATTTCACCTTAGCTCTCCTATCAAACCATCTTTTCACTATACCCTAATGTTTGGAAAAAATTTCTAAGGCTTCATCTCTTCTCACTTCAAGGTGTAACAATTCAGTTAAGTAGGCTTCATGCTTATCCTCTCCATCATAATATTCATTGACAAATTGTAGGGTAGGGATCTTCAACTGGATGGGAAAGATAGGTTTCAAGCCATACACTAAGTGATAAGGAGAGGTTCCTAAGGATTTTTTATGTCTAGTTTGGTCTACCCAAAGAGAAAATTTGAGCTGGGTATGCCAATCCTTGGGATTCTTTTCTAGTAATTTCTTGATGACTATCAACGGGTTTTTATTGGAAGACTCAGCCAAACCATTCCCCTATGGATAGTAATTAGATACAAATTTTATGGAAATTCCATGATCATAAGCCCGATTAGAAATTTTTAATGATGCAAATGTAGAACCATTATCAAAAACTATAGCCAATGGACAACCAAAGCAATTGATAATACCTAACTCCATGAAATTGATTACTACTTCAAAAGTGCATTGTTTGCATGCAAGAGCCTCAGTCCACCTAGTAAAATAATCAATTATGGTAATAATATACCTATGGTATGCAGATGAATATGGGTTGATTGGACCTATGAAGTCCATTCCCCACTATGCAAATGGGTTTACCTCTATGATAGGCCGAAGTGGAAGAGTTGCACACCTCTCCCTTCTTGTTGCAATTTGAAACACATGGCAAGTTCTCATGTGGTGATGTGTGTTCTTGAACAAGGTGAGCCAATAGTAGCCTGCCCTCAGTATATGATTGGAAGTGGAAGGTGTTGAACCATGGCCTATGCCATATTTATCATGAAATTCAGTTATTACTCTCCCAGCTTCTTCCTTCCCTAGGCATCTCAGATAGACACCTTCATGATTTCTCTTGTATAAGACAGCTCCCTTCATCATAAAACTGCCACTCTTCAGACATAGGGCTCTCCTTTGTATTGAATTAAGGTGTTTGGGATATTTCTGATTCAACAAGTAGTAGATAATTTCATCATACCAGTCCCCCGGAGAAACATTTTCAAGATTATAATGCTGGGTAACAAGGCCAGGACCCATTTTTTCAATTGTCTTGGTTAGTTTTTTCCCTCTTACCAACTTCAAGGGTTGAATTTGAATATCATACTCTTGTAACATAGTTACCCACTTGGCTCTACATTCACCCAACTCATTTTGCATCAAAAATAGCTTGACTGTAGGATCAGGGACTATAGCAAAGACCTTGTTTCTTAGTATATAGTGTCTGAACTTCTTCATAGTTCGGATCAAGTCATAAGCCTGCTTTTCAACATTAGGATACCTTAGTTCTACAACTTTCAAAGGTGCACTCATGAATGCTATGGGATGCTCAATCCCTTGATCGGACTTTTGTGTCAACAAGCCCGCACAGGAGTGATTAGAAACAAATGAATAGATGTAGAATGGCTTAGCATAATCAAGACTTACCAAAACAGGGGCCTCAACCATAGCTCTCTTGATTTCTGCAAATGATTTCCTAGCCTTTGTATTCCATTCAACCTTCACTTCTTGCTTCAACATGGCATTCAATGGCTTTACTATTTTTTCAAATCCATTGATAAATTTTCTGACAAAGTTAATCTTTCCAAAGAATGACTTCATTTATTTCTTGCTTGCAAGGGGTTGAATTTTCAGAATAACCTCCACTCATTTAGGATCAATGGAAATACATTATTCTAAAATAATATGTCCTAACAAATTTCCCTCAATCACTCCAAAGATGCACTTCTTTGGATTAAGGTAAATACCAAATTCCCTGCACTTCTGGAATACTTTGCATAAATCTGCAACATGATCACTTATCCTCTTGGAAAAGATTGTTAAATCATCCATGTAGATGACTATGCACTTGCCAATGATTTCCTTGAAGGAAATATCCATATCTCTTTGGAATATAACTCTAGCATTGATTAATCCAAAGGGAATTCTCTGGTAAGCAAAGGCTCCCCATTTTGTAGTGAAGGAAGTCTTGTGCCTATCCTCATATTGGACCATGATATGGTTGTATCCAGAGTACTCATCCAGAAAATACATCATTTGAGATCCATTGACAACCTGAAGCACCTCATCTAGTGAAGGGACTGGATAATTATCTTTTTTTGATGCTTTGTCCAGGTTCCTGAAATCAACACACAACCTGATTTCTCCATTTTTCTTCCTGACTAGAACCAATTTTACAACCCATGTTGAATGTCTTATTGGGAATATGATTTGTGCTGAGAGTAGCTTCTACACTTCTTTCTAAATAATGGGCTCCAGCAAAGCATTAATTGGTCTTTGTCTTTGCCTGAATGGCTTAACATTTGACTTGAGGGGGATAGTATGTGTAATGATCGAAGTGTCATATGTCCTCAAGTCCTCATAACTTTAGGCTATCACATCCTGATATGTGTGCAAGGAATCAATAATTCCTTTCCTCTCCATTGGAGTGCACACCTTACCAATAAAGACATTCTTGACATCACTTTGGATCCCCATGTTGTATGTTTCACACTGACAGTTGAGGGATTCCCTTTTCATTTTCTGGTCTTGATCTCTTATCCTATCCAGATCAAAGATCCTTTCCAATTGCACCATGCCTCTTGGGATGGTATTAGTTTTCAGATTGAAGACCCCTTATAGGTCTATTTTGGCCTCGTGAGGCTCAACCTCATCAATTACTTGAGAAGAAAACACATCACAACTAGTGATAAAATCAAGAATATGCTTATCATCTTCAAATGCCTGAAAAATTGGTGACATTGTCAGGCACCAAGGGTACTGGAACAAGTTCCACAATTAAATTTTTTAAGCCTGAAAGTGATAAGGGCTGCAATGTACTTGCTTCTTGTGCTAGAGAATCAATAGTCTAATTTTTACTTCGAGGTATCAGCTGAATGTTGAAGGCATCAAATACTTCAATAAGATCCCATACTCCGTCTCTATAATTGGCCATCCTTCTATCATGACATGAGTATTGTCTCCTCACTTGCCTAACCACTAGCTTGAAATCTCCAAACACTTGTAGAATTTTAACCTTCTTTCTCAATGCCATTAATAGCCCATGAACTAGAGCTTCATACTCAACTACACTGTTAGTGCACTGGAATTGGAGTCTATGAGCAACAAAGTAGGTTTTACCTTTAGGACTGATCAGCTCCAACCCTACTAGAACACCTTGCTTGGATTTGGATCCATCAAACCTTAATGTCCAGCATTCATTATCTTTGGCTCTTCTTAAGATACCCTTGTCCTAGTTTCCACCTGGAGGTTCCTTAGGAGGCTTTGGATCCTTCCCTTTTTGACTATTTTGAATGTTCTATATGTTTGAATCAACAATTGGGGTTGTGTTAATGTGCCTTTGTATTTGTTCCACTACAATTTGACACAAGCAACATTCCAGTTCAGAATGAGGAGCATCGTGAACTCTGCACCAATTAGGAAGAAACAATTCTTCAAAGTTCATATTTCTATCCAGCTAATTCTGATCTTCTACACATTTCCGGATAAACTCCTGAAAGTTTTCCAACATACTAAGTTGTCTATCTACCTGATCATCAAGTTCCATGGTTTGTTCAAATTGTACTTCCGAGCGGTTGGCTTTTGATGTGGATTCAATAGAAGAGATTTGCAACACCAAGATTTCCTCTATGTCTAAAGTAGAGAAGGATAGGAAAGTGTTCCCCATACTGACTTCTAAAACCAGTATCTCATTTGAAGTATTCTGATATTCAGTAATGGCATACTTCATTCTAGTTTCTCTCTCAATTCTGATCTAATTTGGGACTCCTTTCTAGGGAGCCACATGTGAGAATGATCTATGGATGTGTATCCATTTAGTGCCTTGGTGAAATCTCTACCCAAGATCAGAACATAGGTGTCAAGAATGTCAGCTACCTGAATATTAAGTACTTGTTGCACTCTAGGATCTAAAGCAACTTGCATGGGAATCATCTTTAGTTCTCCTACTATATTCACCTTTGTTTTGTCCAATTGGGTGACATTATTTTGAGAGGTTGCAAGGGTAATACCAAGAGCTCTACAGACATCAAATGGCATAACATTTATGGATGCCCTTGAATCCAGCAGACAATTGTGCAGATTTTTACCAAATATTAGAATACAAATCAGAAAAGGAGGGGTTTCCATTTTTCCTTGGAATAAATTCAATTGTGAGTCTGCTTGTGCAACCTGACCCTTATATTTTTCTTTACCCCTATCCCCGAGTTGTGATTGACTAGGACCTTTGGGTGTTTGTGAAATAGGAGGCCTTGCAATTACCTCATTGGTTGCTACTTCTTGTGTTGTTATACTTGAATTAAAGGACCCTAGGACTACATTTTTGATTTCAGGAACTCTTAATAACTCAAAAGCATAAAGACTCACCTTCACTTTTCTAAGTTTCTCAGTGACATATTCTACCAGCTGTTCCACATTCATGTTAGTGTGGAACTCCTTAGAATGACCAGTCTTCTTATTCTTTGTTGCATCAGCATTGTTTCCTTTGGAAACATCTGGTTGCCCTTCTTTTGTGAGGTATTGTGTTGGCACCTAAGGGTAAGATGGGTTGTTATTGGCATGTGGGTCTAGTGGAGTAGTAAAATTGTGTGGAGGGGCAAATGTAGTAAACGGTCCTCCAGCTTATGGATTCCTATGGGGATTGCTCCTCAGATCATACTTTCTGACAGGTTGGTGAAACATTTGTACTTCTTCAACATCAACCTCTCCTGCATCCAATGGGCCATTTTCATTCTCAGTTTCTTCATCAAATAGCTGAGAGATTTCATCTTCATTGAGCACTTGTTCAGCCTCCCCATTATGGCTACTTGAATCCTCTTCTAGTTCATTCTCCTCATCCCCTGGGAAATGGGCATGATTCAACACCAAAACTGGGGAATCATAGGGATTTGAGGGCACAAATTCTTGGCCGGTGGAGTTTTTCTCAACTTCATATTGAAAAATGGAAGCAATAGTTTGAAATTCAGAGTGTTGACTTGTCTTATGAAGCCTACACTATTCAGACAAAGAAACTTCTACTAAGTACACACCACTTGGAGGTTTCTCTAGATTGGGAGGTTGATCCAGTGGAGTGGGAACTTCTCCATTGTTAGGCCTAATGTTCCACGACCTATTTTTCCTAGGTGGTTGTCTTCTTTCAAATCCTTATCCACCTTGTTGACTTCTATCAAAGTTCTGACCAAAACCTTGTCCTCTTTCAAAGTTATAATTTTTGTCATAGTGTTGCCCTTCATTATAACTTGATTTCATGTTCTTCTGATTAGCTCAGAGTTGATTGTTCTGGTTTCTTGAGTAGGTTACCTCCATGTTTAGCTTCTTCACTTGCTTAGTTAGCTCATCCAACCTTTTTATTTATCAGGGTTGTTGTAAGGGATTAGGTTCATAGTGTTTATGGGGTATCCTAACACTCCTCCAGAACTAGTAGACTGATTCAAAACTTCTGAGTTCTGCAAATATGTAGGGAAACTAGCTTGTGACTGTGAATGGAGGAGATGGTTAGCATTTTGCTGGGGATAATCGGACATTGGTTGGACCTAGTTTATTGGATGACCTGGGTGAGTGACCAGAGGCAATTGTGGAATGGGATTCATGATAGGCATGTGATTGGTCAGAGCCTGGTTGAGAGATTGGACTTGGCTTGGGTGAGTAGGATGCCCCAAAGATGGCAGAGGTCTTGACAAGTGTTGTCTCAGGTCTGTACTAACCTTAATAGCCTCTTTATATGTAGTGAGCAAGTTAGTCGTGGAATTAGTTCTCCACTTAAGGAAGGTGGAGGTGAGGTTGTCAAGGGCCTCGAAGTAGACTTCTAGGGTAGTGTCCTCATTTCCAGCATAAGGTGCTTGAATTCTAGTGTATTCTCGGTGTAACCTATTGTTGAATGATCCTATAGGCTCATTAACCTCTCTTTTTACCCCAGTAAACTGTATATATAGCTCATTAGCACTAATCGAAATCTTAAATTTCAACAGGAATGCAACCTCAAGCTCAGCCCAGTTAGAGATGGATGCAATAGGTAAATGGTTATACCAATAAAATGCCTCCTCTCCTAGAGAATAGGGGAAAATTATACATGCAACATCCTCATGATTAATCCCTCTATCTCTCAAAAAATTTTGAAAGATCCTAATGTGCTCTTATGTTGTCCTATTTAGGTCATTCATGTGAAACTTAGAGAAAAAATGCTCAGGGTTCTTAGGCATAACATTATAGTTGTTGAATGTTAGAGGTGATGGGTTATTTGCCAAGAAAGCCATTGTTGGAGATGGTAATGATTGATAGATGACTGGTTGGGGTTGTGGAATGAAACCAGTCTTAGAATTGGATGAAGATGAAGTGGATGGAGGTGAGGATGGTGGAAATGATGGATTGGATGATGGTTCCTCCCTTCTTCTAGTCCTTCTTGACCTAGTTGGAGGTGGCAATTCTTGAAACTCTTCTTCTTCTCCTAGTATAGATTTGGTTCTCCTTTTGAGCCTCTCAAGAGAGATGGCATTTAGAAAATGCTCCAGCTTGCTTGTTCAGAACCTCCCTCTAGCACCAATCTCGTTGTTTGGTGTTTCTGCACAACAACTTAAACAAAATAAAATTTATCCTATCTCTCTTGAAAGGTTGGTCTCTATGAACAAAGAGATAACCCCAAGGTCTCACGAGTGTTAGGTCATGATAATGCAATAGAACAAACTCAGTGATAAAATGTGAAAATTTTGGTAATCACAAGGTGTCTTACATACAAATGTTGGAAGCTCTAAACTCATTAGATTTTAAGATATGGTGATGCTTTAATTTCTAGTTCTAACCAAATAATAAAAGAAAAAGAAAAAGATGAGGGTTTCAAAAGTCCTAACATTAACACTAATTCTAAGATTAACCATGAAAATGATGAAATACTTGGAATGGACCAATCCATTAAACTAATTTTTGTTCGACCCAAGCTATACCTACAATCTTGTAGAAAATAGTGTAATATTCTAAGGTGTTAAAGATTTTCAGGCTATAGGAATTCATTCAAGTAGAATGAATGAATATCTATAGTTGAACTAAGCACATGAATATGAGGTATAGGTTGACCTTGCACAACATTTCCACAATCAAAAAATTTCCTAAAGTATGAACCAGAGATTAGTACAACACTCCAAGTATTAAATCACAAGTATTACTAACTAAACCTAAGATGTATTCAAACATTTTCAAGCAATTTGAAAGATAGAACAAGAACCATGCAAGATTATTCAATGCAAAAGAAGGCACCATTCATAACACAATGTCTACACTTTGTATTAAATCATCACATTCGCAACAATTCCAGTCTATCACAGCACTTGTTTGAAATGTAAAAACTAACTTCTAATCTTCTAACATTCTACTATATTGCTAAATCTACTGATTACAACTGTTCTGACTTAGTCTTCCAATCTTAACCAAACCTTTGCAAAAGAGGTAGAGTGCCATACTTATAGAAATATGCCTGCATGAACCAGATCTACGGTTACAATGAAGCACATCCACCAATCAAATCAGCCTCGATAGCCAGCATTACATTCCATCAAGCAATGAATATAGCAAGGACCCCCATCAGATTGATCTGGGATCACACAAGGTTAGGGGAATAGATCCTCAAGCCACACCCACCATCAATGCTCCACCTGAATGAGCAACAACACGTGCAAAACACCAGGATGAACACGAGCCACCAATCAGACCTGAGCTGGGAAAACAAATGGATTAGATCAAACTAAACTAGGTTGAGCCCCTTCAGATCATGTCTACTCACCATTAATGGCCACCACCCAAATTGACCTTGTTTGTAGGGATGGGTTTCATCATAGCAACCACAAAGTGCACTTGACTGCACCTGTAGATCTTAACAAATATTCAGAGTACACCCAGCAACCCCAACTCAATCTAACCTACATTCAAATGGGACACCATTAATGCTTAATACATCATCAAAATCCAAGCAGGTCCATCAGAGTTCCTAAGGAAAGAAAATCACGCACAAACCCAGGCGGAAGCAAAACCAAGAATAGGTGGAGGCAAAGACAAAATAGGGACAGGAATGGGAAAGGAAGGGAAACAGGTGGAAGTAGAGGCGGAGACGGAACCAAAATGAAAATGGAAGGAAGACAAGCAGAAGTAGAAATAGAGCCAACCTCGGTAGAGGTGAAGGCAAAATGGGAACGAGGACCGAACCGTGAACTTTACCAAAGTTCAAAGTTAGGTTCCATCCCGATGCCAGTTCCAGTGAAAGAACGGAAGACCGAAGTGGACCTAAGGAAAGAAACCAACCCAAAGGCCAAACACGGAAAAACAACAAAGACATGGGAAGTGGAGTCGGAATGGGAATGGGAACAAAACCAAGAACTTATCCAAAGTTCAGAGTTAAGTCCCATCCTGGTTTTTCCTTCGACAAAAGAAGGAAAAATCAAAGCGAAGAAAAAACTAATGGAGGAAACTAACCCTTAGGCCAAAAATAGGCAAAGCAAAAAAGAAAATGAGAAGGCAGGAAGCGGAGCCGAAATGGGAATGGGAACCAAACTGTGAACTTTGTGAAATTTTAGAGTTAAGTACCATCCTGGTTCTACCTCTGGAAGAACAAAAAGAACAAGGAAAACAAAGGAAAACCTGAGGAAGGAAACCAACCCTTAGGGCCCAAACATAAACACCAAGGGAGAAAACATAAGGCAAAAGAAGACCACCCCAGAAAGGACAGCCGCAATACTCCAAGACCACTAGGAACTCAACATAAAGGCACCCACAACCAAGGCAAGCACCAAAGAAAAAACCACAAGATTTTCAAAGATAAGCACAAAAGAGGGGGAAAGCCACAAAAGCAAGCCAAAAAGGGTAGGCCAAGAGAGGGTCCCCGCTTTCAATGGGGTGTGTGCACAAAACTACACAACACATTCTAAAAGGGATTTGAAATCCCCAAATTCGACAAATATAATGGGATGGGAAACCCAAAAAATCACGTAAGGGAGTTTCAAATTCATTGCATGGAAGTTTCATATGATGACACATATCTAATGCAACTATTTCATTGGATTTTGATTGGTACCGCTATGGAATGGTGCTCTAATCTACCCATAGGCATTAAAAAATTTCAGGATATTGTGGACGTATTCCTCAAAAACTATGCATTCAACATGGGTACAAATGTTAGTCTGGAGGAACTATCAACACTAAAAAAATGAAAAGGAGAGATATTCACCTCCTTCTTGCAAAGATGGTGATCCAAGGCCAATTAGAGCAAGTGGACCATGCTAGAAGAGCAACAAGTTTGGACAATCATAGCCAATCTAGACAAAAACTTGGCATTCTATTTAAAAATGCAATGAATTACAACATATGATCAATTGATCCTAAAGAGCTCAACATCGAAAGAGCCCTTACTATATGAGGGGGCGCATCTATGTTTCTTGCATAATAGGATAACCACCCATCCACCACTTATAATGATAAACCTCGCACATGGTCAAGGAACAAAAATCTCACAAACGACGGAGTGGTCGATGCTAAGGTTGTGATCAGTGCTCCCAAGCAAAATATTCAAACCCATCATCAACCATAGAATCAAAACAGCAACAATGTGCAAACCAATACAATATCACAACAACAACAATCTTCGAACAATCAAATCAATAATCTGAACAATCAAGGAGGACCACCTCCCTGAAATAAGTATCACCCCAAGTGGAAGTTCACTGCCCTTGGGGAGCCAATCGAATCTATAATGAAGAAACTGGTTAAAGAGAACCTTATCAAAATCTCCACTTCTGAGAAATATGTGGAACCCATGAAAAAAACATCATGGTACGGTAAAAATCTCCTTTGCAATTTTCATAAAATCAAAGGGCATACAACTGCAAATTACATGAGATTGGAGAACATCATCCAAGACCATTGAGGATAAAATCATAGATGTCGAGCAACCCGCTAGCAATCAATATCTCAAAATATACATGAATCTGATGCCTAATCATAATCAGGTAAATAATTAAGGAAACAATCAAGGAAATAACCAAGGGAACAAAAATGGGAAAAAAAAGTATGCCGGTGCAAACCTTGTATACAAAGGCATCACCACATGCATAGATGAAATGGTCACTATCATTAGCGTCAAAAGAGCTAACGCCGATTGTGGAGCTACCACATGTGGCTTTAAATTTACTATTATGGGGGCATCATAGCCATCTAAGACCTCCATCTCAAATCCAAAAGTCGTTCCCTATTATTATAATGCCATTGACCAGCTAAAAAGAACCCTTGCTCAGATCTCTATCATGGAGTTACTAAAAAATTCCGTTGTCCACAAGAAAATCCTTGATGAAGCATTATTTGCATCCACTATCTCTACTAACCTTTATATGGAACAATTCTAGGCTATGGGTTGTAACATCATCACCCCAAATCTCCTCACCTTCTCCGATCAAGATTTCCCTGCCCAACCATCTCACAACTATGCACTTCACCTCCAAGTTCCGGTTCACAAGAAAAAGGTCAAAAGGGTCTTGGTGGATGGAGGTGCAGGCCTCAATATTTGTTCACTTAAACTTATAAATAACTTGGCAATCTCAGAAGACTCCATAGACAAAAACAAAGGTATTACCATCAGAGCATATGATGACCAACAAAGAGTGTCTCAAGGCACTATCAAGATCCCAATCCAAGTAGGGCTAGCTACTATGGAAACCACATGTCAGGTCCTTGACCTTGATTTACCCTACAACATCCTCCTAGGATGCCCATGGATCCATGGAATGAAGACGATTGCCTCAACATTCCACCAATGTGTAAAATTTTCATATCAAAAATGAGGAGGTCATAATACATGGGGATCTTGAACCATTCGCCTATTGCAAAAAATTGGAAGCCAAGTTCTATAAGGTTCCCCAAGTACCAAAAAATGATGAGGGACCCTCCACTCCTTATATAGATTTGTCTAACCTCTCCTCCAATTCTACGACAGAGACACCCTCCATCCCCGATATATCTGACATCAAGCTCATGATCAAAGACAATGGGTGTGGAGATTACAGAATGAGAAAAAATTCTTTTATTGTAGGAGAGTTACCTCAATATCCTAGGTCACATGGATGACCTCGACCAATTGAAACACCTACCCACACTTTCAGGGAAAACCCTTCTAGATTTCGTCATTGGGGAATCTAAGTCAGGAAAATGTGGACAAAAGAGACATTTCAAGTTCACTATACCAAGATGAAAGACCCACACCCACCCTACCCATGGATGAAGCTAGCATAGGATTGCAAATGATTCTTGGTATGGGCTACAACAGAAATGAAATCCTTGGAAAGAATAGAGATGGACGACTGGAGCCAATAATTATAAAAAGATGAATGAGAAATCTTGGCCTTGGATGTACCCCTCTGAGTATAACCGTATTTGGTAGAGGTACCCCTATTAGAGCAGTCAGGTCTCATCCTCATTTATCAATGGCCACCCTTCAATTATCTGGATCAACAGGTTTGCCCCTAGATAATTTCACCTTTGAAATAATTGATGTATGTAGTAGTAGTAGTGATGATGAGGATACCATAACCAGCCTACCCACACTTTTTGAAGACTCCTCCTTACTCATGATTAGTCCCTCACCCATTGAGTCAAACTGCCAAACTCACAAAATAAACCTAGTTTACCCATAACTCATCGACTACGACCAATGAGGACCACCAGTTCTAGACACATTCAAAAATGATGAGGCACTCTTAGAATTAATGGGACTAAGGGATACAGTACCATGCAAAGATCACAAAGCTAGGTTTGACATCACACTGGACACACATGCCTATTATCAGGAGATGATTGACTCCTTTAGTTGTAAAAGAAAGATAATGAGAATAAGCTTAGGGTCATTGAGTGAAAACATCTCTGAGGTTTCGAAGGATGAAGGATTCAATCTCCCACCTAGTGGTCTTCATCAAGAGAAATGAGTAGTCTTAGAAGAATAATCTTCCCCTATTCTCTAGGAGAAGAGTCCTTTTATTGGTATAATCACTTGCCTACTGCATCCATCTCTAACTGGGTTGAGCTTGAGGCTGCATTCCTACTAAAATTTAAGATTCCCATTAGTGCTAATGAGCTATAAATATAGTTTACTAGAGTAAAAAGAGAGGTCTATGAGCCTATAGGATCATTCAACAATAGGTTCCACCGAGCATACACTAGAATTCAAGCACCTTATGCTGGAAATGAGGACACTGCCCTAGAGGTCTACTTTGAAGCCCTTGATAGCCTTTCCTCCACCCTCCTTAAGTGGAGAACTAATCCACCAACTACCTTTCTCACTACATATACAGAGGCTGTTAAGGTCAGTACAAACCTGAGACAATACTTTTCTGGACCTCTACCATCTCTTGGACTAGATGCTCACCCAAGTCAAGTCCAATCTCTCAACTAGGCTCTGAACAATCACATGCCTATCATGAATCCTATTCCACAGTTGCCTCTGGTTCCTCACCTGAGTCATCCAATAAATCAGGTCCAACCAATGCCTGGTTATCCCCAACAAAGTGCTAACCATCCCCTCTATTCATAGCCACAAGCTAATTTCCCTACATAATTGCAAAAATCAGAAGTTTTGAATTAGTCTACTGGTCCTGGAGGAGTGTTAGGGTACTCCCCAAACACTGTAAATCCAACACCTTACAATAATCCTAATAAGGAAAGGTTAGATGAGCTAACTGAGAAAGTGAAGAAGCTTAACATGGAGGTAACCTACTTAAGGAACCAGAACAATCAACTCCAAGCTAATCAGAAGAGCATCCAATCAAATTATAACAGAGGACAACACTATGAAAGAAATCAGAACTTTGAAAGAGGACAAGGTTCTGGTCAAAACTTCGATAGAAATCAACAAGGTGGCCAAGGGTTTGAAAGAAGAGAGCCACCCAAGAAGGATAGGTCATGGAACACTGGGCCTAACAATGGAGGAGTTCCCACCCCACTAGATCAACCTTCCAATCTGGAGAAACCTCTAGGTGGTGTGTACTTGGCAAAGGCCGCTTTGTCTGGATGGTTTAGGCTTCATAAGAAAATTCAACTGCTACTTCCATGTTTCAATATGAAGTTGAAAACAACTCCACTGGCCAAGAATTAGTACCCTCAAACCCCTATGATTCCCCGATTTTGGTGTTGAATCATGCTCCTTTCCCAAGGGATGATGAGAATGAACCGAAAGAGGAATCAAGTAGCCAGAGTGGAGAGGCTGAACAAGTGCTCAATGAAGATGAAATTTCTCAGTTGTTTGATGAAGAAACTAAGAATGGCAATGGCCCATTAGATGAAGAAGAGGCTGGTGTTGAGGAAATGCAGATGTTTTAGCAACCTTTCAGAAAGTATGATCTAAGGAGAAAGACCCACAGGAATCCACAAGCTGGAGGACCATTCATTATATCTTCCACTCCAAACAATTTTACTACTCCACTAGATCCACACGCCAATAACAATCCATCATACCCTCAGGTGCCAACATAATACCTTAGAAAAGAAGGAAAACTAGATCCTTCCAAAGGAAGAAATTTTGATGCAATAAAGGATAGAAGGACTAGTCATTCTAAGGAGGTTCACACTAACATGAATGTGGAACATCTAGGAGAGTATTTCACCAAGAAACTCAAAAAATTAAAGGTGTCTTTCTGCTTTTGAGTTATTAAGAGTTCCTGAAATTAGAAATGTAGTCCTTGGGTCCTTTAATTCAAGTATAACAATACTAGGAATAGCTACCAATGAGGAAATTGCAAGGCCTCCTATTTCACAAACACCCAAAGGTCCTAATCCATCACAATCTGAGGATAGGGGTAAAGAAAAAGATAAGAGTCAAGTTGTCCAAGCTGACTCACAGTTGAGTTTATTCCATGGAAAAATGGAAACCCCTCCTTTTCTAATACAAAGGCGCATTAGCACAATCCCAACCATTGATTCAAGCATACGGATCATCCAAAATAGTAAAAAAGGGGAAGGATCCAAAACCTCCTTAAATGCCTCTGGGTGACAATAAGGACAGAGGTATTCAAAGAAGAGAAGAATCCAATGACTACTAGACATTAAGGTTTTATGGATCCAAATCCAAGCAAGTTGCTAGAGTAGGGCTTGAGCTGATTAGTCCTAAAGGTAAAACCTAATTTTCTACTCACAGACTCGAATTCCAATGCACTAAAAATTTAGCTGAGTATGAAGCTCTAGTTCATGGGCTACTAATGGCATTGAGAAAGAAACTTAAAATCCTTCAAGTGTTTGGAGATTCTGAGCTAGTGGTTAGGTAGGTGAGAAAACAATACTCATGTCATGACAGGAGGATGGCCAATTACAGACATAGAATCTAGGATCTTATTGAAGGATTTGATGCCTTCAACATTCAACTGATACCTTAGAGTAAGAATCAGACTGTTGATTCTTTGGCACAAGTAGCAAGTACATTGTAGCCATTATCACTTTTCGGCTTAAATAAGTTCACCATGGAACTTGTTCCAGTACCCTCGGTGCCTGACAATGTCACCAATTTTCAAGTATTCGAGGATGATAAGAACATTCTTGATTTTATCACTAGATGTGATGTATTTGCTTCCCAAGTAATTGATGAGGTTGAGCCTCAAGAGGCTAAAATAGACCTAGAAGGAGTCCTCAATCTGAAAACTAATACCATCCCAAGGGGCATGGTGCAATTGGAAAGGATCTTTTATTTGGATAGGATCAGAGATCAGGAAAAAAAAATGAAAAGGGAATCCCTCAACTGTCAGAGTGAAACATACAACATGGGGACCCAAGGTGATGTCAAGAATGTCTTTATTGGTAAGGTGTGCACTCCAGAGGAAAGGAAAGGAATTATTGATGCCTTGCACACATATCAGAATGTGATACCCTGGTGTTATGATGACTTGAGGACATATAACACTTTGATCATTACACATACTATCCCCCTCAAGTCAAATGTTAAGCCATTCAGGCAAAGAAAAAGACCAACTAATGCTTTGTTGGAGCCCATCATTCAGAAGGAGGTGCAGAAGCTACTTGCAACACAATTCATATTTCCAGTAAGACACTCAACATGGGTTGTAAACCTAGTTCCAGTCAGGAAGAAAAATGGCGAAATCAGACAGTGTGTTGATTTCAAGAACCTCAATAGAGCATCAAAAAAGGATAATTATCCAGTCCCTTCACTGGATGAGGTGCTTCAGGTTGTCAATGGATCTTAGATGATGTCCTTTTTGGATGGGTACTCTAGATACAATCAGATCATGGTTCAATATGAAGATAGGCACAAGACTTCCTTCACTACAAAATGGGGAACCTTTGCTTACCGAAGAATGCCCTTTGGATTAATCAATATTGGAGCTATATTCCAAAGAGAAATGGATATCACCTTCAAGGACATCATTGGAATATTCATAATCATCTACATGGATGATTTGACAATATTTTCCAAGAAAAGAAGTGATGATGTTGCAAATTTATGCAAAGTATTCCAAAAGTGCAGGGAATTTGGTACTTCACTTAATCCAAAGAAGTGCATCTTTGGATTCACTGAGCGAAATTTGTTAGGGTATGTTATTTCATAACAAGGTATTACCATAGATCCTAAATGAGTGGAGGCTATACTGAAAATACAACCCCTGACAAGCAAGAAAGAGATGAAGTCATTCTTCAAAAAAATTAACTTTGTCAAGAAATTTATCATTGGGTTTGCAAAAATAATCAAGCCATTAAATGCCATGTTGAAGCAAGAAGAAAAGTTTGAATGGAATATAGAGGCTAAGGAAGCATTTGCAAAAATCAAGAGAGCTATTGTTGAGGCTCTTGTGTTGGTAAGTCTTGATTATGCTAAGCCATTCTACATATATTCATTTTCTTCTGATCACTCCTGTGCGGGCTTGTTGACAACAAATTTTGATCAAGGGAATGAGCATCCTATACCATTCATGAGTGCACCTTTGAAGGATGTCAAGCTAAGGTATCCTAGTGTTGAAATCATACTTATGCCTTGATCTGAACTGTGAAGAATTTCAAGTACTACATACTGAGAAACAAAGTCTTTGCTATAGTCCTTGATCCTGCAGTCAAGTTGCTGTTAATGCAAAATGAGTTGGGTGAACGTAGAGCCAAGTGGGTGACTATGTTACAAGAATATGATATTTAATTTCAACCCATGAAGTTGGTAAGAGGGCAAGGACTGACCAAGACTATGGCAGAAATCGGTCCTGACCTTGTAGCCCAACATTATAATCTTGAAGATGTTTCTTCGGGGAGCTGGTATGACGACATTATCTACTACCTTTTGAATCTGTAGTGTCCCAACACCTTAATTTAGTACAAAGGAGAGCTCTACGTTTGAAGAGTGGCAATTTCATAATGAAGGGAGTTGTCTTATACAAGAGAAATCATGAAGGTGTCTACTTGAGATGCCTAGGGAAAGAAGAGGCAGGGAGAGTGATGATTGAATTTCATGATAAATATGGCATAGGCCATGGTTCAGCACCTTCCACCACAAATTATATTTCGAGGGAAAACTACTATTGGCCTACCTTGTTGAAGGACACACATTACCACATGAGGACTTGCAATGTGTGTCAAACTGCAACAAGCAGGAAGAGGTGTGCAGCTCTTCCACTCCGACCTTTCATAGAGGTAAAACCATTTGCATAATGGGGAATGGACTTCATTAGTCCAATCAACCCATCTTCATCTACAGGCCACAGGTATATTCTTTCCATAACTAATTATTTTACTAGGTGGACTGAAGCTCTTGCTTGCAAATAATGCACTTCTAAAGTGATAATTAATTTCATGGAATCGAGTATCATTAATCTCTTTAGTTGTCCATTAGGTGTAGTTTGTGACAATGGTTCTACATTTGCATCATTAAAGTTTTCTAACTGGGCTTATGACCATGGAATTGCCATAAAATTTGCATCCAATTACTATCCACAAGGGAATGGTTTGACTAAGTCTTCCAATAAGAACCTATTGACAGTCATCCAGAAACTACTAGAAAAGAATCTCAAGGATTGGCATACCTAGCTCTAATTTTCTCTTTGGGTAGACCACACTAGACAAAAAACATCCTTAGGAACCTCTCCTTATCACTTAGTGTATGGCTTGGAACCTTTCTTTCCCATCCAGCTGAAGATCCCTACCCTACAATTCATCAATGAATAATATGATGGGAAGGACAAGCGTGAATCCCGCTTGACTGAATTGTTGCACCTTGAAGAAAGAAGAGATGAAGCCCTAGAAAACTTTGCCAAACATCAAGGTATAGTGAAAATATGGTTTGATAGGAGAGCCAATGTGAAAGCCTTTAGAATCTTTGACTTGGTTCTCTATTGGGATAAAACCCATGACAAAAAGGGGGAGCATGGAAAATTTGATAAACTTTGGCTCGACCCTTATCAGATTGCAGAGATTCTAGGAGATAATGCCTTTCGTTTGAAAACCCTTACTAGAGGAGATATCCCACTACCTGTCAATGGGTAGTATTTGAAGCATTATTTTTAGGCTTGAGCTATTCTCAGCTTTGTCCTTGTACATAAGTATATTAATTTTCTTTTGGTTTTGCTCTGCTTGTCTATTGCTCAGGTTTTGGGTTTGTTTTGGTTTGCTCAGGTTGGTTTCCCCTATTGTCCTATTGTGTTGATTCGTGGGGTTGTCCTATTTTCTTTTGGGCTTGTTGCATCTATGTAATCGGCTACTTGTCTGGGTCTACTCTAGGATTTCTCTTACAAACTCCTATCATCTTTTTAGAGTCATTCAAATTGGTGGATTTCCTTCATCTGATGTTGCATGGATTGGGAGTAAGTATCACTTAACTAAGTTAAATTCTGGAATGTATTTGGGTCTTACATCTTCACACAAATATTAATAATTTTGAGGTTGCATATGGTCTTTAGGAGGTATGACTGGATGAAAAAACTTAAATTCTTCTCCAATGTTATTGTGGTTCTCATCCTTGAGTGTGGGCTTCATTTCCTGCAAGGTGAAAAGTAAAGCTTTAAAAGCAAATCTCAAAAGATACTATCAAAAGAAAGAAAAAGAAAATATTGAAAATCAAAGAAATGTTCACCTTTTCAAGGGTATCCTAGTATCTCTATTGGGGCTATGGACGCTTGGATGGCAGTAGAGCTATGCTAGGGAGGGTCATAGTGATAACCTCACTGAGGCTATGGATGCTTGACTAGCAATGAGGCTTTATCTAGGTTGCTTTTGGAGTTAGAATCCTTAGGCAGCCCTGTCAGACTAAATTTTGTCCTTGCTGCAACTTAGGAAAGGAAAATGAATGCATATGCACACACTTTGACCCTAGTATGGGAAAGATTGGCTTGTTGGTGATTTCTAAAACCTTGTCTATTTGTAACCTGATGCTTAGATTGAAACCAAAGATTTTGAGTTCATGATGCCAGCTTGTCATCAAAATTCCCTAGAGCATTTCCCCAGTGGAGTCACTATTTGTTGTGCAATTTTGCACACACACCCCTCTAAAAGTGGGGAACCTCTCTTGGCCTGCCCTTTTTGGCCTATTTTTGTGGCTCACCCCCTCTTTGTGCTTATCTTTGAAAATCTTGGGGTTTTGGTCTTTGGTTCTTGCCTTGGTTGTAATTTCCTTTGTGTTGAGTTCCTGGTGGTTTTGGAGTCTTACAGATGTCCTCTCTGGAGTGGTCTTCTTTTTCCTTCTATTTTCTCCCTTAGTGTTTTTGTTTGGGTCCTAAGGGTTGGTTTTGTCCCTTAGGTTTTCCTTGTTTCTTTTCATTCTTCCAGAGGCAAAACTGGGATGGGACTTAACTCTAAGCTTTGGTAAGTTCTAGGTTTTGTTACCATTCTCATTCTGGCTCCACTTCCCGCTCTTTTGCTTTCTTCCTTGTTTTGTCTGTTTTTGTCCTTCGGGTTGGTTTTCCTTCCTTAGGGTTTTCTTCACTTCATTTTTTTCCTTTGTTTGTCGAAGGAAAAACTAGGATGGAACTTATCTTTGAACTTTGGAAAATTTCTTGGTCCGATTTCCATTCTCATTTTTCAGTTGTTTTGTTTCTCTTCGGCCTTCGGGTTGGTTCTCCACCCTTGATTTTTCCTTTTCTTGCTCTTTGTCATTTTTTCAGAGCCAGGATCGAGATGGAATTTGGCTTTGAACTTTGGCAAAGTTCACGGTTCCTTTCCTGTTCCCATTCTACCTCCACTTCCACCAGGGTGGGTTTTGTCTCTGCCCCCACCTGTTCCCCTTTGCTTCCCATTTTGGTTCCCATTCTACCTCTACTCCCGCATGTTTCCCTTCCTTTCTCGTTCCTGTTCCACCTCCACCTGGGTTTATGCTTGATTCTCTTGCCTTGAGAACTCTTTTGGATCTGCTTGTATTTTGATGATGTTTGGACATTAATGGTGGCCCGTTTCGTTTTAGGTTGGATCGAGCTGGGGTTGCTAGATGTACTTTGAAGATTTGGCATGATTTATGGGTGTAATCAAGTACAGTTTGCAGCTGCTATCATGAAACCCACTCTCGCATGCAAGACCGATTTGGTTGGTGGCCAATAATGGCTACCAGACAAGATCTAAAGGGGCTCAACCTAGTTTTGTTTGATCTAAGCCATTCATTTTCTCGGCTTACGTCCTATCGGTGGCTTGTGTTTCATGTTGATGTTTTTGCACATGTAGTTGTTCGCATGGGTGAAGAATTTTTGTGGGTGTGGCTCGAGGATCAATTCCCCAGACCTTGTGCGATCCCAGTTTGATCTGATGGGGGTCCTTTCTACATTCAATGCTTGACGACAGGTTATTACTGGTTGTCAGGGCTGATTTGATGTGTGGTCGAGCTTCCTTGTAACCCTAGCCCTATTTCACAAGGGCCTATTTTTTCTCTAAGTATGGCACTCTGCCTCATTTGTGAAGGTTTGGCTATGTTCGGTAGAGATTGGAAGACTAAGTCAGAAGACTTGTAATCATTAGGTTTAGTAGTAGAATAGCATGTTAGAAGATTAGAAGCGAGTTTTACATTTCAAGAAAGTGTTGTAATAGACTGGAATTGTTGCAAATGTGATGATTTAATACAAAGTGTAGACATTGTGTTATGACTGGTGCCTTCCTTTGCATTGAAATAATCTTGCATGTTTCTTGTTCTATCTTTCAAATCGCTTGGAAATGTTTGAATACATCTTAGATTTAGTTATTAATGTTTGTGGTTGAATGCTTGGAGTGTTGTAGCAATACCTAGCTCATACTTTGGGTAGCTTCTTGATTGTGGGAATGTTGTGCAAGTTCAACCTGTGCTTCATATTCATGTGCTTAGTTCAACTGTATATATTCATTCAGTCTTATTGAATGAATGCCTATATCCTAAAAATCTTTAACACTATAGAAGATTGCATTATTCTTTGCAATATTGCAAGTATAGCTTGATTCAACCAGAAAATAGTTTAAGGGATTGGTCTATTCCAGGTATTTCATCATTTTCATGGTTAATCTTAGGAGTAGTGTTAACATTAGAACTTCTGAAACCTTCATCTTTTGTTGTTTCTTTTATTAAGTGGTTAGAAATCAAAGTTAAAGCATCATTATATCTTAAAATCTGATGAGTTTAGAGCTTCCAACATTTGTACATAAGACCCCTTGTGATTACCAGCATATTCACATTTTATCACTAAGTTTGTTCTACTGCATTGTCATGACCTAACACCCATGAGACCTTGGGGTTATCTCTTCGATCATAGAGAACGACCTTTCAAGAGAGATAGGATAAATTTTATTTTGTCTAAGTTGTTGATGTGTAGAAACACCAAACAATAGTAGGCAAGGTCGATCTTTGATCATCTCTGAGACATTTTAGGTCAGTCCTTAAGCATTCGTCGCAATCTGGAAATCCTTTTGCCTATCATTCTCATTATTGAATTGAGTGTCTCATCAGTTGAACTACGTGGCCTTTGGGTGTATAACGTAGGCAAAGCTAATTTGTTGATCAGATCTCAAGACCCATAGGATAGGTTTTTAAGTTAGTCTCTTGGATCAAATCTTGAAAATACCAAAAACATTAAAAAATTCCAAAAATTCCAAAAACATCCAAATATCTGAAAAATGAAAAATGGTGCACCCATCTCATCCCGCTTTCACTCGCAATAAAAATCGCTCATAATAAATCATCGTCGCCTTCATCCTTTGGTAAGGCAATTAGAAGCAAGTCTAACAGGTTCAAAAGTGAACACCTAAACATCAAAGTCTCAAGTCTAGATCAGTGAGCAAGCAAGTTGGTCAACTCAGAGTATCAATAGCTTATCATCCAATCAATCTCATCAAAACCCTAATCACAACATGTCCTAGGATACATCCTTCCCATGATGGACATCAACATCAGGTACACCACTATAGTTTAGTCTTGGCTAGTGGTATGAAGAAAATTAGCTTGTTTATTTACTTTGTCCTTTCTTTAGATTCATTTTATTGTGTTCATTCCAAGGACCTCTCGATGATGCCTAAACAGAACAAGTTTAAAGAGAAAGGAATGGGGCAACGATCATTATCTTTCTATCTATTGTGCTTATGGTATACTCTTGTAAAATAACTTATTCATGTGTGCTTTGTTTGGTTTGTAGGGAGGGTGTTTTAGGTATCTTGTTGACCACATAGGAAGGATTTTTTTTCTATATTTTGGTCTGAGATGTCAGAATGTTTGAACTACATCTTGAATGAGGTTTTGTATGCTAAGTGTGAATAGGAATAATCCTATCTAATTGTCAATTCAAAGTCCATCACACTAGGAACAACACCATCTTGGTTCTTTATACCTTGATGCATCATACCTACATGTGTTATCAAACATAAAGTAATTGGTCCTTTGAAAATCCCAACTCCTGGTAAGCAAATCATCATCATCATTATCATAGTGTAGGCTTGTGGATCCTCCTTTCATCATTTTATTCTTCTTATTTTTCTATCTTTACTAACATTTCTATCTAAAGTAGGTGTGAGATCTCAAAATATACATGAGGCTACCCATGGTCAATGACTACCTATACATCATCAGAATTGTCTACATCAAAGAATTATCTTTAGTCCTCTAATCAATGGAACCACTATTCTTGCATTTTATCACGATTTCAATCAGAAAATCAAACATTTCAGCTCGATCTCTTGAGGGGGAAATATACCAACATAATCCTTCTAACCATGGCAGCAATGGAACATCTGAAAAAATCAAGAAATTTTGAACTTTGATCATAGCAGTTTATTCTTTGAACCAATACAACAAGTGCATTTCTTCAAAGAGGAGAAAATGTAGACATTGAAAATTGACTGACACACTTGATCCTGATTACTAACATTATTTCATCCTAAATCATACTCTTAGCTTATCATCACTCTTCATCCATTAATTAAATAAATTATTATTTATCTAATTAAGTCATTATCCCCTATTGATTAAATAAATCATTGTGTTTAATAAATCTTATCATCTCTCTTTTAATTAAATAATTTACTTTATTTAATTAGATCACCAAAGTATTATTATTAAGTTGGATAAATTAAACCTTATCTAATTTAATCTAACATTATCCCCTTTAGTTAAATACATCAAAAAAATTATTTAATTAAACCCTTCCTCTCAATTTGATTTAAATCAATGCATAAATTTAAGTGTAAATTGTCACATCTCCTAAATTCCTCATTAAATTAATTAAACTTTGGTTGATTTAATATTAATCCATGTCACATCCTCTAGAGAGTGCAACTTGCACAATAAATCAATTACTTTTATTTATTAAATCTCCTATTTTCCCTCACATGGCATAAAAAGGAATATTCCCTCAAGTTTGAATTCAAATTCAAGTGGGCTTGGTCCTTCCAACAAGGCATTTATTTCATCTTACAAGTCTTTTTTCCTTGAGCCAGAGTATTATTATTAATTTGGATAAATTAAACCTTATCTAATTTAATCTAACATTATCCTTTTTAGTTAAATACATCAAAAAATTTATTTAATTAAACCGTTCCTCTCAATTTGATTTAGATCAATGCATAAATTTAAGTCTAAATTGTCACATCTCCTAAATTCCTCATTAAAGTAATTAAACTTTGGTTAATTTAATCTTAATCTATGTCACATCCTCTAGAGAATGCAACTTGCACAATAAATCAATTACTTTGATTTATTAAATCTCCTATTTTCCCTCACATGGCATAAAAGGGGAATATTCCCTCAAATTTGAATTCAAATTCAAGTGGGCTTGGTCCTTCCAACAAGGCATTTATTTCAACTTACAAATATTCTTCCTTGAGCCAAGTGGCCATAACTCCATTTTATTCCCTCTCCAACAAGTCATTTCCCTAATTTGAAATTCCACCTAATGTCATTTATTGGCACTTTGATAAAAACTTGCACAACCATCAACCATTCACATCTTGAAAATTGGCATTTGGCCATTGGATGTTGAATGATCTCACATTGCTCAATCTTTCTCATTCTTCCAATTTGGAAATCTGTAAATGAGAGACTCTTCCTCTCATTCTGTCATCCACAATTTGAGTAAACTTACTATACTCAACTTCATCCTCAAGCACATCCATTTCATCAAGATCTTAGCTAGGTTATTCAAGTTTTACATCATGGAGCTTGATTGAATCTTCATCAAAGTAGATCACTCATTAACATTACAAAAAAGGAGTTGGGAAAGGGCCAATTTCTACACATAATTGGCACCAACTCCCCCATGGGATTGAGTGTTTACATGCTTAAATAGGATTTCAATTACTTTTTATGATTTGTTCTTCATTTATTCCTATTTTGAGTATTGTAGATGAATTTCATGGGGAATATTGATTCTCACTTTCATATGAACCTAACTATGTGTTTGTGTAGGTCTAGGATTTAATGACTTGTTGGATCTCTTTTATTCTATCTTCTTTCCATATTAACATGGTATCATGACAATTAATCAGAATACCGCTAATGCATCCTCCCTGAATCCATAAAATCATTAGCATAAATGTATATCATATCATATAGATCATACCACATCATATCATCTCGCATTATCATCATCTTAAGTTGTGAGGAATAATATAGTTTTTTTATTCTAAGTATCTTAAGAAATCATTGCATTACATTTATTTCACATCATACATTACATAAATCATTAAAGGCATAATAGAAATCATTAGCATCCATTATAATTACAAATCGATCGCATATGATTTACATCATTAATCATTTGCATACCATTACATAATCATTTGCATACAGTGCATCCATACAATCGTCATCAAAATGCATAGAAAAGTACAAAAATAAATGCATCCATAATCATCATCACTTCATATAGAAACATACATCATATCACATAAGCATAAATTAGAAGCATTTCATAAACATCTCATTGAACATAGGAAATTTAAATGCACCCATACATCATAGAAAATCTCATAAGTAGAACCATATCATATATATCATCAATAATATACAACTGTCATGATACAAAAATCGGATCAAGTATATACATCAAAGTACATGATACAATAGGGGCAATAATTAGAGCCCATGGATCAAAAATGGAAAAATTTCTATGATCAAAGGTCTAGCCCTATTGGCTATGTCCCTCCCCCTCTAGTCTCTCACCATGGTCCTCGGGAGGCCTCATCCCTGTTTATTGTGAAAATTCTGGCACTCGACCAACTAGTGGAACTGCCTGCCTGTAATGTTTCCAATAGTACTCGGCCTCTCTAACCACCTCCTGGTATGCCCTCAAGGATACTATATTTCCTTGGGTGGATGAGGTTGTACTCTCTAGTAGTCACCTCCAGCTGATCTCCTGATCCCTCTCAGTGGTAACTGCCAAAACCTCCTGACAAGCCTAGTCTCACTCAGCCATCAAATTCTATATCTACCCCTAAAGCTTTTGAATCAAGGCATCCCTATGGTCTAGCTATATGGGTAGCTACTACTGTGGTACTTGATCTGGGTAAAGGCTTAGCTATGCCTGGTCCCATGGTGGTGCCTAGTCTCATGGTTGTGTCTAGTCCCACAGTGCTGCCTGGTCTCGCGGTGATATCGGTGCCCATGGTGGTGCCTAGTCTTGTGGTGGTGTCTAATGTGGAGGAGGGCCACCTCCTCCCCTATCCCTATCACCATCCCTATCATAGTCGCATCTACCTCCCTGTCCTCTACCCTTGTTGGTTGATCTGCCTCTCGTCCTCCATCATGGGAGGACTGTGCCTAGAGCTATCAATCAGAGAGGAGGCCTGAACCAAGCTCTATAGGCCTATGTTACCCCTGCATCTACCAACCCTTTGTCATATGGCCATGGCCTGGCCACCAACTGTCTAAACAAAGATACTACCTCTGGTGCTAGAATGGGCTGGCCCCATGTTGTCTCTCATGTCAACTGGGAAAATATCTCCACGTACTGATCATTCAGCCTATCCTGAACCTTGTTGAACTACCGAGCCACCCTATCTGGGAGGTACCACTCTATCATGGTGTGCTCATGGCCCTACATCCATATATTCTACTGAGGAAAGAATATTTGCTCGTGATCATCGTACCACAGGCCTATATCCATCCAGAGCCTCCAAACAAACTCTCGCATCTCATCGAGCACCCATCACCAGTGGGAAATGTCTCCTATACCTATATGAGTGAAGCGAATCTAGGCTGCCCCATACCTCCAATTGACAAGATCATCAATAACAAGAACAATCAGTGTGATAACCAAACAAAGCACTTGAATCCTCTCCCATACCCAAATGTGTAGTAGAGTGACCCGGACCTCGAGGGCCCTGCTGTCAAGATATGCAAACTCATGGAGGTCCCTGTATAGTGAGGCCAACATCACTGGACCCCAAGAAAATCACTCCCTATGGATGACCATCTGCTCCCAAGCTAGTCCCTAGCCCAGACTAAAGTATCAACCCTGTCGATCTAGTGCCATTAGACTTGAAATGATGGCTGCAACAATCAATCTATAGGTGGGAACTATGACCCTATACCTCTTCAAGTCTATTTGTCTCTTGGAAAAGTGAATCTCATCAAGACCCATCACATTTTACCAAGCATCCCTACCAACATATGGATCATAAATAACTCTCACTCCATGGATAGGAAGTCATAGGATGCACCAAACATCCTCGAGTGTAACATTTGCCTCACCAATAGGAAGGTGGAAGGAGGAGGTCTCACTGTGCCATCGCTTTGCCAAAGTTATCATCATCCCCAAGTGGGTCCAAACAAGACGAACATACACAACGAACCAAAGGTCAGGCATACCAAGCTTCTCCTCAAGGAATATGTGCATACCCTATAATCTATTAAGCACCGGCCATTGTGCTCCCTCGAATGAAGTATGTCGAGGTCCTCCTGCACAAGGGAAACCATTGCGTCAAGTCTCGTAAAAAAATCTTCCTCCCACATCAGCTTTTCACATTTGAAACAACAAACACGACGCTATTTGCAAATGCTATGCAGTTTGAAAAGTTCCAAACTATGCCGCTATGACGAAGTTTGAAAAACTCTAAATTCTAAAGTGCATCGCGTGGTTGACTTTGTGTTGAAACCTTAGTTCCAAACTATATCATGCGATCCAATTTGCATATGCGGCAGAGTTTGGCCAAAACACTAATTCTTCTAACTGGCCTGTGGTGGTTCTATTCTCATATGCAGTGCAGTTTGAAGTCATGTAGTGCTGATTTAGCATTTGCAGCGGTGCTATATTGCACCGCTTGAACTAAAGTTGACTTGAACCCTATTAAATGCACGTAAAACAAGAAAATTAAAAGTTGAGATAGGGGTACATACCACGGGTCCTATGCCAGTTGGCTGCTGGTGGACTCATACCCTCTCTGACACATGCCTGGGAAGTTGTCACTGCACCATCTCAATCAAAACTCAGAGCTCAGAGTGCAAAAATTTCTAAAAAGCTAAGTGTGCAAATGAATTGAAAGTGACCCCTCAAGGTCTATTTAAGCCTGCAAATTAGGGTTTTTTGATCTAATTTGACCATCCAGCTAGGGTTTTGGTCCCCCGATCCCATTTTCTCCCAATTGAGGGTCATGTTGCATCTTTTTTGTTATTTTAACACTTTTTTTGGCATCTTGGGGCACTTTTTTGACCTGTCAGGCACCTAGTCCTCTTTTCTTTTTTTGTGAGATCATCCAAAAATCAAAATTTTCATCCGATCTCTGAAGGGGGCAACATACTAGCATAATCCTTCCACTGGGATAGAAGTGGAGCATCTGAAAAAATTGAGAAATTTTGAACTTTGATCACAACAGTTTATTCTTTGAACCAATACAACAAGTGCATTGCTTCAAAGAGGGGCAAAATGTAGACATGGAAAATTGACCGACACTTGATCATAATTACTAACATCGTTTCATCCTAAATCATACTCTCAAATTATCATCACTCTTCATCCATTAATTAAATAAAATATTATTTATCTAATTAAGTCATTCTCCCCTATTGATTAAATAAATCATTTTGTTTAATTAATCCTATCATCTCTCTTTTAATTAAATAATTCACTCTATTTAATTAGATCACCAAAGTATTCCTATTAAGTTAGATAAATTAAACCTTATCTAATTTAATCTAACATTATCCCCTTTAGTTAAATACATCACAACATTTGTTTAATTAAACCCTTCCTCTCAATTTGATTTAAATCAATGCATAAATTTAAGTCTAAATTGTCACATCTCCTAAATTCCTCACTAAATTAATTAAAATTTGGTTAATTTAATTTTAATCTATGTCACATCCTCTAGAGAATGCAACTTTCACAATAAATCAATTACTTTGATTTATTAAATCTCCTATTTTCCCTCACATGGCATAAAAGGGGAATATTCCCTCAAATTTGAATTCAAATTCAAGTGGGCTTGGTCCTTCCAACAAAGAATTTATTTCACCTTACAAGTCCTTTTGCCTTGATCCAAGTGGCCATAACTCCATTTTCTTTCCTCTCCAACAAGTCATTTCACTAATTTGAAATTCCACCTAATGTCATTTATTGGCAATTTGATCAAAACTTGCACAACCATCAACCATCACATCTTGAAAAGTGGCACTTGGCCATTGGATGTTGAATGATCCCACATTTCTCAATCTTGCTCATTCTTCCAATTTAGAAATATATAAATGAGAGACTCTTCCTCTCATTCTATCATCCACAATTTGAGTAAACTTATTATACTCAACTTCATCCTCAAGCACATCCATTTCCATCCATTTCATCAAGATCTTAGCTAGGTTATGAAAGTTTTTCATCATGGAGCTTGATTGAATCTTCATCAAAGTGGATCACTCATCAACATTAAATAAAGGAGTTGGGAAAGGGCTAGTTTCTACAAATAATTGGCACCAATTCCCCCATGGGATTGAGTGTTTGCATGCTTAAATAGGATTTCAATTACTTTTCATGTTTTGTTCTTCATTATTCCTATTTTGAGTATTGTAGATGAATTTCATAGGGAATATTGATTTTGACTTGCATATGAACCTAACTATGTGTTTGTTTGATGTGTTTGTACAGGTCTAGGATTGGGGTTCACAATGAAAAGAGAAGCCAAAGGACAAGGTAAGTATAAAGTAAAGTTTCCTATTAAGTTTTTCTCTTACAGTAAGATTGGTCATTTTGCATCAAGGTGTCCAAAAAGAGTTTTTAAGTACAAACCTGGTAAGTCTAGATTTCAAAAGAAATGTTATTATGTTGAAGAAGGTGTTACTAATGATGAATCTAATAGAAACTAGAAATGAAGATGGATGGGTATTCATTTATATCAAGGAAAATGGTATGGTGTCCACTGAATCTACTAACAATCATAATATTGAGAAAGCTCTTGCAGCCATAATTGATGAAAAAGATGAGTGGGTGATCGATAGTAGATGCTAACATCATATGAATGGTGACAAAAGAAAGTTCATAAGCTTGGAAAAATATGACAGTGGTGTTATAAGATTTGGAGATAACAATGTTGGTGTGATTTGTGGTAGAGGCACTATTTCTCTTGGTGGTAAATATAATACTGATGATGTCATTTATGTTGAAGGATTGAAGCATAATTTTTTGAGTGTTGGAAAAATGGTAGACAAGGGATACAATCTTCAATTCAAAGATGGAAAATGAAAGATATTGGGAAGCTCTGGAAATGTAATTTCTACAGGTACAAAGACAAGAGGTAACATTTTCCACCTGAGTGTTACTAGTGAAAGTTGTTTAATCACTCAAGTTGATGTAAGTTGGTTATGGAATAGGAGGTTGTGCCATGTGAATTTTGATATTATTATCAAGGTAAGCTCTACTCAGGCAATAAGAGATCTACCTAAGTTAGTAAAGCCTACTAAAATTATATGCAAGGAATGTCATATGGGAAAGCAAACAAGAATTTATTTTCAGAGAAAACAACATCATTCTCATGGAGTACTGGAGATGGTACATACTAATCTATGTGGTCCATCCAGAATTAGAAGTCTACAAGGAGAAAGGTAATTTATGTTGATCATTGATGACTACTCTAGGATGATATGGTTTTTTTCTTGAAAGAAAAACATGAAGCACTAGAAAAGTTCAAATATTTCAAAGCTATGGCAGAAAATGAGATAGGTTTGAAGGTCAAATTCTTAAGATCAAATAGAGGTGGTGAATTCATTGGAAAAAAAAGGCTAGACAACTGAGAGGGGGGGGGGGGTGAATCAGTTGTTATAGAAATTAAACTTATTCAACCTTAAACAACCTTCAATCTTAGATCTGATAATTAATAGTGAGAGCATAAATCAACAACACATCAGAGACACATGAACACCAATATTTTATACGTGGAAACCCTATTAGGGGAAAAACCATGGTGGATGTTAGTCCACAAGATTATATCCTGTTAGAAGTATAATGAAATAAATGAATAGAGAATGCACATGCATTTAGGCACACTGCTTAGAGCTCACTGCTCAAAGGGAAGGCTCACTACCTTACATAAAAGAATCAAATTAAATCCATCTGATGAGGTTGAGCTAAGAAATTAGTTTCTACAAAATCTTGATTATAGTTTTGGTTAGGCACAAAAACACTTCTTCACACTTTGCTCAAACTTCTTCAGACTCTTTTCTATATTCAGATGATTTGATCTTTATTCACACATTTCGCATATACACTTCATTCTCACACACCACACATGCACTAAAATGAAGAAACAATCATTCTTATATATCCACTACATGAATTTACATTAACAACTTTGTTGGCCACAAATAAAGAATAAATTACAACTGTTGGCCTCAATTAATGAACAAATATTAAATTGCACCAACCTAAGTTGGTCACAACATAGTGAGGACCTAAATCAATATCCTTAAATATGCCAAACATTACAAGATTAATCCATAAGGATCTGCAACATTCTACCACCATCATGTTGGCCAAGAACATGAAAACTCGAACACACAAGGGAAAGATCTTCAATCATGAACACACCAATCAATGCAAACTTAACACTAGTAGAGCATGATCTAGAAACATCGTTGAACATCTCAGGAATGTACACAACAACTCACTTCACTAGAATTACAAACTCATCTTCTAGTAACACTTGTTACAGTAACTGAATAACTGTAGGAACACATAACTTCATAACTTCCTCAATTCTTGATGTGTAGCTCTAAAACTTTCGAAAAACATACTAGATAGGCTCAGCAACAAACCCTTTAATGCATGCCTTTTGACCATCAATGTGCAGAAATTTTCAACACTCTTACCTTCTCAGCTTCACAGATTGTCTATAATATATTTATTACAATTTTATCAATATCCTCGACATATACAACCTTCAATCCATCAATCCTAATAGTATTGACATCAATGGCAACCACATATCAGCAACATAACCTCAACATTGAACAATCTCCCCCTTTGGCATTGATGGCAACAAATGATGTGAAAAATACCATCAACACAACTAACTCTTCTCAACCTGTTCTTCTCTTCCTTGCATTACTCTTCTCTCTTCTCTCTCAATACCTATTGCACTTCTCCCTCTTTCTTCTACAAAGATTTTTCACATTACCCTTCTCCCCCTTTGACATCAATGACAAAGGTACACAAGCTCTGAACCACATATCATCTGAATCATCTGACTACTCCCTCTAAGTAGCAGCCACCACAACATCAATCTGAAACAAGATTTGACTGTAAGTCCATAGATTGATGCAAGACTTGCATCTTAGTTCTAATTAGGAGGGGAAATTACCCCTAACTTTCCTCTGAGATACTCAAAAGTATCCTTAGGCAACGATTTATTAAAGTTATCTACAATTTGTTCCTTTTTAGGCACATATTCCAATTTGACCTCTTTATCACTCACCTTGTCTCTCAAAAAGTGATACTTGATAGATATATGGTTTATCTTTGAGTGTAGCACCAGATTATTAGAAATATTTATGGCACTTGAATTGTCACAAAATATAGCAATGGGCTCATCATACTCAACTTTGATATCTCTCAGCATCTATTTCATCCACAACACTTGAGTGAATTATTTGCAGCAGCAATATATTCTACCTCAGTAGTAGATAAGGAAATGGAATTTTGATTTTTACTTAGCCAAGAAACCAACTTCTTCCCTAGGAAGAATGCACCACCACTTGTACTTTTCTTGTCATCCACATCAACTTCCCAATCTGCATTTGTAAAGGCATTCAGAGTAAGATCATCATCCTGAAGATACCAAAGACCAAAATTAACTTTTCCTTTCAAGTATCTAAAAATTATCTTTATTGTAGTCACATGTGATTCCATTGGATCAGGTTGATATCTAGCAACCATGCACACAACATTCATAATATTTAGTCTAGTCTGAGTTAAATATAGCAATCTAGCAATCATTGACCTATATCTTGTTTGATTAGCCTTAGGAGAATCATCATTTTGAGATAATTTGTATCTGGTTACCATGGATTTATGAACTGGCTTTGAGTCTTCCATGCCAAACTTTTTCAGTAAGTCTTACATCTTTGTACTGAGAAATAAAGATTCCATCATCTAACTGAGTAATTTGCAATCTTGAAAAGAATTTTATTTCTCCTATCATTGAAATTTAAAATTCACTTTTCATTTCATCAGCAAACTTTAGGCATAACTCATTATCTCCTTCAAAAATAATTTCATCAACAAAGACTTCAATAATCAATTTTTTTTTTTGATCCAACTTAAAATATAAATTGTTGTCAGTAGTGCCTATTTGAATCCTAGTTTCAATAAGTATTTATCAAAACTATCATACCATGCTCTAGGGGCTTGTTTGAGTCCATATACTACTTTCTTCAATCTTTTATTGTAACATCGGTAGGCTTTTCTCTTAGTAGAGTAACCCAAAAAGATTCCTTCATCACTTCTAGCTTCAAACTTACCTATATCTTCATCTCCTTTAATAAAAAATCTACTTCCAAATATTTTGAAATATTTAATAGTAGGCTTATAACCAAACCACAACTCAAAAGGATTCTTACCAAAATTACTATTGACATTCACCTAGTTGATAGTATATACAATAGTGCTTACGGCTTCTCTCCAGTAGAAATGAGGAACATTACCTTCCAACATCATAGTTTTGGAAACATCTAAAATTGTTTTGTTCTTTCTCTCAATAACTCTGTTCTGTTGTGGGGTTCGGGGGGCAGATAATTGTCTTTTTATTCCATGCTCCTCACAGAATGAATCAAACTCCCAGGAAGTGAATTTACCACCTCTGTTTGATCTTAAACATTTGATCTTCAAATCTATCTTGGTTTCTATCAAATCTTTGAAGCTTTTGAATTTCTCTAATGCCTAATGTTTGTCTCTTAAGAAGGCAACCCATACCATTTTAGAATAATCATCAATAAGCAACATAAAGTACCTTTCTCCTTGTAGACTTTTGATTTTGGATGGACCACATAGATCAGTATGTACCAAATCTAGTACTCCATTGGAATGATGTTGTTTGCTCTAAAATGAGATTCTTGTCTACTTTCTCATCTGACATTCCTTGCATAGAGTTTTAGTAGGCTTCACTAAATTAGGTAGATCTCTATCTGCTTGTGTGGAACTTATTTTGATAATGTTATTAAAATTCACATGACACGTCCTTCTATGCCATAACCAACTTACATCAACTTGAGCAATAAGAAAACTTTCACTAGCAGCATTTAAGTGAAAAATATTACCTCTTGTCTTTGTCCCTGAAGCAGTCATATTTCTTGAGCTTCCTAGTATCCTGCATTTACCATATTTGAACTAAAGATTGTAACCTTTGTCAACCATCTATCCAACACTCAACAAATTATGCTTCAATCCTTCAACATAAAGAACATCATCAAAATTACATTTTCCACCAAGAGAAATAGTGCCTCTACCACAAATCACACCAGCATTGTTATCTCCAAATCTTACAACACCACCATCATAACTTTCCAAGTTTAGAAAATTTCTTTTATCACCAGTCATATGATGTGAGAATTTTTTGTCAGTTACCCACTCATCCTTCTCATCAATCCTGGCTGCAAGAGATTTCTCAATATTCTGATTACTACCTCATTCTGTGGAAACTAGACCATTTTCCTTTATAGCAATGAATACCCATTCATCTTCATTTCTAGTTTATTTATCAGATTCATCATCAGTAACTCCTTCAACATAATAACATTTCTTTTGAAATCTACTCTTATCAAGTTTACACTTAGAGACTCTTTCAAGAAATCTTGATGCAAAATGACCTATCTTACTACAAGAGAAAAATTTAATAGGCAACTTTCCTTTGTACTTACCTTGTCCTCTGGCTTCTCTTTTCAAAATTAGTGCTTCAAGTTCTTCTAGCTCTCTTTTTTCATCTTCATTTAGTTTCATTTCTTCTTCATACATGAATGTATTTCTTAAACTCTCTCCCAGATCATATCTTTGTTGGATTTTTCTGGATACAGTAACTTTGAATGTAGACTCTATCTTAGGAGAAGATTCACTAAATTCACTCAACTCAAAGGCAACAAGTTTTCCAATCAGCATGTCTATTGTCACATTTGTTACTTATTGTGCACTTTTTGACACACGCCCCACTAAAAGTAGGGACCCTCTTTTGCTCTATTTTTGCTTTCACTATTGGTCTTTTTGGCCCTTTGTATTTTGAGGATTTGCTTGCTTAGGCATGTGCTTTGATGTTCATCTTTCCTGTTGGAATAGTCCATCTTTGATATATACATAAAACCTTATGTTTTGGACTCATTTTGAGTTTTTCGCTGTACTTAGGAAAATCCACTCCTCGTGGAATTTCCCTGTTTCCTTTCGAAACCTAGTGACAACTGCTTTTCATTGAAAATCCTAAGATTCTGGCCCTTCATGGAATTCCATCGGGACTGGATTTCTCTGAATGTCTGTCACCTTGTCGAATTCCCGAATTCTGGGTTGACCCGTCTTGACTACATTGATTGTGTGATTGTCGTATTGGGAATTAAGTCAACTTTTTGGGACTTTTGTGTCATTTTAATTTTATCATTTGCTTCCATTTTTCTGGAGTGCTTGAGCTTGGGTGTTGTTTCTGAATTGGGTGTCTGGAATTGGAGTTGATTGTTGCAGTTATATTTTCTCGAGACCATTTCCTCTTTGTTTGGTTGTCTTTTCGACTTCTTCCATTTGGATTCTCTTGTCTTCATGGTATGTATATGATGCTTCCCCTTATTTTAATGAATAAATCGAGTTCCTTCATGATTTGCACATTTGAGTTGTGAGTCAAGGTGTTGGCATGGTAGGGTTTGGTGATTTGAACTTGCATTTCTGGTCTTGTGTCATTTGGGGTTTGAATTCTTGTGGGATTGAATGATTGAGTGTATCATGGTTTGGGTTTGCCCGTCCTATTAAGATTTTTGCCCCAAGTAAACTCTTGGGCATGCCCTTTGGCTCCTTTGTGAGAGAGATTGCTTGTATGGGTCAGGGCAAACCAATTATCAACCTTGCCATCATGAGAGTCGAGTTCATGCTTGTCCTGTGTGATTCATGGCAGAAATTTAGGGTTTTATGCCTAGGGTAACATCGCCACTCCCTCTCGTTTCCCTTTGGGTAAGTTTCAGATTCGAAATTGATTTTTAGGGAGTTCAAATCATGTTGTTCGAGGCTCTGGATTCTCAAATTCATAATTGTTTGATCAATTTGTGGGAGGTCATGGGAAAACATGACCATCCAAGTTTTCAGCATCATTGCGGAATTCCTTAACTGTCGAAATTTCCTGACCTTTCGATTTTTCTTTTGTCTCCCAAAGTGTGCATTGATCCAAATATTCTAGTCCTTAATGGAATTTCGTTAGGACTAGATTTCCTCGGTTCATCCGTCCCCTTGCCGGTTTCCTAAAAATTGAGTTAAGTGGTGAAAATTGCATTAGTTTTGTTGGAATCCGTGCCTTTGATATTTTCCTGAAAGTTCTTGGCCTCTTCATTTTCCTGGAGTGTGTGAATTATTACTATCCTCGTAGATTTCCATCCCTGACAAACTTTGCTGAGATCTTGTTAACAAGGGAGAATTGAGGAGTTGCATGAAGTTTTCTTAATCATTATGCATTTGATATTAGATTTAGACTTATTTTAAGATGCTTCCTATTGCTTTATAGTTAATAATAGTTGATTGAATGATTGTGGGATGCTTGTGTGCTTGCTTCACTAGAATCCGCCTAGCTGGGAATTTCCCAAAATTTCTCTCTAGCCTGGATTCCATGGAAGGGTTGAAAACCCAAACTTTGAAATGATTAACTTTTATGGAGTTTTTGAGCATTTGGCTTATCATGAGATTTATATTAAGGATGGGATTATCTTTTTAATGGATTAACTGGTGTTCCATGTTATTTTTACTATGGTTTTTTGTTGAATGTAGGTTGAATCAGGTAAGGCAATGACAAGTGGAACCAAGGGTGAGGTAGTGGACCCAATGTCAGAGGGGTCTTCCATTTCCGAGGCAGAAAGAATCAAGTTGGATATCAAGAGTATAATTCCAGAGAGAAATCTCTCCTCTATCTGGTCAGGGGTGACTGATACCAATGTTGGACTATGGGAATATGAGGAGTTCAAGACAAGGATGGCAGCAGAGGATCATCCTTTGCTAGCTAAGAGAACAATGGAATTAGGATTCGCTCATGTGGCTGGATTTTCTCCTATAATGCAGTGCTATGAACTGGTACTTGAGTGTGCAAGGAATTATGACAAAATTACACAAAGGATAATTGGTCCCTAAGGGAGGATTGCGGAAAATTTGAATCTGGTGTCCATAGCCTAAACTTTTGACATGCCTGATAGGTCTCATGTGGTGGCTTTTAACATGGACGTAGCAAATAAGTTCTATGAGGAAGATATTATCAAATCCCAACAGAATATCAATTCCTTGTTGGAGAAGCCTAAGTCCCATTTCTCCAAGTTGCCCAAGCAGTTGGTTAGGCTTAAGTTCAAGGAGTATTATGATGTCATCACCCTTCTCAATAGGGTGTTAGGATTAAAGAATGCAAGAATGTTCAAGAATTGAATGCTCCATGTTATTGCTAGGATGGAATAGGGTATATACTACCACTGCATAGGCATTATAAGTGCTAGGATTCATGAGAAGATGTTGAATGTCTTGCAGACCAAGAGTTTCACAATAACCTCTTACCCGTTCTATGCTTTTGCTAGGTTTCACCCATACAAGGGATTGAGCACAAGGGGTGTGTTTGCATAGGATGTAATTTATGAAGTTTAACCATAGCTACACCTGGGTAACTCGATCTATAGAAGGGTGAATGATGCATTCACCATGTATATCACTAGGCTGCTCCAAGGTGCAGAGCATGTCTAGATTTCAGAAAAATCTAGGGAATTGATCAAAAGGTTTAGAGCTTGGTTTATCTAGTTCCCCACCTTTTCATACATAAGGATTGATGGTTGTTAGAGGCCTCCATATAGGCTCCCTAGGTACCCTACTGATCATGTTGTGCTCTTGGAAGTCACAAGATAGATCTATGACTTTGATATAATTGTGAAGAGGGAAAAGCACAAGATAGGATTTGGTAATGACTTCCCTTTGAGGATAGGTACTAATGAAGTATGCCCCTCTATCAACTCATCCCATGCTTCTGAGGAAGAGATGAGCACTCTTAGTCTCTCCTTCCACTCCAAGAAATATAGATTTGATATAACTGGTGAAGCCCAGAAGAAGTCAAGCAAAGAATACAACCACAAGGATAACATAGAGGACTACTCGGCCATCCTTGGTGATGAATTTGAAGTCAGAAAAAGGAAATTATCTAGGTTACTAGTCAGCTTGGAGCATTTGTACAACATTAGGGTTGTTTCTAACTAGGTTGAGGAAGATTGGAATCTAATCCAAGGCCATGACTTTGAGGCTGTGAAGGATAAGCCAATTAAAGAGGTTGATTGGCTAGAGGAAGAGAAGATAGAGCTAGAATAGGTCATGACTCTAGTCATCAAGTATACCAAGCTCTCGCTCAAGCATAAGATGTTGGACTTGGAAAGTGAGGGTGCACAATGCACCTATGATCGCATGGGAGACTTGGAGTCTCACTCTGCATCTAAGGAGTCACCTAAATAGGATCCTAAAGGCAAAACCAAGGTGGGCTTTCCTTTTAAAATCAAGATTAAGGATGTTCATACAAAGGATGTAGGAGAGGTAGAAAAACAAAGAACGCCTATGGCAAAGAAGAGGAAGAATTTTTCAAGAAGGAAGAAGTTTGAGGGAGGTGAGAAAGAAAAGGAAGATACCAGTGTTCCCTTATTGGAGAGAAGGCAGATGAAAAGGTTGACACACCTATTATAGAAGTAGAGAGTTTGAGGGAAAAGACACAAGTATACACTAGGAGGTCAAGGAATCCTCCACCCAAGGATTATGCATCAAAAGAAAGTGCTCCCATTACTTCTCTTGCCACTGAGCATGAAGGCATCCCTCCTCTTCATGAGACTAGAAATATGCCAGATGAACTAGAAGATGTCGATGATTCTAAGGACCTTGATGAGGAAGAATTCCAGGAAGGTGATCTCTACAATGCTAAGGTAGACTTAGATAAGGTTCTGCAATCTCCCTTGGTAGCTGGCAGGGATTCACCTGCAGGAGGTGAAGAGGATAGAACTTCTCTTGAGAAGGAAGTGCCAACTAGGACTCCTTCACCAGTACATGAGAAGGAAGAACATAGTACAATAAGGATGATTCAGCTGAGAGGATTCTTGAGGAACCTAGCGTTGAGAAGAGTGCACCCAATGTTCAGTAGAAACAAGATAAACAAGACAAAGTACAATCACAATCCACTATTCTAGGATGGTTGAATAAAGAATTGAAAAGTAAACATATTGTAGTGGATGAAACTTCTCCCAATTAGGATGACCTACTAGAAAATATTGGAAAAGGAAAGACAAACAAGAAAGATAGAGTCATGTCCATGATTGAGATGGATGATGTGAATAATAGGATAGTCCACATTGCTACTCCTACTCCTGATAAGGATAGAGATGAGGTGTTTGGAAAGGATTATAGCATGTAGACTATCAATCTTGGGCATGCTTCCATGGAGCAGGACATTGAAGAGTATTAATGCTCTAGTGTTGTGATCCTTGGAAAATTAAGGAAAGAGGCATAGACTAAATTAGAGTTAGAGAAAGAAAATGAGAAACTCAAGAGATATTTGCAAGAGTTGATGAAACCCTTGCAATCCATCAGTGCTTCCTCATCTATTGCGAGCTTCTTACCCCAGGAGACCATATTAGAGCTAGAAAAAGTGAACAATACCACACATGCTACAGCCGGTTGGTTGCAAGAGGTGCAAACCAAGGGAGATAATTCTATCAAAGACATCCTTTCAATTGGAGGAGATGCAATGAGGTCATTGGATTGGCTGAAGGGTGTATTGACTCAGGATAAGGAAGATAAAGATCTCCTGTTGCAAAAGAAAAGGACTATCATGGAACACACTGAGGATAAATTGGTAAAGGATGGAATTATTCCTTCCTCAAGAATTGTGGAGCCTTGGGAATGGTTTGAAATTTTGCAGATGAGGCAAAAGGCCTTGAAGAAGATATATAAACAGGGAAGGCAGATTGAGGACACTTTGACTAATATCTACAATAGGTGTATCTCTTTCTCTGAAAAGATGACAGGGAGAAAGAAATTTTCTCCAAAGCATCTTAACTTGGAGTTGTTAAGAAAATAGTGGGGGGATTTATATTCTCTAGTCAGTGAGGGCCCTATTACTGAGCATCAGCAAGATGATGTTGCAACCTACATTGCAGTCATTGATAGGTATCAAACGAATAGGGTGGATTGGGATAATATAGTAAAGCATTCAAGAGATGATATCAAGTGCCTTGAGAGGAAAGTTAGGGTTTTGCCTATGCCACCTATTGCTGACTTAGATAGGGTGTTATTGCTGGTGCAGGATAAGGTGGAGCATGCTAACGATAAAGGGGGAAGTAGTTAATGCAAGTATACATCAGAATTTGTGCTTCCCCATTATTTTCTCCTCTTCCTTCACATGCATTGGGCCAAATTTGTTGGAGACCCTAGGCCGACTTGGATGAAATTGGTGCAAATTGCACATTTCATATTTTTTGAGCTTCTCTTGGCCGACCTATTATGTAGCCATTTATTATTGTAAACCCTAATTGGGCCAACATATCTTGGGGGTTCTATATAAGTTTGGCATTATGCCTCATTTGTAGGGGGTTAAGTTAGACAAATTTCAAATTAGAGTGAATTATAAGAGAAAAAATTAGAGTTAGAGTTTAGTTTATCTTTTCAAGCAAGTGTTGTAACAAAAGACTAGAATTTTTGCCACTTTGGTGATTTAATACAAGCAAAGGCATTGTGATTTGGTTCCATTCTTGTGTTGAGTTTTATCCGGCCTGGTTCTTGTTGTTCTATCTTTAAAATTGCTTAACTTATATGATGTGAGACGATTTGATGATGTTTAAGGTTTTTGCTTGAAGTGTTTGCAGCAATCTCTAGTCCATAATTTTTGTAGATAGTTGATTGTTATCTACTTTGCAAAGTTAGCCTGGACTTAAAAAATTATGCTTAGTTCAATTATGAATGTTTTTTCATTTCAATTGCAATGGGGTTGTCTTGAATGAATATGCATGATCTGATAATCTTTAACACCTTAGAAGATTGCACTATTTCTATAAGATTGTAGATTTATTTGGGTTAAACAAGAATTAGTTTCTGAGGGATTGGTCCATTTTGAGCATCTTATCTTTTGCATTGTTAATGTTAGGGTTAGAATTAGTCTTAGAATTATCTTTGAAAACCTTATCTTTTGTTATTTATTTTATTATCTGGGTTAAATTTAGGCTTTGAAGTATCAACATATTGTTAGATCTGATAAATTCGAGTCCAGTATTTGAATGTAGTAAGGCCCCTTTGTGATTACCAGCATTTTCACATTATCTCTGAGTTGTTTTATTTTCATTGTCAAGACCTGACATTAGAGACCTTGGGGTTATCTCTTTTCCCATAACGATTTACCTTTCAAGAGAGATAAGATATCATATTTTGTCTGAGTTTTTGCTATGCAGAAAACACCATCAACAAATCGGCGCTAGAAGGAGGGTCTGAGTAAGCAAGCTGGAGCATTTTCTCAATGCCATTTCTCCTAAAAGGTTCAGAAGAAAAACCAGATCTACTTCAGGGGAAGAAGATTTTTAAGAGTTGCAAGCCCCTACTAGGTCAAGAAGGGACAGAACAAGGGGAGGATCATCATTCACCCAACCAATCCCATCATCCCCATCATCCTCATCCTCATCTGATTCTGAAGGTATTCCCATTTTGAAACCCCAACCAGCCATAAACTAGCCATTACCGCCCCCATCTCCACCAATGGTTTTTTTGGCCAATAACCCATCTCCTTTGATCTTCAATAATTACAATGTCATGCCCAAGAATCCTGATCACTTCTGCTCAAAGTTCCATACCAATGATCCCAATAGGAAAATAGAGGAGCATATTAGGATTTTCTAGACTTGACTGAGAGATAGAGGAATTAACCATGAGGATGTTGCATGCAGGATTTTCCCTTATTCCCTAGGGGAAGAGGCCTTTTATTGGTATAATCACTTACCTGCTCCTTCTATCCATAACTAGATGAAACTCGAGACTGCATTTCTGCAGAAGTTTAAAATTCCCATTAGTACTAATGAGCTATACATGTAGTTTACTAGAGTTAAGAGGGAAATTAATGAGCCTATGGGGTCTTTCAATAATAGGTTTCATTGGGCATACACTAGACTTCAAGAACCTTATGCTATAGATGATGCCACTGCCCTAGAGGTTTAATTTGAGGCCCTTGACAACCTTACTTCCACCTTCCTTAAATGGAGGACTAATCCCCCAACTACCTTGATCACTGCATACACAGAGGCTGTTAAGGTCAGCATAGATTTGAGGCAATATTTTTTAGGACCTCTGCCATCCTTAGGACATGCTACTCACCCTAGACAAGTCCAAGATCTTAAGTAGGTATTGAATAATCATGCTCCCATAATGAATCTAGTACCATCATTACCTTTGATCCCATATCTAGGTCCTCCAATAAACCAAGCTCAACCAATGACCTCTAATCCTTAGCAGGGAGCCAATCAACCCCTTCACCCATAGTAGCAGGCTAGTTTTCCTACATATTTGTAGAATTCAAAAGTCTTGAATCAGGCTGTTGGTTTTGGAGGAACATCTAGATACCTACCCGGTAATGTGAATTCAACGCCACACAGTGGTCTAGATAAAGAATGGTTGGGTTAGTTGTATGAGCAAGTGAATAAAATGAATATGGAGGTGACCTATTTAAGAAATCAGAACAACCAACTTCAAATTGGATAGAAGAACATGCAATCAAACTACAATAGAGAGAAAAAAGATGTTGTTAAAAGACAAAACTTTGATAGAGGGTAGTATTATGACATAAATTAAAATTTTGAAAGAGGACAAGGCTTTGGCAAGAATTATGATAGGGCACAACAAGGCAGATAGGGTTTTGATAGAAGGCAACCACCTAGACAGAATAAACCTTGGAATAATGGACCCAATAATGGGGGAATTCCTACTCCATTGGATCAGCCTCCTACCTAGGAGAAGCCTCCAAGTGGTGTGTATCTAGCAGAAGAATTTATGTCTAGATGGTACAGGCTCCATAAGACAAGTCAACATTTTGAGTTAGATTGTCCTGAGTTTCAGATTGTTGCTTCCATCTTTCAGTATGAAGTTGAGAACAACTCCAATAGTTAGGAGATTGTGCCCTCAAATCTTTATGATTTCCCACTAATGGTACTTAACAATGCTCCATTCCCAAAGGTGAGGAGAATGAACCAAAAGGGGAGTCTAGTGACCAGGATAATGAGATAGAGCAGGTGTTGAATGAGGATGAAATCTCTCAGTTGTTTAATGAAGAGAATGAGAATGATAATGGCCCTTTGGATGAAGAGGAAGTTGGTGTTGAAGAAGTTTAGATGTTTCAGCAACCCATAAAGAAATATGATTTGAGGGATAGGCCTAATAGGAGTCCACAATCTGGAGGTCCTTTCATGACTTTCATTCCTCCAAATAATTTCACTACTCCAATAGATCTCCAAGCCAGTAATAACCCATCTTACCCTCACGTGACAACATAGTACTTGTCAAAGGGAAGCAATGTTGAAGTATCAAAAGACAAATAGATTAGTGGCTTCAAGGAAGCTCATGCTGATATGAACATGGAGCAATTGGATGAGTATGTGACTAAATAATTCAAGAAAGTAAAGGTAAGTCTTTCTTCTTTTGAGTTATTAAGAGTCCCTACTATTAGGAATGCTTTCTTGGGGTCTTTTAATTCAAACACATCACAAGGAGTGACTGTCAGTGAGGCAGTTGTCAAATCCTTTAATTCACAGGCACCTAAAGGCCAAGGCTAGGTCCCACCTCTAGACAAAGGTAAAGATAAAGATAAGGAGTCAGGTTGCACAAGCTGACACCCAGTTGATCCTATTCCAAGGCAAGATGGAAACCCCTCCCTTTCTAAATTTTTTTCGTATCTTTGGGAAGAATCTACATAATTATTCATTGGATTTAGGAGCATCTACAAATTTTATGCCTTTTGCTATCTGTAAAGCATTAGGTATTACCCCTATTCCTTCTCAAAAGAAGGTCACTCAATTAGACAAGATAGAGGTAAGTGTAGTAGGAGAACTAGACATGATCCCTATGCAGGCTGCATTAGATCCAAGGGTGCAGTAAGTGATCAACATTCAGGTTGTTGATATTCCTAACACCTATGGTTTGATTTTGGGTCAGGATTTCACCAAGGCATTAAATGGGTATACATCTATAGACCATTATCACATGTGGCTACCATGGAAAGGAGTCCCAAATCAGATTAGGATTGAAAGAGAGCCTAGAATGAAGTATGTAATCACTGAGTACTAGAATACTTCGAATGATATATTAATATCAAAGTTCAGCATGGGGAACTATGTGTTGGTTGCATCAGTCTTAGATAATGAAGAGGTATTTATGTTGCAGGGGCCCTATTATGGATCTACATCAAAATCTGGAAGATCTAAGGAAATATTTATGATGCAAGATAAGTCCATCAGTGATTCTGAAATAGTGAGTGAGCAAACAGATGAAACTAATGACCAAGAGCATAGGCAACTCAATTTGTTGGATAACTTTCAGGAATTCATCCAGAGGTGTATGAAGAATCAGATCCAGTTGGGTAGAAGTATGAATTTTAAAGAATTGTTGCTCCCCAATTGGTGTCAAGTCCATGATGCCCCCCACTCTGAGTTGGAATGTCATGTATGTCAGACTGCGGTGGAGTAGGTACAAAAATTTATTAACCCAACCCCAATTATCAGATTGAATATACAAAGAGAACCACATAATGACAAGGGTAAAATCCAAATGCTTCCTGAGAAGCCTCCTATTTGCAGTAAAATGAAAGATGAATTGAAGCAATCGGGGACTAATGGCTATTGGACGTTAATATTCAATGGATCCAAATCTAAGCAAGGTGTTGGAGCAGGGTTTGAATTGATGTCCTAAAGGTAAGAGCTATTTTGCTGCTCATAGACTACAATTCCAATGCACTAATAATATGGCTGAATATGAAGCTTCAATCCATGGGTTGTTAATGGCATCAAGGTAGAATGTTAAGATATTACAAGTTTTTGGGATTTTGAGTTGGTAGTCAGGTAGGTGAGGAAATAGTATTCATGCCGTGACATGAGGATGACCAATTATAGACATAGAGTGTGGGATATTATTAAGGGTTTCGATGCTTTCAACATCTAGTTGATTCCTCACAGTAGGAACCAAGTCACAGATTCTATGGCACAAGCGGCTAGTACATTGCAACCCTTGCAACTTTCAGGATTGAAGAATTTTACTGTGGAACTCACTCCAGTACCTTCGGTACTTGATAACATCACCAATTTCCAAGTATTTGAAGATGATAAACATATTCTGGATTTCATTACAAGTTGTGATGTGTTTTCTTCTCAAGTAAATGATGAGATAGAGCCTCAAGAGGCAGAAATGGACTTAGAAGGGGTCATCAACCTGAAGACCAACACTATCCCAAGAGGTATGGTGAAATTGGAATGAATTTTTGATTTGGTTAAGATAAAAGATCTGGAACAACAAGTCAAAAGGGAATCTCTCAATAGTCAATGTGAAACATACAACATGGGAACACAAAATGATGGAAAGAATATTTTTATTGGTAAAGTATGTACTCTAGAAAAAAGGAGATGCATTATTGATGCTATATGTACATATTGAGATGTGATAGCTTAGAGTTACGAATAATTGAAAACATATGATACTTCGATCATTACACACACCATTCCATTGAAGTCAAATTTCAAACCATTCAGACAAAGAAAAAGACCAATCAATGCTATGTTAGAACCCATTATTCAGAAAGAAGTATAGAAGCTACTTTCAACATGAATTATATTTCCAATGAGGAATTCAACTTGGGTTGCGAATCTGGTTCCTGTGAGGAAAAAGAATGGAGAAATCAGACTATGTCTGGACTTTAGGAATCTTAACAAAGCATCAAAAAAAGATAATTATCCGGTTCCTTCACTGGATGAGGTACTTTAGATTGTTAATGGATCCCAGATGATGTCTTTTTTGGATAGTTATTCTGGATACAACCAAGCATAAAATTTCCTTCACTATGAAAAGGGGAACTTTTTCCTATAGAAGAATGCCCTTTGGGTTGATCAATGTTGGAGCCACATTCTAGATGGCTATGGATATTGCTTTTAAGGACATAATTGTTAAGTGCATCATTATTTATATGGATGATTTGATGGTGTTCTCCAAGAAGTGAGGTAATCATATAGCAGATTTATGCAAATTATTCCAAAGGTGCAGAGAGTTTGGCATCTCACTTAACCCAAAGAAGTGTATTTTTGGGGTTATAGAAGGTAAAATGCTAGGACATGTTATTTTAGAACAAGGTATCACCATTGATCCTAAATGAATAGAGGCTATCTTGAAGATTCAACCTCCTGCAAGCAAAAAGGAAATGAAGTCATTCTTTGGGAAGATCAACTTCGTCAAAAAAATTATCATTGGATTTACAGAGATAGTAAAGCCCTTGAATGCTATGTTGAAACAAGAGGCCAAAGTGGAATGGAGTGCAGAAGCCAAGGAGGCATTCACATAAATTAAGAAAGCTATTGTTGAGGCTCCAGTGTTGGTGAGTCCAGATTATGCTAAGCCTTTTTACATATATTCATTTGCTTCTGATCATTCTTGTGCTAGAATGTTGACTCAAAAGTCTGAACAAGATGATGAGCATCCTATAGCCTTCATGAGTACTCCTTTAAAGGATGCTGAGTTGAGATATCACAATGTAGAAAAGAAGGCCTATGCTTTGGTCAAAGCAGTGAAAAATTTCAAACACTATATTTTGAGGAATAAGGTTTTTTTCATAGTTTTCGATCTTGCGATAAAGTTGTTGCTAATACAGAATGAGCTAGGTGAAGGAAGAGATAAATGGGTAGCTATGTTGTAGGAATATGATATTGAGATTCAACCCATGAAAGTGGTGAGGGGACAAGGATTGACACAAAAAAAGGCCGATATAGGTCCTGATCTCATAGATCAACAATATCATCTCCAAGAGGTATCTCCAGATGACTGGTATGATGAAATCATTTATTATTTGTTGAGCTAGCGGTGTCCTAATCACCTTAATATGGTTCAAAGATGGGCCTTGCACCTGAAGAGTGGCATTTTTATGATGAAAGGGGGTGTCGTGTATAAGAAAAATCATGAGGGCATGTATTTAAGATGTCTGCAGAAGGAAGAAACTACCAGAGTGATGATTGAATTCCATGAAATATATGGCACAGGCCATGGTTTTGCATCATCTACTTCCAATCAAAATCCTTAGGGCAGGTTATTCTTGGCCTACCCTATTCAAGGATGCACACAACCATGTGAGGACATGTCATGTATGTTAGATGACAAGTAAGGAAAAACACGCATCCCTCCCACTTCAGCCGGTCATAGAGGTGAAACCATTTGCATAGTGGGGAATGGACTTTATAGGTCCAATTAACCCACCTTCTTCTGCAAGCCATCGGTATATTCTAACTATAACTGATTATTTTACTAGATGGATTGAGGCTCTTGCATGTAAGCAATGTACTTCTGATGTGGTAATCAATTTCCTTGAGTCATGTATTATTAAATGTTTTGGTTGCCCATTATCTTTGGTTTGTGATAATGGTCCTACATTTTCATCAATGAAACTTTCTAATTGGGATTTTGATCATGGAATCATCATAAAATTTGCATCCAATTACTACCCTCAGGGTAATGGTCTAGTTGAGTCTTCAAATAAGAATCTTTTAACAGTCATCCGTAAGTTACTAGAACAAAATCCTAAGGACTAGCACACCTAGCTTAGATTTTCTCTCTAGGTGGACCGTACTAGACAAAAGGCATCCATAGGAACCTCTCCTTATCACCTAGTGTATGGTTTGGAGCCTGTCTTGGAGCCTGTCTTCCCCATCTAGTTAAAGATCCCTACCTTATAGTTCATTAATGAATACTATAATGAGGAGGATAAGCGTGAAGCCCATTTGGTTGAGTTGTTACACCTTGAAGAGAAGAGAGATGAAGCCCTATAAAACTTTTCCAAACACTAGGGCATAGTGAAATGATGGTTTGATAGGAGAGCTAAGGTGAAATCCTTTAGAATTTCTGACTTAGTTCTCTATTGGGATAAATCCCATGACCATAAGGGAGAGCATGGTAAATTTGAAAAACTTTGGCTTGGCCCTTACCAAATTTCTAAAATTTTGGGAGATAATGATTTTCACCTGAAAATCCTCACTGGTGAGGATATCCCATTGCCTGTCAATGGGCAGTATCTAAAGCATTACTTCCAATCTTGAGTTTTTTTACAGCTCTTCCCTATACATAGTTAGAGTAGGTTTTCTTTCTACTTCGCTTTGCTTGTCTGTTGTTTTGCTTTGGTTAGTGTAGGTTTCTTTTCTTTTTGTTTTTCTTTGCTTTGGTTGGTTTTGCTTTCTACTTCATTTTTTACTTTTGGTTCCATGATTTCTTGGGGCTATTGCATTTGCATAATGGGCTACTCACCTAGGGTTGTTCTAGAAATTTCTTTTACAAACTCTAGTCAGTTTTTTGGAGTCACATGGTGGAATATCTTTATCTAATGTCCCTTCTACTTAGAATTAGAGTCACTTGTTTTGGATGAACTTTGGAATATATTTAGGTCTCACATTTTCACATAAACTTTAAGGATTTTGGAATTGCATACGGTTCCTGTGTAATTTGGCCTGGTGAAAAATCTTATAGTCTACTTCAGTGCCACTATGTTCCTCATCCCTGAGTGTGAGTTTTATTACTTACAAGGTGAAAGGAAGGTTTAATAATGTTAAGAGAGGAAAGAAAGAAAAGAGAAAGTATTGAAAATCAAAATGAATCTTCACCTTATCAAGGGTATCCTAGTATCTCTACCGGGGCTATAGACGTCTGGCTGGTAGTAGAGCTATGCTTGGGAGGGTCACAACGATAACCTCACTGGGGCTATGGATGGTTGACTAACAGCGAGGCTCTATCTAGGTTGCTTTTGAAGTTAGAACTTTTATGTAGCCTGGTCAGACTTGCCCTGGTTCTTGTTGCACCCAAGGAATGGGAAATAAATGCAAATACACACACTTGGACCCTGGTATAGGAAAAGGTCTTCCTGCTTGTGATCTCTAAAACTTTTTTCATAGGCATCTTGATGTAAGGGCTGAAACCAGAGATTCTAGGTTCTTGAGTTCAGTTTGTTCTTGAAATTGTCTGGAGCATATTTTTAGAGTAATAAGTTATTACACTAAATTAATTTAATCATATTGTTTAATTAATTAAGTCACTTGTTCCTTTAGGTTGTTTAAGCTAAACTTAGGCACATTAATATTTATTTATTAATTATTAAGTGTGCACAATAGGGTTTCATTTAGGGTTTCCTAATTTTAGGTTTTCTTGATCTCCTCATAAGGATTGATCACATTGTAGTTATCATATTATTCAATATTCATTTTCTAGTTTTGAGCTTGCACATTCTTGCTTGTTCTGGATATCTGTTGCATGTGACAAGTGATTGCATGCAAGTGATTCTTGGGGACTGTGAAGTTGGATTTATCAACTTCTACATGGTATCAGAGCTCTATACAGATCTCAAACCTGTTTTTTCAAATTTTTATTAGTTATTAAGTGTGCACATTAGGGTTTCCTAATTTTAGGTTTTCTTGATCTCCTCATAAGGATTGATCAAATTGCAATTATCATATTATTCAATAATTTTTTTCTGGTTTTGAGCTTGCACATTCTTGCTTGAGGGTTTACAAAACATCTTATTGCTTGTTTTGGATATATGTTGCATGTGATAGGTGATTGCATGCAAGTGATTCTTGGGGACTATGAAGTTAGATTTATCAACTTCTACATGGTATAAGAGCTCCAAACCTATGGTTGTATGTTCATGTTTTGTAGATATTCTCTCACAACATTTATTTTTGTGTAAGGGTTTCAAGCCAGGTTGATTTTTTGTGCATTTTTGGGCAAAAAGGACATTGCCATCGCATTCAAGATGCCCAAAAACCTTAGAAATGCCTTTCGTTTCATCGATTTTGGAGCTGTTGAACAAAAAAGGCAATTTTTTTCCAGGGAAGCCATACGGCCTCCCCAACATGTAGTTCGAGGCAAATTTTTGCGAAAATCAAGAAAAATATATAAAAAAAATAAAAACACGCGTAGGTTTTTTATGTTGCCGGTTGAAAACCCAAGTGCTGCCCATCCACCACCAAGCGGCCACCAGCCACCAGCAGCCCACCCCTGCGTCACCCAATTCCACCACTGATGAACCACACCACCCCCACACTGCTCCCCTAGCTTTGCTGCCCGCTTCCACCACCGACGAACTTTACCGCCGCTGCTCCCTCCAGCCCCCATAGGCTTAATCACCCATTGATGGTCCTGTGGAGGACCGAGCACCCGATGTTGAGCCCCAATGATCTCCTAGCCCCTACAGGTGGTCATGTGGGTGACTGAGGGTTTCGGCCCAGCCCCTAGCCACCAGCCTCCTGGTCCTGCATGTGACCAAGGGCTTTTTTTTTTAGCCCCTGAGGGCTCTTGGAGGCCTTATTGAGCAAATTAGAGTAGTGTTACGAAATCAGCTATAAATTTCTCATACAATGTCCATTTTTCAAAAATGAGATATCATCAGAAATCTGGTTTGATGCTCTTTGTAGTGGTGGAGGTTAGAATTTTTAATTTTTTAGTTTTCAAGTCTTTTTTGCTTGTGAAAGTCCAAAGTTACCATTTTCAGTCTGGGAGGTGTAACTTTTGTGTCTAGACTCTGTTTTGCGAAAAAAAATAGGTGTCAAAAAGCTGGTTCAGTGCTCTATACAGATCTTAGACCTATTTTTTCAAAAAAAATTACTAGGTATCTGATATTCTTCTTTGATCTCAGTCTTTACCTTTTCAGTTATTTTCTTGGGAAACGTGCAATCAGGCAATTTTTTGAGATCAGGGAGCATTTTTTTTATTTGAGAGTATATATTATTATTTTATGTCATGGATGCACAAAATATTGCACCCCTTACTCCATTCAACTATTTTGGTTTGAAAAAATAAATGGAGATTCATTTGAAACACAAAGGGTTCTATAGGATAACGATGGGTACAAAAATTGAACCTACAGGTGCTGCTGAAAAGAGAAAGTGGTTTAATAGATGTGATGAAGCTTATGGTACATTATTTTTGTCTCTTTCTTCTAACCTTATTTTTCATATTGAGTCTTGCACTACACCCCATGAGGTTTAGACTACTTTGCAATCTTTGTTTGGGAAGCAGGATACTATGAGAGGGTTTCAGTTAGAGAATGAGCTTATTGGCTTAAATCCTAGGGATTTTGACAACATCCAAAAGTTTTTCACCAAACTCAAGTCTCTTAGATTGTAGTTGTCATAGTGTGGTGTTTAAAAGGAAGACTCTCAGTTGATATTGTTCATTCTTTCTAATCTTGGACCAGATTATTCAGTTTTTGTTTCTACCTTTTATGCTACTAGGGATGCACTTGGTACTAGATTTACTACGCCTTCTTTTGATGATTTTGCATCTTCTCTCACTCAAGAGTGGGCCAAGTTGGTTAATATGGGAAATTTGAAGCCCTCTTCATCATAGGCACTTATTGCATCACAGGAGCCTAGATATCAGAAAGCTTCTATAGGTAAAAGCAAGAAACATAAACAAAAGGATTCCAAATATCATGAGCAGCAGAAGGAGTCCTCAGATTCATCATCCTCTTCTAAGGGGAAATCATCTAGGAAGGAGAAGGGCCCATGTGCATATTGCAAGAGAGAAGGACATGGAAAACATAATTGCTACAAGAAGGATATTGATGAGCTGAAGAATCTTCTTCAAAAACATCAAATTGATTTGCCTTCTAGGATGTCTGCATCATCTCCTTCCCCTCATGCTTCTTCTTCTTCAGTGCAGCATGACAAGGGCACAACTGGTTTACATACTTCATCAGATAATAAGGGACATGCTCTTTGTGCTTCCTCGAGTCTTGGATCAGGGGGATGGCTTCTAGATTCAAGAGAATCTCATCATATGGCTTCTTCACAATCTATGTTCACTTCCTTTGAGTCTCACAATATGTCTCCTATTTTGATGGGAAACAATACATACATGAGTGTTACAAGGAAGGGGTTTATTATTTTTTGGGATTACACCTTTTAGGATGTCTTGTGTGTTCCTCATTTGACAAAAAAAATTCTTTCTATATATCAGATCACACATGGAGGCAATGGGAGATCTGTGGAGTTCACACCTGATTCAATTATCATCTGAGACTTGGAGAGTAGATTATTTATTGCTACTAGGGTGTTGGATCACTTATCTCGGTTGTATTCCTTTGTATATTTTGCTACTAATGGTTCTTTTGTTCCTATAGTTATTCATCACACTTCTAGTGTGAATCATCATTCTGAGGAGAAATTTGGCTTCTTGAACATTGGAGTTCTCACTTCAGATCCTGCTCTTGAGCCATCCATTCCATCTCCTCCACCTTCTATTGCAATTGCTAATACTTCTATGATTGTAGATGTGGTTTCTTTTGTTTCAGTGCAGTAGGATCTAGTTCAACATTCATTTTTGGAGGTTTCACTTCAGTCTTCACCTACTTTGACTTCTTCATTTGTTGAGGTCACACCTACTTTTCTGGAGACACCTTGGGCTACACCTACTTCACCTTTAGAGATTGAATTCATTTGGCCTCTTCCCTCTCACTTCTTTTAGGAGATGTGGTTTCTTTAGTATTTTTGGAGCTACTTCATTAGGGGGGGGGGCTATGTGGTCTATTTCTTCCTCTCTTTTGGGGGGGTTATTTCATGTATCTTTGTGATGGATGGTGTTCTTCGGGGGTTCTTTCATCACTTAGTTTCTCTTTGCATTCTATTTTGGGGAGGAGTTTTGTTCCCACTGGGTTTTCTCCTTTACCCCAGTTAGTTTAGTTTGCATTGCATTTGTACTTGGGTATCTGATCAGGCCTTTGTTGTCAAGACTTATCTTTGCTTTCATGCATCTTTTTTCTAGTGTTTTAGCTACTCCCTATGTTCATCTTAAGGGGGGGTGTTAGAGAATAATTTATTACACTTAATTAATTTAATCATATTGGTTAATTAAATAACTCACTTGTTCCTTTAGGTTGCTTAAGCTAAACTTAGGCACATTAATATTTATTTATTAATTATTAAGTGTGGACACTAGGGTTTCATTTAGGGTTTCCTAATTTTAGGTTTTCTTGATCTCCTCATAAGGATTGATCACATTGTAATTATCATATTATTCAATAATCATTTTTTGGTTTTGAGCTTGCCCATTCTTGCTTGAGGGTTTACAGAACATCTCATTGCTTGTTTTGGATATTTGTTGCATGTGATAGGTGATTGCATGCAAGTGATTCTTGGGGACTGTGAAGTTGGATTTATCAACTTCTACACATTTCCCTAGCGGAGTTTCCATTTGGTGTGCATGTTTTGCACACATGCCCCACTGAAATTAGGGACCCTCTTTTGCTCTTTTTTTTCTTTCGCTCTTGGTCTTTTTGGCCCTTTTTATTTTAAGGATTTGCTTGCTTAGGCATGTGCTTTGATGTTCATCTTGCCTACTAGAATAGTCCATCTTTGATATATACTAAAAACCTTAGGTTCTGGAATCATTCCAGGTTTTTCGCTATACTCAGGAAAATCCACTCCTAGCGGAATTTCCCAATTTCCTTTCGAAACCTGGTGACAACTATTTTTCATTTAAAAATCCAAAGATTTTTGTCCTTCACAAAATTTCGTCAAGGCCGGATTTCTCTGAATGTCCATCACCTTGTTGGATTCTCAGATTCTGGGTTGACCTGTCTTGACTGCATTGATTGTGTGATTTTCGTAGTGGGTATTAAGTCAAATTTTTTAGAGTTTTGTGTCATTTGAATTTTATCATTGGCTTCCTTTTTTCTGGAGTGCTTGAGCTTGGGTGTTACTGCTGAATTGGGTGTCTAGAATTGGAGTCGATTGTTGCAATTGGATTTTCTGGAGACCATTTCCACTCTATTTGGTTGTCTTTCTGACTTTTTTCATTTGGATTCTCTTGTCTTCATGGTATGTATACGATGCTTCCCCTTATTCTAATGAATGAATCAAGTTTCTTCATGGTTTGCACGTTTGAGTTGTGAGTTGAGGTGTTGGCATGGTAGGTTTTGGTGATTTGAGGTTCCATTTTTGGTCTTGTGTCATTTGGGGTTTGAATTCTTACGAGATTGAATGATTGAGTGTATCATGGATTGGGTTTGCCTATCCTATTAATATGTTTACCCCAAGTAAGCCCCTGGGCATGTCCTTTGGCTCCTTCATGAGAGATATTTCTTGTATGGGTCAGGGTGAACCAGTTATCAACCTTGCCATTGTGAGAGTTGAGTTTGTGCTTGTCCTACATGATTCATGGCAGAAATGAGGGTTTTATGCCTAGGGTGACATCACCACTCCCTCTTGTTTCCCTTTGGGTAAGTTTCAAATTCGAAATTGATTTGTAGGTAGTTCAAATCGTGCTATTCGGGGCTCCGGATTCTCAAATTCATGATTGTTTGATCAATTTGCGGGAGGTCATGGGAAAACATGAACATCCGAGTTTTCATGTCATCACCAAATTCCTTAACTGCCGAAATTTCCTGACCTTTTGGTTTTCCATCTATCTCCTGAAGTGTGCATTGATTCGGAGATTCTGGTCCTTTGTGGAATTCCGTTGCGACCAAATTTCCCCTGTTTGTCCGTCCCCTTGCCGGTTTCTCGAAAATTGAGTTAAGTGGTGAAAATTGCATTAGTTTTGCTGAAATTTGTTCCTTTGAGATTTTCTCAGAGTGTGTGAATTATTTTTATCCTCACAGATTTCCATCCCTGGCAGAATTTTCTGAGATCTTGTTAACAAGGGAGAATTGAGGAATTGCATGAAGTTTGCTTAATCATTATGCATTTGATATAAGATTTGGACTTGTTTTAAGATGCTTCTTGTTGCTTTATAGTTAATAATAGTTCATTGGATGATTTTGGGATTCTTTTGTGCTTGCTTCACTAAAATCCACCTGGCTAGGAATTTCCAAAAATTCCTCTCTGGCTTGGATTCCGCGGAAGGGCTAAAAACCCAAACTTTGATATGATTAACTTTTATGGAGGTTTTGAGCATTTAGATTATCATGATATTTATATTAAGGATGGGATTATCTTTGTAATGGATTAACTGGTGTTCCATGTGATTTTTACTATGGTTTTTTGTTGAATGCGAGATGAATCAGGTAAGGCAATGACAAGTGGAACCAAGGGTAAGGTAGTGGACCTAGGTGCAGAGGGGTCTTCCATTTCGAAGGCAGAAATAATCAAGTTGGATATCAAGAGTAGAATTTTGGAGAGAAAGCTCTCCTCTATCTGGTCAGGGGTGGCTAATACCAATGTTGGACTATGGGAATATGAGGAGTTCAAGATAAGGATGGCAACACAGGATTTTCCTTTGCTAGCTAAGAGAACAGTGGAATCAGGATTGGCTCATGTGGCTTGATTTTCTCCTATAGTGCAGTGCTATGAACTGGTACTTGAGTGTGCAAGGCATTATGATAGAAGTACATAGAGGATAATTGGTCTCCAAGGGAGAATTGTGGAAAATTTGAATCTAGTGTCCATAGCCCAAAATTTTGACATGCTTAATAGGTCTCATATGGTGGCTTTAAACATAGACATAGCAAATAAGTTCTATGAGGAAGATACTCTCAAATCCCAGTAGGTTATCAATTCCTAGTTGGAGAAGCCTATGTCCCATTTCTCAAAGTTTCCCAAGTAGTTGGTTAGGATTAAGTTTAGGAAGGAGTATTATGATGACATCACCCTTCTCAGTAGGGTGATAGGATTAAAGAATGCACGAATTTTAAAGAATTGGATGCTCCATGTTACTGCTAGGATGGAGGAGGGTATAGACTACCACTGGGTAGGCATTATAAGTGCTAGGATTCATGAGGAGATGTGCAATGTCTTGTAGACCAAGAGTTTCACAATGACCTCTTACATGTTCTATGCGTTGGCTAGGTTTCACCCATACAAGGGATTGATCACAAGGGTTTTGTTTGCACAAGATGTAATTTATGAAGTTTACCCATAGCTACACCTAGGTAACTCGAACTATAGAAGGGTGAATGATGCATTCACCATGTATATCACTAGGCTGCTCCAAGGTGTAGAGCATGTCTAGATTTTAGACAAAGCCAAGAATTGATCAAAAGGTTTTGAGCTTGGTTTATCCAATTCCCCACCTTTTCATACATAAGGATTGATGGTTGTCAGAGGGCTCCTTATAGGCTCCCTAGGTACCCTACTGATCATGTTGTGCTCCTGGAAGTCACAAGGCAGATTTGTTACTTTGTTATAATTGTGAAAAGGGAAAAGCACAAGACAGGATTTGGTAATGACTTCCCTTTCAGGATAGGTACTAGTGAAGTATTCCCCTCTATCAACTCAGCCCATGCTTCTGAGGAAGAGATGATCACTCTTGGGCTCTCCTTCCACTCTAAGAGATCTAGATTTGATATAACTGGTGAAGCCAAAAAGAAGGAAAGGAGAGAATATAGCCACAAGGATAACATAGAGGACTACTGGGCCAACCTTGGTGATGAATTTGAAGTCAGAAAAAGGAAATTATCCAGGTTACCAGTAAGCGTGGTGCGGTTGTACAACATTAGGGTTGTTTCTGACCAGGTTGAGGAAGATGGGAATCTAATCCAAGGCCATGACTTTGAGTCTATGAAGGATAAACCAATTAAAGAGGTTTATTGGCTGGAGGAAGAGAAGACAGACCTAGAACACGTCATGACTCCACTCATCAAGTATACCAAGCTCTGGCTCAATCATAATATGTTGAAGTTGGAAAGTGATGGTGTGTAATGCACCTATGATCTCATGGGAGACTTGGAGTCTCACCCTACATCTGAGGAGTCACCTGAATAGGATCCTAAAGGAAAAAATAAGGTGGGCTCTCCTTTTAAAATTGAGATTAAGGATGTTCATACAGAGGATTTAGGAGAAGAATAAAAAAAAAAAGCCTATGGCCAAGAAGAGGAAGCATTTTTCGAGAAGGAAGAAGGTTGAGGGAGGTGAGAAAGAAAAGGAAGAGACTGGTGTTCCCTTAGTGAAGAGAAGGAGAATTGTGAGATTATCATAGAAGGAGGCTTCTAAGGAAGATGAAAAGGTTGACACACTTATGATAGAAGTAGAGAGTTCAGGGGAAAAGATATAAGTATACACTAGGAGTTCAAGGACTCCTTCCCCCAAGGGTGTTGCACCGAAAGAAAGTGCTCCTATGACTTCTCCTACCACCGAGCATGAAGGCATCCCTCCTCTTCATGAGACTGGCAATATTCCAGATGAACCAAAAGATGTTGAAGATTCTAAGGACCTTGATGAGGAAGAATTATAGGAAGGTGATCTCTACAATGTTGAGGTAGAGTTAGATAAGGTTCTACAGTCTCCCTTGGTAGCTAGTGGGGATTCACCTATAGGAGGTGAAGAGGATAGAACTTCTATTGAGAAGGAAGTGCCAACTAGGACTCCTTCACCAGTACATGAGAAGGAAGAACATAATACAAATAAGGATGATTCAGCTGAGAGGATTCTTGAGGAACCTAGCATTGAGAAGAGTGCACCCAATGTTCAACAGAAACAAGATAAACAAGACAAAGTACAATCACAATCCACTGTTCTAGGGTGGTTGAATAAAGAATTGAAAAGTAAACATATTGTAGTGGATGAAACTCCTCCCAATTGGGATGACCTACTAGAAAATATTGCAAAAGGAAAGACAAAGAAGAAAGCCAGAGTCATGTCCATGATTGAGAGGGATGATGTGAATAACAAGATAGTCCACATTGCTACTCCTACTCCCAAAAAGGATAGAGATGAGGTGTTTGGAAAGGATTATAGCATGTAGACTATCAATCTTGGGCATGCTTCCATGGAGTAGGACATTGAAGAGTATTAATTGTCAAGTGTTGTGATCCTTGGAAAATTAAGGAAAGAGGCATAGACTAAATTAGAGTTAGAGAAAGAAAATGAGAAACTCAAGAGATATTTACAAGAGTTGATGAAAACCTTGAAATCCATCAGTGCTTCCTCATTTGTTGTGGGCTTCTTACCCTAGAAGACCATATTAGAGCTAGAAAAAGTGAAGAATACAACACATGCTACAACCAATTGGTTGCAGGAGGTGAAAACCAAGGGAGATAATTCTATCAAAGACATCCTTTCGACTAGAGGAGATGCAATGAGGTCATTGGATTGGCTAAAGGGTGTGTTGACTTGGGATAAGGAAGATAAATATCTCCTATTGTAAAAGACAAGGACTATCATGGAACACACTGAGTATAAATTGGTAAAGGATGGAATTCTTCCTTCCTTAAGAATTGTCGAGCCTTGGGAATGGTTTGAAATTTTTCATATGAGGCAAAAGGCCTTGAAGAAGATATATAAACAAGGAAGGTAGATTGAGGAAACTTTGACTAATATCTACAATAGGTGTATCTCTTTCTTTGAAAAGATGATAGGGAGAAAGAAATTTTCTCCAAAGCATCTTAACTTGGAGTTGTTAAGAAAATAGTGGGGGGATGTATATTCTCCAGTCAGTGAGGGCCCTATTACCGAGCATCAGCGGGATGATGTTGCAACCTACATTGCAGTCATTGATAGGTATCAAACGAATAGGGTGGATTGGGATAATATAGTAAAGCAGTCAAGAGATGATATCAAGTGCCTTGAGAGGAAAGTTAGGGTTTTGCCTATGCCACCTATTGTCCACTTGGATAGGGTGTTATTGCTGGTGCAGGATAAGGTGGAGCATGCTAATGATAAAGGGGGAAGTAGTTAATGCAAGTATACATTAGAATTTGTGCTTCCCCATTATTTTCTCATCTTCCTTCGCATGCATTGGACCGAATTTGTTGGAGACCCTAGGCCGACTTGGATGAAATTGGTGCAAATTGCACATTTCATATTTTTCGAGCTTCTCTTGGCCGACCTATTATGTAGCCATTTATTATTGTAAACCCTAATTGGGACGACATATCTTGGGGGTTCTCTATAAGTTTGGAATTATGCCTAGGGGGTTAAGTTAGAAAAATTTCACATTAGAGCGAATTGTAAGAGAAAAATTAGAATTAGAGTTTAGTTTATCTTTTCAAGCAAGTGTCATAACAAAAGACTAGAATTTTTGCCACTTTGGATGATTTAATACAAGAAAAGACATTGTGATTTCGTTCCATTTTTTTCTTGAGTTTTATCTGGCATAGTTCTTGATGTTTTATCTTTAAAATTTCTTAAGTTATTTTATGTTAGACGATTTGATGATGTTTAGGGTTTTTTCTTGAAGTGTTTGCACCAATCTCTAGTCCATACTTTTTGCAGTTAGTTGATTGTTAGTTGCTTTGCAAAGTTAGCCTGGACTTAAGAAACTATGCTTGGTTAAATTATGAATGTTTGTTCATTTCAATTGCAATGGGGTTGTCTTGAATGAATATTCATGATCTGAAAATATTTAACACCTTAGAAGATTCCACTATTTCTATAAGATTTCAGATTTATCTGGGTTAAACATGAATTAGTTTCTAAGGGATTGGTCCATTTTGAGCATCTTATCTTTTGCATTATTAATGTTAGGGTTAGAATTAGTCTTAGAATTATCTCTGAAACCCTTATCTTTTATTATTTCTTTTATTATATGGGTTAGATTTAGGCTTTGAAGTATCAACATAAATTTAGATCTAATAAATTTGAGTCCAGTATTTTCTTGTAGTAAGGTCCCTTTCTGATTACCATCATTTTCATATTATCTCTGAGTTGTTTTATTTGCATTATCAAGACTTGACATTAGAGACCTTGGGGTTATCTCTTTTCCCATAGAGATTTACCTTTCAAGAGAGATAAGATATCATATTATGTCTGAGTTGTTGTGCAGAAAACACCTTGAACATTACTGTCTTGAGCTCTTCAATAGCATGAGCTTTTGTTTTGTAAGAAGTAGACATAGATCTAAGTATTTTAGCCACAATCTCATCTTCTTCAAAGATTCCACCAGCACATCTAATGTCCATCAAAATTTCATTTATCTTTTGTGCAAAAGAAAAGATGTTTTCATCTTCACTAATCTTCATGTTCTCCCACTTGCCTTTCAGAATTTGTAGCTTAGCAACTTTCACTAGTGGATCTCCTTCATACAATGTTTCCAACTTTTTCTAGATCTCATGTGCAGTCTTGAGACCTATCATATTTTTCATCTCTAAATTTTTCAAAGAACTTAGTAATGCTTTTATAGCCTTGGTATTAGTTTCTTCTTCTTTGATCTCATCAGCAGTAGAGGGAACATTCTTAGGAATTATATATGCATTCTTTGTAATATTCCACAAAGGCTCACCAATTCACTTCAAATGACACTCCATTTTGACTTTCCATATAGAGTATTCTATACCATTGAATCTAGGACTATCCTTCTTGTATGATGCCATCTCAGATCACCTCAAACTATTAAACTTGTTCAAAGGAACTAACTCTGATACCAATTGTTGGAAAAACAAGGATAGACAACTGGGAGAGGGGGGTGAATTAGTTGTTATAGAAATTAAAATTATTCAACCTTAAACAACCTTTAATCTCAGATCTAATAATTAACAATGAGAGCATAAATCAACAAAACATCAAAAACACATGAACACCAAGATTTTATACGTGGAAACCCTATTAGGGGAAAAACCATAGTGGATGTTAGTCCACAAGATTATACCCCATTAGAAGTATAATGAAAGAAATGAATAGGGAATGCACATGCATTCAGGCACATTTCTTAGAGCTCACTGCTCAAAGGGAAGGCTCACTTCCTTACATAAAACAATCAGATTAAATCCATCTGATGAGGTTGAACTGAGAAATTAGCTTCTACAAAATATTGATTACAATTTTGGTTAGGAATAGAAACACTTCTTCACACTTCGCTTAAACTTCTTCACACTCTGCTATATATTTAGATGATCTAATCTTTATTTTCACATTTCACATATACACTCCATGCTTGCACACCACACACACACTAAAATGAAAAAATGATCATTCTTATATATCCGCTACATGAATTTACATTAACAACTCTTTCAACCACAAATAAAGAATAAATTACAATTGTCAGGCTCAATTCATGAACAAATATTAATGTGCACCAACCTAAGTTAGTCACAACATAGTGAGGACCTAAATAAACATCCTTGAATATGCCAAACAATACAAGATTAATCCATAATAATCCGCAGCACACTACCACCATCATGTCGGCCAAGAATATGAAAACTTGAACACACAAGGGAAAATTATTCAATCACGAACACACCAATCAATGCAAGCATACCACATTGATAGATCATAATATAGAAACATCACTAAATATCTTAGGAATGTACAAAACAACTCACTTCACCAGAATTACAATCTCATCTTCCAAAAACACCTACTACTGTAGCTGAATAACTATAGGAACAAATAACTTCATAACTTCCTCAATTCTTGATGCACATGTCAGAAAATTTTGGACAACATACTAGATAGGCTCAGCAACAAACCCTTTAATGCACACCTTATGACCATCAACACATAGAAATTTTAAACACTCTGACATTCTCAACTTCACAGACTATCTGCAATATATTATTACAATTTTCTCAATATCCTCGACATATACAACCTTCAATCCATTAATTCTAATAGTGTTGACATCAATCACAACCACATATCAGAAAAATAGGCTCAATATCCAATAGAATTCACTTCCCAGGAGTTCAATTCATTTTGTGAAGAGCATGGAATTAAAAGACAGTTATCTGCTCCCCAAACCCCTCAACAAAATGGAGTTCTTGAGAGAAATAACATAACATTTCTAGATGCTGCTAAAAATATTATGTTGGAAGGTAATGTTCCTCATATCTATTGGAGAGAAGTTGTAAGCACTTCTATATACACTATCAACCGAGTAAATGTTAATGGTAATTTTGGTAAGACTCCTTTTGAGTTGTGGTTTGATTATAAGCCTACTGTTAAGTATTTCAAAATCTTTGGAAGTAGATGTTATATCAAGAGAGATGGAGATATTGAAAAATATGATGCTAGAAGTGATGAAGGAATTTGTTGATGGTGTTTTCTGCACAACAACTCAAACAAAATATGATATCCTATCTCTCTTGAAAGGTAAATCTCTATCAGCAAGCCTCAAGAGATAACCCCAAGGTCTCTAATGTCAAGTCTTGACAATGCAAAAAAACAAATTAGTGATAAAATGTGAAATATTGGTAATCACAAGGGGACCTTACAAATGAAAAATGCTCGAAGTGTACTTTCATCAGATGTAGCAATATGGTGATGCTTGTAATCCTAAAACTAACCCAGATTCAAAATAAACAGCAAAAGAGATAAGGGTTTCAGAGAGATCCTAATGCTAACACCTCAGATCAATTACAACAATGATGAATGTTGCAAATGGATGGATCCCCAAAAAAACCAATCTTTGATTGATCAAGGACAATCCCACAACTCCACAAAAATGGTGCAATCTGCTAAGGAAACTAAAGATTTTCAGACTATGAACATTCATCCACATACCCAGTAAATGGAGCAATGTAAACAAGTATCCATGGTTGAACTTAGCATAAAATAAGGCCCAGACTAATTTTACATAGCAACTTATAATCAGAAAATTGATAAAATTATGGATCGCAAACTGATCAACATCATTAACATTTCACCATTGACATGAAAGAACTGAAAAACTAGCATCTAACATCTAACACTGAGAATTGATAACAAGAAACCATAAACTGTCAAAGGTAAATATAAAGTTTTCCAAATCAAGAACTCAGTTGCATTACTTCTCTAGAATTACATAACAATTTCTAGTCCCTCTCCTCTCCTATAGCTAATTTTTGAAATCTACTTGCCAATTCTGGGCTTCTAATCAGCTCTTCTAACCCAGTATATCTCCTTTACAAATGAGAAGGCACTGGCCTTTTATAGAAAATTACATTTTGAATAAATGGCTAGGATTTAATTAATCCAATGGAATAAATTATACTTCTAGAAGCATCCAACTATTACATTTAATTTGGGAGCTCATGGTACATCATCATCCAATCAATTGCATTCAATTACATTATGGCCCAATGACATTAATTTTAAGAAAATCCTCATTGGAGAATAAATACAGCTTCACATGTCTTTCCTTGTTAAATGCACCTCTCTAATTGGTATACAGCTGGTGGCATGGATTCTTATGTAGGCCCCACTTTAATATTTGGTTTAAATTTTCTAGATTTTCCCTCTTGGCACGAATCCATATGCAAGTCCCCCCTTTTTTTTTTTATTTAATCCTGAAAAAATAGATATCATCATTAGTAGCTCACATGTCAAAATCCAATCCAAATTAAATTTAAAGACATTGTTAGATCATCTAGATACTGTGGATATGATTTAGATGACCAAAAAGATAGTACTTAAAAAAGAAATACTACTCAAACATAGAATCAAGTTCAACTTGTTCTGGTGAATCAAGAGAATCATGAAGGAGAAGCTAGTGGAAGTGCAAAAGAGAGAACAAAAGAACCTAAAGTTAGAGAGAATCCCAAAGTCCCAAGGTATGTAAAGCTAAATCATTCTTAAAATCATATTATAGGAGATAAGAACAAAGGTGTGTAGACTAGAAGAATAATTGTAGAATAATATTGTCTAATTTCCAAGACTGAGCCCAACAATATCAATGAAGCATGTAAAGATGAATATTGGATGGAAGAGATGAAGGAAGAACTTGATGCAGATAGAGAAAAATGATACATGGATTCTTGTTCCTAGACCTCAAGATAAAAATGTGATTGGAACCAAATGGGTCTTTCGAAATAAGCTGAATGAACAAGGTGAAGTGGTCCGAAATAAAGCAAGATTGGTATGTAAAGGATACTCACAAATGGAAGGTATTGATTTTGAAGAAATCTTTGCCCCTATTGCTAGAATTGAAGTTGTAAGGTTATTTCTTGCTTATGCTACTTTCAATAATTACAAATTCTATCAAATAGATGTGAAGTCAGCATTTTTGAATGGTGAGTTAGAAGAAGAAGTTTATGTTGAGCAATCAGATGGATTTCAACTGACTAATGAAAAAGACATGGTTTGTCAATTGAAGAAAGCACTGTATGGACTCAAAAAAACCCTAGAGCTTGGTATGCAAGACTGGATAAATACTTTTTGAAGCCTGGATTTAATAAAGGTACTGCTGACGGTAATCTGTATTTCAAGATGGATAAGGATAAAGAACTAATTATTGAATTCTTTATTGATGAAATTATTTTTGAAGGTGATGATGACTTATCCATGAAGTTTTCTGATGAAATGAAAAGTGAGTTTGAAATGTCAATGATTGGAGAGTTGAAATTCTTTTTAGGATTGTAAATTACTCAGTTAGATGATGGAATCTTCATATCTCAGTCGAAATATGTAAGAGAGTTACAAAAAATGTTTGGCATGGGAGACTCAAAACCAGTAGGTACACCCATGGTAACTAGATGCAAGTTAACACAAAATGATGATTCTCCTAAAGCTAGTCAAACAAGATACAGGTCAATGATTGGTGGATTGCTATATTTGACTCAGACTAGACCAGACATTATGAATGTTGTATGTATGGTTGCTAGATATCAAGTTGATCCAAAGGAATCACATGTGACTCCAATAAAGAAAAAAAATTTGATACTTGAAAGGAACATTTGATTTTGGGCTATGGTATCCTAAGGATGATGATCTTACTTTGAATGCCTTTACAGATATAGATTGGGAAGGAGATGATAGTAAGAGTACAAGTGGTGGTGTATTCTTATTGGGTAAGAAGTTGGTGTCTTGGCTAAGTAAAAATAAGAATTCCATTTCCTTATCTACTATTGAGGCAAAATGTATTGTTGTTGCAAAAAATTGCACTCAAGTATTATGGATGAAGTAGATGCTGAGAGATATCAGAATTGAGTATATGAGCCTATTGCTATATTTTGTGATAACTCAAGTTCCAAAAACATTTCCAAGAATTTGATGTTACATTCAAAGACAAAAGATATATCTATCAAGTATCACTTTTTGAGAGACAAAGTAAGTGATAAAGAAGTCAAATTGGAATATGTGCCCACTAAGGAAAAAATTGCAGATATCTTCACTAAACCATTGCCTAAAGATAATTTTGAGTATCTCAGAGGCAAGTTAGGGGTGATTTCCCCTCCTAATCTGAACTAATATGCAATTCTTTGCATCAATCCATGCACTTACAATCAGATCTTGTTTCAGATTGATGTTATGGTGGCTGCTACTCAGGGGGAGTAGTCAGATGATTCAGATATGTGGTTAAGAGCCTGTGTACCTTTTCCATTGATGTCAAAGGGGGAGAAGATTAATGTGAAAAACATTTGGGGAAGATAATGGAGAAGAGTAATGTAAGAGGGAGAAGAAGGAGACTGTTCGAGAATAGCTAGCTATGTTGATGGTATTTTCACATCATGTGTTGCCATCAATTCCAAAGGGGGATATTGTTGTATATTATGGTTGTGTTGCTAATATGTGGTTGTCATTGATGTCAACACTATTAGAATTGATTATTTTGAAGGTTGTATATGTCAAGGATATTGAGAAAATTAGAATAAATATGCTACAGGCAGTTTGTGAAGCTATGATGATCAGAATAGTGGAAAGTTTTGTAAGTTGTTATTCAAAAGTTGTGCATTAAAGGGTTTGTTTCTCAGCCTATATATTATGTTCTATGAAAGTTTCAATGGTACGCATCAATATTGGAGCGAGTTATGAGTTTTTGAGTTCCTACAATTATTTTGTTCTTGTAGCAGGTGTTTCTAGAAGAAGAGAATGCAATTCTGGTAAATTAAGTTGTTTCATATGATCCTGTGATGATCAGTGATGTTTCTAGATAGTGCTCTATTATTTTGGTATGTTCGTGTTGATCGGTGTGCTCATGATCAAATATTTTCCTTTGTGTGTTTGATTTTTTCATGTTCTTGGCCGACATGATGGTGGTAGCATGTTGCAAATACTTATGGATTAATTTTTTAATGTGTAGCTATAAGATAGAGGGACCACCCACTGCAAGGCCCCAAGTCACAAAAGGCCAAGAGAAAAAAGGCTACCCTAACTTACCTCAACTTAAAGGAAGTTTAGAATAGGAGGGATGAGAATGATGAGGATTATGCATCCTTTGATAACTTTGCAATCTCGAGAATTGAAGGGAGACTAGAAGAGTCACTTTCCAGAGTCAACTTTGCGTCTCAAGTAGCTCTCTATCTGAGGATAGAAGTGCGATTTTGGGACAATAGTGTTGTGCATTGGCATCTCACAGCTGCACTAGCATCCGTACGGCCAGAAAACCAAAGAGATGATTTTTTCTCTAAGGAAGGAATAACAACCTAGTATACAAGTTTCTAGAATGATAGAATCGTATTAAGAAGTACAAAAAATATAGATTAACATGATAAAGGAATTACCAAGAGGGTGACAAAGTTGATTTCATAGAATATCCTCCTCGCCAGCTTGCTTTGAACTCTCTCCACTTGCACACAATAAAGGGAGAAATTGTTGGGGCTATATAGGGGCCTTCCTTTGTCAGACCCTCATCTTTGTGTTTCAACCTCCACAAATAGCCAAGTTTGGAATAGTAGAGATAATGATAAAGAAAAGAACTACAAGATACGTAAACATAAAACACTACGAGCAGTATGTGATTACTCAATTGAAAACAATAGGAGAGATTAGAGGAGCTTACCAGCTCCATCCAAAGCACTCAAGGCTTGTGGAGGAGAGAACAAGAGGGAATCAAGCCTATGTTTCCATGATGTCTATCTTGTGCTCGCCCTGTTGGAGTGATGGAGTAGTGGGTTGTTGCGATGGAGTGAAAGAATGCTACTACAAGCTTGAATGGGTGTTGAAAGAGTGGATAAAATGCGAAGTGATGAACTCAAGATCTCTCCAAACTTGAGAACGGATGGAATGGTCAAGAATATGAAGGAGAAGGTGAAAAATAAACATATTCGGGTTGGCTAGCTAAAGAGGGACATTACTCTTCGACTTCCAATCAAAAATGTAATACCTCTACAGTCTTCAACTATAGGAATCTACTAGGGATGTAAGCATGTTGCATGGATGTCTGCACATCGCATAGGAATCCCTGAAAGAAATGCCCCCACCGACATACAAACAAGGTGCTAAGTGGAAAGTGAGCATCGGGCTTAAGTGGAATTAATCCTCTGCCTTTGGTTTTTGAAAGTGTTTAAGGGGTGAAAATTCACGCTCATACATTTTTCCCCCACTTCAGTGAGCACAAGTACTAATGAGTGCTTTGGTAAAGTAGAGTAGTAAATAAGCAATAGAGTAAGAGGTGTATACCTTAACTAATAAGGAAGCAGAGCATGGTCTGGAAAACTTGGAAGTACAGGAGAGGACTTCTTAATTCCATGGAACTACAAAGCTGAAGTACGGAAGTACCTTACAGGCTCTTGGTCCTACAAGGGTGGTATCCCCCAAGAACACTCACATGAGGGAGACCGAATAAAATACCTTACAGATCTACAAACTTGCAAGGAGGGTATCCCCCAAGAAATATCAAATGAGGGAGATCGAGTAAAGCACCTTACAGACTTGTAAACCTTCAAGGAAGGTATCCCCCAAGAACTCTCACATGAAGGAAACTAAGTAAAGGGGACTCTGTAGAGTCAGAGATGGTGACATGTTTACCCATAGGTAGAACACATCAGGATGTGGCCACGCAGGCTAGTGAATAGATAGTCATGCAGACCATCGCTAAGTTGTAAGGATTTTAAAGGGATCCCTCGGGAACCCTTCAAAAGGAAGGAGGGTCCACTCAAGGGACATTTTATTTGAAAGGTGAAGTCTAGTTGGGCTTCCCCCAAGCTAGATGTGAATATGTGAAGTAGGCCTAGTTGTGCTCCCCCCGAACTAGACACGAAGGTGTGCAACTGGTCTAGTTAGGCTGCCCCAAAGCTAGATGTAAGGATTCAAGGATGATCTAGTCAGGCTGCCCTCGGACTAGACGTCAAGGTGTGAAGTCGGTCTAGTCAAGCTACACCTAGGCTAGATGCCATAGAAATTTTCTAAAAAACTTTCGAAGGGGTCCACTCAAGTGACATGTTGTTCAAAATCTTAATGTCTTCCTTCTCGAATTCATTCATCATCAATGAATCCTTTTGAAAGATGGTCACTTCATCATGGAATTCAAAAAGAAGGAGATGTGTTCATGTGAGGGGAAGACTAAGATCGTTCCCACTTTGGAGGAGGGTTTCCAGGCCCTTTCTTTGCAAACCCATGATGAAGGAAACATGTTCCACTAGGGTTTCAAGTTGAGAATGCAATTCTATCAAGGAAGTGTGTGAAGGGTCTTTGAGAAAAGATTCATTTGGAAATGATTTTTTTTTCCAAAGACCAAGTAATGTAGAAGAGGCGTTGTCACACATGAAAGGGAAAACTCAAGAAAAGATGAGAGATATAAAGAAAACAGATCACAAACAAAGGGCATAGGGGGATCTGGTTTCGCAGGGTCAGATCTTCCTTTATTTATAAATACTAGGTAGCCATGGTAAGAGGTGAAATATCATCAATCCCCAACTAGATCAGGAATAATGCACGAAAGACAAAGGAAAATAAAAATTGGGTCAATATGGAAGGAGGCCTAAATTCTCCCGATGCATTGCATCATCCCTAATTTACCGAAATTCAATAACAAACATGGAAGAATGATGACACATATAGAGGAAGCTTTAAAACACAAACACCACATCTATATCCAAGCACCAATAGGGGTGACGAGGGTCATCCAGGCACATGTAGAATGATCACAGGGGAGCACATGTCACGACACACACACATCTAATCTAAAGATCAAGAAGGGGGTCTCCCCCTAACACTGGTTGACCAAGAAGTCTTCAACTTCCCACTATAAATTATCGAAGGGGGAAGGATGATGAGCCTACAACATTGTAATGTTAAGGGGAGGAGCTTTCGATCCTCCCATGACAAGGGCCAAGGCAGAGGGACCGGTGAGGTCTTTCTCGCTTAGCTCTTGTGGGTCTAGGGTCAAAGACCTCACAAATATTGCTGACAAGGTTGGAACTTCATCCACTGAGTTAAACATGCACTTACTAGGAGTACCATGTTTCACCTCGACAGATGGATGACTTTGCACCCGAGGTTCACTGCTAGGCTCACTAAGGGACTTAGAAGTAGTGACAAACTTGGGGGAGGCTGAAGCTAGTTTTGTCGCTAGGACAAAACAAGTCAATTTGGGGCCACCTTTTAGAGATTGTGGGATCTTCTTACATCCTCCATTGCTGGAGGGGCCACACTCTACCTTATTCTTCATCAAAGGAGGTGAACTCCCCATAGATGAAATAAGGAAGGTCGAGGGAGAAGAGAAAAGAACCATAGTGGGCACAACTGAAGTGTTCACTATGTCCACAAGATTTTGGAAAGGCGAGATATTTGGATGGATGTCAACAAGGGTGGCTCCACCAAAGGAGCGACGAACACTTGCACCCTTCCAAGTACATGTGCACTCATAGCGAGAGCCAAGTGAGATTCAAAGATGAAAGGAGGGAAAGAGGAGGACATAATAGGAGATACAGTCTTCTCCTCATCCTTCTATAATGAGGCTTGCTCAACTAGGAGAGCCTTTCGCCAACGCTTACGATCGCATGCAAGACAATTTCTACGACTCTTTAAACCAGAAGCCAAAACTTGTAGAGGGATAGAAGGATCCTACTCAGCCATGGGAGTGACCTCCATGACTATCTCTAACAGAAGGGAAGACTCTTGAATGGGAGAAGGATGGGTAGGCTTAGAAATGGCAGGAGGAATTGACTCTACCACCTTAGAGGTAGATCCTTTCCCATTTGGGGGAACAGGAATAGGTCGAGGGGTGAACTCTCTCCACGAGCCTTTCTTTCTGTCGTACAAATAATACCAAGGTCCTAGGGACCCATTAGGGAGATCCAATATCCTGACCTTGGTCTTTTGCCAAGGAGGCATCATCAGACTTATTGGGTAGAACCTGGGCTTGTTCATCTAGTACTCTTCCCAAGAGAGGGGAGTGGATGTTTCAGCTCAAGAGGGAGTGAGTTTCTCCTTTCCTTTTTAGGAGGAGGAGGTAGTAGGTTGTTCAGTTACATGAAAGGTCAACTTCGGCTATCCCTTGTCCCCAGTTTTGTACTTCACATAGTTCTTGTAAAGAAGGTTCATTCTTTGTGGGAGTAGACCGACTGGAGTGGGCCAAAACTTATCCAATGAGTATCCTCCATAGAATACCAAAGGCTATTATCTAGTGTCATGCACTACGTGCATGACACCTTCGTGGGAAAACTTAAGGCACTTATGAATTACAGAGGTGATCCCATTCATGGAAGCTAGCCAAGGTATGCCTAGCTTCACTCTGAATAGGTCTGACTCGGGGATGACATCAAAGACCGTGTCTACACTCCTAGGTCCTACTAGGATGGACAACATTATCAATCCATAGGGTTTAAGATAATTTCCATCATGTGTGCAGATTATGGAATTCGTTTTGTCATATTTCTCCCTCTATAGGGAGTTTAGGAGTAACGTCTCCTCCATGATAACATTCACTCTACTCGTGGGGTCGATTAAGATCCCTGTCATAATGTTACCATTGAGGTGAGTAGGAATATAAATCAGAGAAGGCTTTCTATTTTCTAGAATGTCTTGCAAGGTAAATGTCACATCCGGTGATCCAATCGCAAGACAAGGAGAGGGAGTAACAATAACCATGTTAACATACTCCTTAGGGTGAGACGTAGAATCAGTGGGATCAATAATCATGTTAGCAGAATGTGACAGAAATGGGTTCGTGTATATATGCAATTCACTATTAGCTTTAGCCACTGATTTGTTCATGTTTTGTTTCCTCCATCAAGATGGATACTACCATCCTCGATGTGATCCTGTATCTCATGATGTAGGCACATACAACATTCGATATCATGTCTATTAACTCGATGGTACTGACAATAATTATTTTCTTCATACCAGCTAGGGTATGGTTCTCTAACTGGTTTAGGAGGTGGTAAGGTAAGGATTTTATCCTTTACCAACTTCTGCAAGATGGAAGAATAAGATTATGATAGCTTCATAAAAATTTTATCACGTTTGAGGCCATTGTTATCCACAATAGCTACTACATTCGCAATAGTTTTACCTCTTCCCAAGATCAATATGATAGATATTCCTTCGAAATGGGATCACAAGGGAGGACCCCAAACTGAACCACCCTTTTCTAGTATTCTCGTAAAGCCGCACACATGTGTGCAAAAGAAGGATACTTCATGAGGGTGAACTTCTCTTGCCAAGGCCTTTGTAAGTTCCCTATGAAGACCTTTTGTACATCAGAACCGGGTAACGAATATGACATCTGTGAGAAGAGTGCTTGGTACCATGCTATAAAGTATGTAATCTTCTCATTTTCCTCTTGTTTTCATCTAACAAGGTCTGAGAAGGTCATCTTCGGTCTGATATTGGCTTGGAACTGTCGCAAGATTTGGTTCACAAGCTGATCGAATGTGAAGATGGAATTATCGGGCAAAGAACAGTACCAGTCCAGTGTTGAATCTTTAAGGGATCGAGGAAATAGTTTAGCCATCAATACATCATGATGGAAGAAATTTGTGCATAGGGAATTAAAGTTGAATGCGTGTGTTTGCGGGTCCCCTTTACCACCATATTTCTTGAATTTTAGAATCTCCATCCCTTGCAGGAAAGGAGTATTTAGGATTGCAACTGACAACGGGCTATATCAGAAGAAGGGTTGGAAGATAGGCTTATTGGATGTTGTGGTTGCATTTCCGATATGTGGTTGTCATTGATGTCAACACTATTATCATTAATGATGCTTAAGGTTTTATATGTTGAGGATATTGAGAAAATTGTAAAAATAATATTTCTGGAAGCCAGTGAAGCTGAGGTCAGAATATTGGAAAGTTCTATATGTTGAAGATCTGATGGTGTGCTTCAAAGGGTTTTTTGTTGAAGCTTTCTAGTATGTTGTCTAAAATTTTCAGAGGTTCACATCAAGATTTATGGAAGTTATGAAGATTTGTGTTCCTACAGTTATTCAATTTTTGTGGATGGTGTTCTTGGATGAATTGGATGAAATTTAGGTAATTTCATGTGTTATGCATGTATCTATGATGTTCATGGATGAGTCTAGATTGTACTCTATCCTTGATGTATGTTCACATTGATCGGAGTGTTCATGATCAGATATTTTTCTGATATGTGCTCGATTTTTCATGTTCTTGGTCGACATGATGGTAGTAGCATGTTGGGGATTCATGAAGATTAATATTTTATTGTTTGACATGTTTGAAGGTGGTTTTTTGGGTCCTCACTATGTTTTGACTGACTTGTGTTGGTGCGCATTAAAATTTATTCATGTTTTGAGGCCGACAGTTGTAATTTATTCTTTATTTGAGGCCAACTAAATGGTTGATGTAAATATGTATAGTGGATATATATAAGTGTTTGTTTTCCTCATTTAGAGGTAATGCTCAGTGTGTGCAAGAGGTATACATGTGTGAATAAAGTTCAAATCATTCAAGAGTAGAGAAGAGTGTGAAGAAGTTTGAGCAGAGTGTGGAAGAGTATGTAGAAGTTTTTGTGCACCTAATTGGAACTGTAATCAGGATTTAGTAGAAGCTAATTTATCTGTTCAACTTCATGAGATGGATTTAATCTAATTATTGTATGTAAGGTAGTGATCCTTCCTTCTTAGCAGTGTACTCTAGGTAGTGTGCCTGAATGCAAGTGCATTCCTTTTTCATTCTTCATTATACTTCTAATAGGGTATAATCTTGTGGACTAACATCCACCATAGTTTTTCCCCTAATAGGGTTTCCACATATAAAACCTTGGTTTTCATGTGTCTTTGATGTGTTATTAATTTATGCTTTCACTGTTATTTATCAAATCTGAGATTTAAGGTTGATTAATGTTGTAAAATTTTGATTTTCGTTACAATTGATTCACCCCACCTCTCAGTTGTCTATCCTTGTTTTTCCAACAATTGGTATCAGAGCTAGTTCCTTTGAAGAAGCCTAATAGCTTGAGGTGATCCGATATGGCATCATACAAGAAGGATAGTCCTAGATTCAATGGTACAAACTACTCTTTATGGAAAGTCAGAGTGGAGTGTCATTTGAAGTTCTTTGGAGAACCTTTCTAGAAAATTACACAAAGTGCATATACTATTACTCATAATGGTATGTCCTCTGAAGATTAATCAAGAAAGAAGAAGCTAATACCAGGGCTATTGAAGCATTGTTGAGTGCTTTGATATATTCAAAGATTAAAAATTTGTTAGGATTGAAGACTGCATACCAGATTTGGAAAAATTTGGAAACATTGTATGAAGGAGATGTGCTAGTGAAAAGTGCTAAGCTACCAAGTTTAAAAGGAAAGTGGGAAGACATGAAGATGAGTGAATATGAGAACATCCTCTCTTTTTCTCAAAAATTTAATGAATTGGTGATGATAATTAGATGTGCTGGTGGAACCTTGGATGAAGAAGAAATTGTGGCTAAGATACTTAGATTTGTGCCTCCCTCCTACAAAACAAGAGCTCATGCTATTGATGAACTCGGGATAGTGAAAAATATTACAAGAGACATGTTGATTGGAAAACTTGTTGCCTTTGAGTTAAGTGAATTTGGTGAATCTGTATTTAAAGCTATAGTATCTAGAAAAACCCAACAAAGATACAATCCGGGTGAGAGTTCCAAAAGGACATTCAAATATGAAGATGAGATGAAAAAGATTGAAGATGAAGAAAGAGAATTAGAAGAACTGGAAGCATTGATTGTGAAAAGAGAAGCCAGAGGTCATGGTAAATACAAAGGAAAGTTAACTATTAAATGTTTTTCTTGTAGTAAAATAGGTAATTTTTCATCTAGATGTCCTAAAAGAGTTTTAAGTACAAACCTGAGAAGACTAGATTTCAAAGGAAATGTTATTATGTTGAAGAAGGTGTAATTGATGGAGAATCTGATAAAGAAATCGGAAATGAATATGAATGGGTGTTTATTGCTATCAAATAAAATGTTTAGGTGTCTGCTAAATCTACTAGTAATTTGAATGTTGAGAAAGATCTTGCAACAAAAATTGAAGAAAAGGATGAGTGGGTAATTGATAGCAAATGCTCACATCATATGACTGGTGACAAAAGCAATTTTGTAAGCTGGGAAGACTATGATGGTGGTGTTGTAAGATTTGGAGACAACACTTCTGGTGTGATTCATGGAAAAGGCACTATTTCTTTTGGTGGTAAGCATAATACTGATGATGTTCTTTATGTAGAAGGCTTAAAGCATAACTTGTTAAGTGTTGGACAGATGGTAGACAAGGGTTACAATATTCAATTCAAGGATGGTAAGTGTAGAATAAGGGGAAGTTCTAGAAATATGATTGATTTAGGTACAAAGACAAAAGGTAATATATTTCATTTGGGTGCTACTAGTGAAAGTTGCTTAATTGCTCAGATTGATGTAAGCTGGTTATGGAATATGAGGTTGTGTCATGTGAAATTTGATAACATTTTCAAGATAAGCACTACTCAAGCAGTCAGAGATCTTCCTAAGTTAGTGAATCCTACTAACACTATGTGCAAGGAATGTCAGATGGGAAAGCATACAAGAAATTATTTCTAGAGAAAACAATATAGCTCTAATGGAGTACTAGATTTGATACATACTGATCTATGTGGTTCATCTAGAATCAGAAATATAAATTTGAAAGGTATTTTATGTTGCTCATTGATGATTATTCTAGAATGATATGGGTTACTTTCTTAAGAGAAAAGCATGAAGCATTAGAAAACTTCAAAATTTTCAAAGCTATGGTAGAGAATGAGATAGGTTAGAAGATCAAATGTCTAAGTTTAGACAAAGGTGGTGAATTCACTTCCTGAGAATTCAATTATTTATGTGAAGAGCATGGAATCCAAAGATAGTTATCTTCTCCCCAGACCCCTCAACAAAATGAATTTGTTGAAAGAAAGAACTGAAGCATTCTAAACACTACTAGAACCATGATGTTGGAAGCAAATTTTCCTCATTTCTACTAGAGAGAAGTTGTAAGTACTTTTTTTATACCATTAACAGGGTGTATGTCAACAATAATTTTGGTAAGACACCTTTTGAGCTATGGTTTTGTTATAAGCCTACTGTCAAGTATTTCAAAAAATTTGGAAGGAAATGTTACATCAAGAGAGATGATGATATAGGCAAGTTTGATGCTAGAAGTGATGAAGGAATCTTTTTCGGTTACTCTACTAAAATTAATGCTTACCAGTCCTTTAATAAGAGGTTAAAGAAAATGGTTGAAAGTGAAAATGTCAAAGTTGATGAAGATATTGTTAGACCATCCAGATATAGTGGATATGATTCAGATGATCAAAATGATAATACTAACAATGATGTTCAAAAACATAATCAACTTCAGATTGTTCCAGTGAACCAAGGGAATCAAGAGACAGAGACTAGCAAAAGTGCAGAAGAAAGAACACAAGAACAAGAAGTAAGAGAAAATCCTAAAACTCCCAAATATTTAAGGCGAAATCACTCTGACAGTCAGATCATAGGAGACAAGAGAAAAGGTGTGCAAACTAGAAGAATAATTTTGGAAGAGTATTGTCTAATTTCCAAAGCTGAGACTAGAAATATCAATGAAGCATGCAAAGATGAATATTGGATGGAAGAGATGAAATAAGAAATAATGAAGATAGAGAAGAATGATACATGGGATCTTGTTCCTAGACCTCAGAACAAAAATGTGATTGGAACCAAGTGGGTGTTCTGGAATAAGTTGAATGAGCAAGGTGAAGTGGTCGGAAACAAAGCAAGACTGGTTTGCAAAGGGTACTCATAGATGGAAGGTATTGATTTTGAAGAAAATTATGTCCCTGTTGCTAGAATTGAAGCTATAAGATTATTTATTTCTTATGCTACTTTAAAGAATTATAAAGTCTATCAAATGGATGTAAAGTCAACATTTCTGACTAGTGAGCTAGAAGAAGAATTCTATGTTGAACATGTTGGAACCTTCAAATTTGAAGGTGCCATAATAAAATTCTAATACAACACTCAGAAACTCAGTTGAAAAAGTAGCCTAAAGAGCACATTGTGAAAAATCATAATTTTGAATCTGGTCATTTTCATGCAATGCCATCTTGCAGGTGTGTTCATCTAACATATGTGAGTGTGCACATCAATTTTCAGCTCCATACAATCAAATTTAAAAAAGTTTCAAAGCGACATGTTGAAGGGTTTTTGAGAAAATTTGTTGTCATAACAATGAAGATTCTGTTAAAATGATCAACTTTGGGGATAAATGTTAAGAAATTGAAAGGGTTTCATGAAAAAATGATTGATGTTATAGATTCTCCCCATCTCAATGTATATCCATGTCAATTTTTAGAACTTCAGGACATCGTTTGATATTTTTCCAAAATCAAAACTAGATGGGTTTCACCCAGTTTGAAGACTGCATTTCCAGAACAGTTGCAATATGGTCAACTTTGACGCTTCATACTTTGTAGAAGAATAATGTTTATGGAAAACCCATTTGCCTACATGTTCATGTGAGCGAAATGAACCAATCCCTAGGATGACAGCTTCTAAAAATCAAATCTGATATTTTTACAAAATGGCAAGTGAGTGGGTTCCAAACGGTTTTAGCAGGTGCAATTTTCAAAAAATACCAAGCTACTTTGACTATTGACAGTTTCCAATCCTGATGAGCTAATGCAAAATTACTCTAAAACTATGCTCCCCTATCATAATTAAGCATTCTGGTGCATTTTTATGGCTTTCAAAGATCGTTTGATAAATTTTACAAAGCCATTTTGGAGGCTACTTAATCTGTTATGTCATAGTGCAAAGTGTCAGAAAATAAATTTCGCTGCCTATCCACTTCATTTAAAATGCATTAAGGGAATAATTACAAAAGATAAAATTTCATGAGGCTCAACTATTAGGGGTTGTGCTCCCAATGTTCTTACACACTATTTATGGCCGAAAGATTATGTGAGAACAAACCAAGCTTTTTACAAGAACGAGGTTACATGTGAGTAATCAAAATGTCATAACATACGATACTATTACTAATGGTCTATGTGAGAAGGACACTGTGCAGGAGGAAAAAGAGCTATGACATAATAGAAAAAGGGGATAATTCTTGGATTGCTTTCCCCTATTTTGACAATAAATGTTATTACATTCTCTCACCGTCTCTCTTGGTTGATGTTGGATTTTGCAAAATAAGGGTGACCCGGTCTATGGTGATGAACATTGCTACACCATTTGGTGATCAAGTTAAGTGCATCCATGAGAAAATTTATTGAGTATTGTTACCCGATATGAGTACATGAAGCATATACTACGAGCTTTTAATATTTAAACTATTATGGAGTGTTGTATGCATATTTTACTATTAAGTCTTTGAAGGAAGTTCAATACATTGAAGTATCATATCAAAATTAACAACCACTTGGAGAACGTAAAGAATAATGCATTTGATGTCCAACACTGGATAAAACGAACCCTCTGCAAAATAAGAAATACAAGTGTCGAATACTATAAGACAGGTGGTATCAAGAAGAAATGAAGGGCAACATTCTAAGGAGCCTTTCTTAGGGCATCTGCGCACAGTATTTTCCAATAAAGGAAATGCACAATATTTCATGGCCCACGACATAACTATTTGATTTTGAAAGCAAACATTGTGGTTATTGGGTTGCAGGAAATAGAAGTGGTTTCTGAGCATAAAAGGAATCTATTTACTATACATGATACCAGATTCAAATCTATACAAAAGGAATTAAAATAATTTGAGTACCACATAAAATATCACAATACAATCTGAATGCCCTATATCTAAGACCTATTTTGGTTGAGTATGGACAAATGAGCACCATTTCAAAGGTGACGTCCTTTCAGATGTAAGCACGGGTAATGGCATCTTGGTGATTTGATGCATGAAGGTTGAAGTAATCTTACTCATGCCATGTGCATACAACAAGTGAGTTTATTTAGAAGGAATTTCAAAGGTGAAAATGGATGAGATGCCCAAGTTTGAAAATAGAATTGCTATGCTTAAGAATTCACTTAAATGCGTTGCAGAGCAGTGGTGTCTGAAGAATGGGCTTCCATTAATATAAAGGAAGGAACACTTTAAATTGTTAATCACGAATGGTATTATGTGGAAAGGCTACCTCGCAAGTTTTAGAAGCAAAGACCAATCATCTTGAAAGAGAATATAAATAATTTCAAAGATGAGAACAAAAACCCTAGAACCGGCACATCAAAGCGAAAGCCCTAAATTCATCGGTAGGAGATAGCACATCGACAAGAGTTATTTTGAAACTCTTAAGTTACACCAAAGAGAATTTTTTGGGAGAGCATGTTGACTTCATGGGAAAGAGAATCAAAGTCAATGGAGAAAAAAAAGAAAGTCTTCTTGATGCATCATGTCACACTGATGGAGAATTTATCGACAAGAGATACTACATAGGCGGGAGTTATTTTGGAGCCCTCGATAATGTAAAGTTATACCGATGGAATTTCATTGAGAGGAGAAATTGATATTGAGATATCCTGAAAATGAATATGCATATGATCTAAGGATAAAGCATGATGGAAATATAAACAAAATATGAAGCGCATGAAGATGTTAAGTACATTCGTAAAAAAAATTTACCATGGAAGTTAAAAGTGGGTGACTATTTTTTCAAAAGGAATATTTATTTAATATGGTGAATGTGCAAGTGGAGAGATCTTGGAGAAAGCTGGTGAGAAGATTATTGTGTGAGATCATCTTGTCACCCTTGTGGTAATCTAATTTCTTTATCATGTTCATATTTACATTTTGTATTTCTTAATCTTATTTTTCACTTCTCAAAACTCATAACTAGGTCGTTAGTCTATCTTTTAGAGGTTAGACCTTGTCTCCTTGGTTTTTTGGTCATACAGAAGTGAGGGCACCTGAGAGATGTTAGCGCGTCGTTTTGTCATCCCAAAACTGTGCTTCTCTCCTATGACAGAAAGTTATCTCAGACACAGAGTTGACCCTAAAAACTGACTCACCTAGTCTCCCTTCAAATCTCAAGTTTGTAGAATAATTGAAGGACCCACAGTTCTCATCATTCTCAACCCACCTATCCTAACCTTCATTTTAACTGAGGTAAGTTAGTGCAGCCATATTTCTTTCGGCCTTTTGTGACCTGGGGCCTTGCAATGGTTGGTCCCCCTCTCTTATAGATTCTTTCCATTAGATTTTTAATTAAGCATGCAAGTGTGGCCTTATGATAAATGGTATCAAAACATTGAAGATTCTAAAGTTTCTTCCAAAAACTCATAAGATTTCGGGATGAGTAATAATGATAGAGGTAAAGCCAATTTATAGAAAATTAATTTTCAAATGACAAGCTCAAATTAAAAGATAAATCGACGATTGAGATTAAAAGATATGACATGTGATAGAGTTAGGGTTAAATTAGTGTGAGTGATGAATCATAAATGGTGGAGATTAAATTAAATAATAATTTAATCACTAGTGGAAACTAGTTGAGAATAGAAGAATAAAGATTGCATGTAAAGATAAAGATTGAAATAGATAGAAGATGGGAATAAATTAATTAAATAATTAAATTTATTTAAAATTAATAAATGTTTGCACGTAGAAGATAAGAATAAATCTAGATAACAGACTGATTAAGATAGAAAGTTTGTTCGTTAGAGACAATCAGATATTAAATCATCAGATAATTGAATGATCAAATTAGATCTAGACTTAAGTGATAAATGACTAATTATATAACAAAGAGACTATCTAATCACAAAGGAATGTGCCATGGATAAACCTTTATATGAATTAAATAATAATTTAATTCAACATTCAAGATTTTAGGATTAAATTAAATAAAGATTTATTTAATCAAAAGGAGAAAAGGCTAAGGAATAATTAAATAATTCGAAATTATTATTTAATTATAGTTGAAAGTGTGATAGGAATTAATTAAATAATTTAAAATGATTATTTAATAGAAGATAGATTTAATTAGCGATGTAATTAAATATATAATATTTATTTAATTAATCAAGAAAGAATAAAGGCAAGAATTAATTAAATAAATAAAGTTATTTAATTAATAGAGGACATGCGGCTTTAGAAAATAATTAAATAAGTAACATTATTTAACTATGAGAAATGAAGATGAAATAATTATGCAAAAGTTAAGGGTCGCAGGCCTAGGAAAATTTTTGATGTCTACAAGAAGTATGTGAAATTACCACTACCATTTCCCTTTATTAGTGCTCAAACAACTTAATGGGGAACCAAATTTTCTTCCAAATCACTCAATATGGTTTTCCCATAAATTTACAATTCATGAAAACCAAAATAGGGGAAAGTACCTGGATATGTTGCAGCTACTTTGAATTATACTTCTGACTAGGAAAATTTGCAGATCTCAAGCTATTTCACCATTCCATTGGGTTCTTTGCACAGATTGGCCACCTCTTTCTTTAGAGGAATCAAACTTCAATAATATGAAGCTTCCTTCATGAGTTGATCTCAATTTAGGCTTCCTTCACTAGCAAACCCATGCATGACTTCCATATATTTTATTTCTTAGTAAATTTCTCAATCTATTTTCAAATCTTCTCAAATAATGCACACTGATGCAAAGGTCTCAGAGTCACCACTCACATCTAGTGAGAAATTATGGAATGTTCATGATATCATGGTAGATCTTAATAGGTTTTTCTAGTTTCAGGGGAAACATAGAAAATATGATTCCAAAATTTGAAATCTCCAGTTACATACTATCTAGAAACTTCAATGACTCTTTAAGGCAAGAAAATATTCTATCAAAATTTTCTCAGGTCAGTCCCTCGCTAAGTCTCCAATCTGTTGGTGATTATTTTAGAACCAAACTTGATCTTACCAGTTACCTATGAATCTATTAGAATCCAATGATTAGCAAGGTTAGGGATTGGACAACAAACAAGTAAGGATTATGAGGCCCTTACTTCTACACATCGGGCTCTGTGAAACCCAGGAGGCTAAGCCTTATTATGTTCATATGATATTCCTCTTTCATTTGATCAAGAACATTGCAACACATAGATAAATCTCACATAGAGGCTCAACTAACAAAACATATCAAAGAAGTTGTCTACTTCTTAACAATAGTTCACATTAGGAGCACAAGAATTGGTAATGCCTAACATAATTGTAATCCATTTCAAAGAATTTTATTTAATGAATGGTTTTTTGTTGAACTAATCAACACAATGCAATAAAATTACCTCACTTAGACCATTGCCTCATCCTTGGAATGAATTCAATCCTAACACCCACATAATTTGATAGTAATGTTCACACATGACATTAGTCAAAGCTTTGAGAATATTGCATTACAATATTTCAACATTATATCTCAACTGTCACTTCTTACTAGCATCCTAGCACTCAATTTAATATAAACTTATAGCTCTATCCAAGCATTTACATCAATTATTTCAATTAATAAGAAAGAATAAAACCATACATCCATTGGAAATCAATAGAGACAAATAAGATAACCCTTGATTATATTATTCATAGTTTATAAAACCAATACATAGGAGAGAAAATGGTATCGAACTTGCATTATTTTGCTCTATATTTTCACTATTACTATCAAGATTACATATGCATATTAACAGACTCAAATGTAAGACTTAACACTGAAATGTTCAGTATCCTTTACAAATCTCTATGTGATCAATTCTAGAACAACCAACCAACCTCTAAAAATCTCCTTTGTAACTGGCCTAGAAATCCCATTTATAGAGATATAGGAGTGACAAGCATCGGGTTGAATTACAATTACAATCACATTTTCATTTGATAGTTAATTGCACTTTAATTTTAGAGATTCCCCAGACAGTTATATTTACTCATTACAAAATGGGGGGAAATAAAAGGACAAAACTCCATAAATTTGGTTGAAGAAGATCAGCCAACCTTCTAAAATACATTGATTGTTGTTGTAGTAGCTCTAAAATCCTTCATCCACATTGATCAAAGAAGATTCTCCATCAGAACCCAAGGAAAAAACTCACATAGTAACTAGAAAAGGAATATTTTCCATCAAAGCAATGGTGTCCAACACCTCTCCATCACAATAGCCAAAAAGGTGTCCAAGTCAGCAACAAAGACAAAAAACTATATGCTCATTGAAGAGGATGAATCTGTTGTTGTGGCACTAGTGTCATCAAAAACAAAAATAGAACCGAGGCACTACTCTGACTTGTCAACATCAAAGTATGCCCTCCCACTTTGTGTTATTTCTAAAACTAGAGAAGCTACTACCCCTCCCTCATCAGAATCCTCATGTGACACTAGAGTAATAAGGTAGCAATCATACTCTAGGTTAGTATCTCCTTCATCACTCAAAGGTCTATCTGAAACATCTATAGGAGAGTTATGCCTTCCTATATAAGATTCATAACCCTGGTGGTACTTATTTCTCTTCTTCGCTTCCCTCACATGCTTAACTAGGTTTTTATTTCTAAACTTGACCAATTCTTCTGAAACAACCCTGCTCCTCAAGTTATAGGTTCTCTCAAAAACACCCTACACAACCTTCCTATGGGATTTCTTCTTCTCCTTTGATGATTCAAGAGCTCTTGGTGTACCTTGTTCACTTTCGGGAACATCATCCTAAGACTTAAACAGATTGTCTCCTAGACCTCCTGAATAGTTGAGTTGACCCATTAGGATTACTCATTTTGCAGAAAATAGGACAAGGACTAGCAAACCTCACTTTGTAGAAAAATCACCAACCTATACCCCAAGATTTCTTTTGTAGAAAAGAACTCTCAAACCCACACAATACAAACTAGCCCAGAACACAATTGCAAGCAATAAAACTCTTACCACCCCAGGAAATTAAAACACACAAGCCAACTCATGCAAAATTTAGAATAGAGAAAGTACGCATACTCACTTACCTGAGAAAACCACTTTCACTACCTCTACAATTACTTTCTCCAAACTCGCACGTTCCTTCTCTGGCTCCAAATTAAATACTCAGCTCTTCGATAATTGCAAATGGTGAGATAAAAGTATAGGAACTCCTCATTAAGTAGATTTATTTGAGCATGCAACCATTAATGATCAAGAATAGCTCAAGTGAGTGAGCTGACAATCAGCTGCCCAACTTTGAATGTTGGTCATCGATCATTTTTTATTTAAAACAAAATCAACGACGCTCCTCAATCATCACCACTTGCCTTTTCATCTACACTTTGAAACAATGGTGACACCCTGAAAAACTACCACAGAGTTATCCACACATTTTCCACATCATTTACATTTCATTGCTTGTAGCATTAGTGCTCTTATATCACCTCCAAACATCGATGACAAGCAACAATACCCCACAAAAAAAAAAATCTTGGGTATCACCCTATCGCTTGTCACAAAAATGTAACTAGACTGCACAAGTGTTTCAATGAGGAGAACATTCTGGTGATGCCACAATATGTTCACATCCCAGTGCTCATTTCTATAATTTTCATGGAAATGAGAATGCTTTCAGTGATGGGAAATCCTGGTGATAGCATTAGATTCACACACATGGTGATCACACCGCTCCCATCAATCCACTTACATCGCTCATCACTAAAGAGAAACAAGAAGTTGAATAGTTTTAGCGGTAGGCAATACACAAAACCCATAGCCATATTTCTCGTAGTGTTAATCCATCATGGAGAGTTACAACTTTCAATGACACGTGATAGAAAGAGAAACCAAGGACCATTGCTCATCGCGGTAATGAGCTCGACAATGAAAGTAACTTCATCGATGAGAGATCACTTAAGTGATTAAGAACTGCACATACAAATAAGATGTTTTAAGAAAGGGGACCTCCTAGGACAATGCATAATAAGGTCTCAAAATACTTACCAACATTTATATCAAAGGATGCAAAGGCCAAACAAGGCCAATTTTTCAACCTTTTAAAATAAGGAACATTTCGAGGATCCAGTCATGCAGATAATTTTAGCGGCAGGCAACATGAATGCCTAATCGTATGGGGTTGGTTACTCAATGAATATTAATGACTCAGGTTATTTTTCATAATTGGGAAATAGTCGGTAAGGGTTCAATGACTGATTATAACACCGACCAGGGAAAAGACTTAGGGGTTTTTAGAGAGGGCTTTGACAACAAAAAGTACCAAGGTGTTGATAGTGAACAAAACCCTAAGTCCAAATAATTGAAACTATAGACATGGAAAATTGACCGACACACTTGATCCTGATTACTAACATCATTTCAAATCATACTCTCAGCATATCATCACTCTTCATCCATTAATTAAATAAATTATTATTTATCTAATTAAGTCATTATCCCCTATTGATTAAATTAATCAATTTAATTTAATTAACCCTCATATCTCTCTTTAATTAAATAATTCATTTTATTTAAATCAAACTTTGAAGTCCTCTTATTAAATTGAATAAATTAAAATCTTATTTAATTTAATCTAACATTGTCCCCTTTAGTTAAATAAATCAAAATATTTATTTAATTAAATCCGTCCTCTCAATTTGATTTAAATCAATGCATAAATTCAAGTCAAAGTTGTCACATCCCCTAATCTTTCTTTAAATTTTAATAATCTTTGATTAATTTAATCTTAATCTATGTCACATCCTCTAGAAAATGCAACTTGCACAATAAATCAATTACTTTGGTTTATTAAATCTCCTATTTTCCCTCACATGGCATAAAAAGGGAATATTCCTCCAAATTTGAACACTCCCCTCTTACATGTCCTTGTGCATTGAGCCAAGTGGCATTTTAAGTCATTTTCTTCCCTCTCCAACAAAGCAACTTTCAAATTTTAAATTCCACATAATATCATTTATTGTGCACATTCATCAAAATGTGCTCAACCTTCCTCCATTCACATCTTGACAAGTGACACTTGGCCATTGGATGTTGAATGATCCCACATTTATCCATTTTTCTCATTATTCCCTCAATCTTATCTATAAATGAGAGGCTGCTCTCCTCATTTTGATCATCCACAATTTGAGTAACTCACTATACTCAATTCCATTTTCAAGCATATCCATTTTCATCTATTTTTATCAAGCTCTTGGCTAGGTTATGTAGGAATTCAACCAAAGTGGATCAAATCTTCATCAAATCATCATCAAACTTTCAAAGGAGTTGGGAAATGGACCATTTCTACACATAATTGGCACCAACTCCCCCATGGGATTGAGTGTTTGCATTGCTTAGATAGAATTTAACTTAGTTTCTTATTTTGTTCTTCATTTTCTTTCTATTTGAGTATTATAAATGAGTTTCATGGGGAATCCTTGTTCTAACTTGCATTTGAATTTAATTATGTGTTTATTTCTCATGTTTGTGCAGGTCTAGGATTGGGGTTCACATTTTAGTGCTAGAAGGAGGGAAGATCTCAAGTTCTAATCACATTTTTAAAAAAATTTCGTTCTTTTTTTGTGTTTTTTTTGCAGGTTCTAGAAAACTCAATCGTTGACTGTCAAGCGGTGCCAAATTGGACCGCTACCAATCTAGTGGCACTATATTGCACCGCTTAAATTTCCAAACTCTGTCGACGGAGTTTTCCTGCCCGAAAAATTCAAATTTCAAACAGACTCGTGGACTTTCCAAATTCTAAACTCCATCGCTGGTCAAACAAAGTCGCAATCGCAGTCTTTGTTTTACTGTAGAGCACCACTCTCAGTCATTAGCAGTGCTATATTGCGTCGCTGACCTTTCCAAACTGCGTCGCACTCGCAGATTGCACCGTTGTAGTTGGGTAAAAATCAAATTACTGGTTATTTTGACATGTGCTTTTTTTATTCTAGTTATTTTGACTTCTAACTAGTTTCACTCTCTATTTTTGCAGTTTTAACTAGTTTTTGTGATGTAGGAACTTCCGGAGGTCATAACTTTTGACTCGGATGTGGGTTTTGGCTGAAATTTTATAGGTGGTTTCATTATGCGGTGGCATGTGGATAGCGTACCAACCTATGGTGGGTTGGTGGTCAATTTGGCACATTTTCGGGGCTTGAAACTTTCATCTTGGCCCTCAAAATGGCAATTTAGTGTTTTTTTCTAGTTTTTTAAAAGTCGTCTTTGTTAATAACTCGAAGTTCATTATTCGAATTTAGGATGTTAGTTGGAAATTCATCCTATCTTAGTTTTAGAAAGTTTTGGGGAAAAAATAGGACTCTCAAAGTCATGCATGCAAAATTACCAAAAAATGACAAAATTTGAGAATTGTTGAATCTACCAAAAAAGGAAATTTTTTGATCAAAAATGAAGGAAGGAAAACGAAGGCCATGGGTTCTTTATGATGTTATCATCTCATTGTATTAAGTGTTTTTAAACACTTTTGGGAGAACTTATAATCCTTTTCTAAGAATTTTTTATCTTTCATGCTTTAGGGAACACTAAATTTCCTTTTGGGTCCTAAAAAGAACACTACAAAAGCTTTCAATTTTACAAAAGGCTTAAAAAAAACTCTAGAACAACTTAATAGATTTGGTTTAAGGATTAACAATTGAACAAGCCAAATCCCATATTTGATTTGGTGCTATAAAAATAATTCACTTTTGCTTTGTGGACTTAAAATGAACAAGTGTTATTTTGTTTTATAATTGCTTACTCAAAGTAATACCATCGAAAGGATGTATGTGCTTCTCTCACGCCTCATGGTGATTTTGAGAATCAAAAGGCCTTTTGGTGATCTTAGTTTGAGTAAATTAATTACCTCCACATTTCATTTTGGGATTAAAATTGAACAAAACATCTTGCGAGTGTGAGCAAACCTATTGCGTGTGTTATCCCTTTGTTTATAAATGAAGGTTGATCAAACTACGAACATGTTTGCTCGCTTTTTTTTATCTTAGAGGGCTTCCCTTGTGGGAAAAATTACTCACCCAAGGGAGCGACCCAACCGGTAACAATTTAAATCCAAGAGTATTTCCAACCAAGATATAAAAGTGGGTACTGGAACAAAGGCCAGTATCACATGGTTGGCTCCAACAAGAAGGGCAGAAATGATCTCTCACCTCGATGGGTCAACTCCTACGAATGGAAAGTCTGAATTAAAACCCTTTGTTTAGCAAAGGCCAAAATCCTTAACTATTTATTGGTACAAAAGGTCATGTCCTTTGAAGCCGCCCCACGTATACATGTGGTTTTGTTGTAGAGATGAAAAGTATGCCATGGGAGATTCATGGGTACTGATGCTTGATTGACCCGAGAAGTGAGTGCACTGTAAGGGGGAGCCTGTTTGGTCAAGCATCTAATCATCCACACTGAATATACGCAGCTAGATTTATCCAAGTGGGAACCCAACAAATATTGTCTCTTCATCCTAGGATTGTGCATGATCTTGGAAATTTTTATTAAAAAAAACACTTTGCTTGGGTCTCAAAACAATTGAAAACAGACGTTCACAAAAGCTTCAAAATTTCAAATCCTTTGGGGGAAATACCCTTGATAAATCCAAGTGCTCTTTCTTGCCCTATGGATTCCATCCTTAGAGATTTCTAAGTGCTTGGGTTTAATCATCATTTTTTCCACTAAAGTCAACAAATAGGAAACTATTGCCTTGATTTTCTTGATTTCCACATAATGGACCTTGTGGGATGAAAAGGAATTGAGACATAGACATTCAGTTTGAAAAGCATAATCAAGAAAGTGTTTTTGGTAAAAAGAACCAAATCTAAGCAATATAACAAACAATTGAACCACACATGTGCTTGGTCCCTTTTGAGTCATTCAATTTTCATGCAAACATTGGTCTTTTGGTTTGAACCACTTTTAGGGAAAAGCATGCTCTTCATTACCTTGTTCTTGTAAGCAAGTCCCCATAGGGTCATTTAGGATCAAAATCAAACACTTCATCCATCCAAACATTTATCAAAATCTCATTTCACCAACTTTTGGAACCTTGGAAAACATCACTTATGCTAGACTTTTAGAAAAAATCAACATCACCTTGTTTGGCTTAACACACCTAGCCAAATTATCCTCGTGTATGATTTTAGTCTAGGATAACACAACTTCCTAGAATTTACAAGTTCATTATCCAAAATCATCTTGTGTGTGAGTTTACACTAGGATAACACAACTAGAGTCTACAAGTTCATTATCGATCAATCAAAATCAAAACAAATCCTAAATTCTAGCATTGATCCAAAGCTCCTAAAAGTTTAAACACCCATATCATTCACCTCTTTCATCCTTCATCTCATCATTGGTCCTAAACCCCTCAACAAGGTCAAAACACAAGAGGAACATGGAATATAAACTTGATTCATCCATCATGAGTAATCCAATTCAACCAAACTATCCAAGCCTTATGATGCCAATTGATTTTCAAAACTTGCATTTGTACAAACCATACATGGGATCATTATCTCCTCCAAACCTCAATGATACAACAAAATTGAGCATGCCCAATCTAAATTTTGGAACACCTTTCCCTTTGGTAGATTTAAATCAAAATCAAAACTTACAAATCTATCAACCAAACAATCAAGGAATGAGCCTTCCCCCTTTACCAACCATCAATCAATCGAATTTGAGCAACACCCCAATTATAAATCAAAACATCATACCAAATCCTCTCGTATTGCCATCGATATCACAACAACAGATGGCAACCATCCAAGCAACCCCAATGGTCAACGCATCCACCATTCCCCAAGTCTCTCAAATCATGGTTTTCTAAGGACCAAGCATATCAATCACACCCTCTACCACTCAAACCCTGGCAATCAATGCAATTGTTCCACTCATCACAATGATCAACACCATTCCCAATCCACCACCACTACTACCAAAACACAACATGGAAAATTCATTCAACATTACATTGCAAACTACTCAACAAGTCGCCTATCAAAAGGCACTCCAAAATCAACAAGCTACATAGTTGGCTACTCAACAAGCGCAAGCATAGTTAGCAACACAACAGGCACAACAAGTTGACCAAGTCCAAGCTCTATACCAACAACAACAAGCTTCCCAAGCCACTCAAGTTGCACAAGCCACCCAAGATGCACAAGTCACCCAAGCTGCCCAAGCCATGCAAGAAGCCCAACAAGTAAATGCTCAATCTCAAGCCCAACACCAAGCTCAGCAGGCACAAGCACAATACCACACACAATTACAAGCAATCCATCAACAAGCATATCAACGAGCCCTACAAGATTTTTAGGCACAACAACAAGCCCAAAAAAAAGCTTTGTTGGCACAGCAAGCTCAAGCCCAACAACAAGCTTTGTTGGAACAACAAAAGCTAGACCAAGATCAAGTGTTATTGGAACAACAATAGCTAGACCAACAACAAGCATTATTGGAACAACAACAAGACCAACAAAAATATTTGTTGGAACAACAACAGCAAGACCAACAACAAGCTTTGTTGGAACAACAACAAGCATTGTTGGCTCAACAAAAAACGTTGGCATTACTCACTCAGCAAAGCGTTGTTGGCTCAACAACAAATTTTGGCATTACTCACTCAGCAAAGCTTGCAAAAAACCCCCACCAACATCCCACCCATCAATCAAACACCTCAAAACATACTTAATGAGCTTGAGGACATATCTCAAGAATTTATTCCAAAGCATGATCAACATCTATCACCAAGGTCTAGCAATGGACCTTCCCAAGACATATTGACATCCTTTGACCTCATGGTTTTAGATACTAAAGAGATCCTCAACTCAATACTTGATCTAAATCCACTCAAAGATCAACAGGATATTAAGCCACTACCCATGCCTAAGGACAATATTCAAGAACCCTTTGTAATCAATCCATCCTTTGAAACTGACCCACGTCAATAACTTGATCCAAAGCATGTCGAAAGCAATTCCAAAACTTATCAAGATCAAGAATTCATATCTCCAAGATACTGTAATGATCTAATGGGAACTCTCCTATCTATACGAGATATCGCAAATGATGATCATATCCATATGGCACATACTCCTCCATCTACCCATGAGATGCTTTCTTTCGATGGACACGTAGATGATCTTCATTCAAAACAAGAGTCTCATACTCTTAACATCATTACCAAGAAACAAGAGTCTCCTACTCTTAACATTTGTACACATGATCAAGGTATAGAAAAATCTACAGACATACGAAAAGTGGATCATGAAGAAGGCTTCTATAGAAGTGGTGAATCAAAAACATCTTGTGAAGATATATCAGAAATAGATCATGAAGAAGGCTCCTATAAAAGTCGTGAAACATCCTATGAAATGAATCATGAGGAAGACTTTTATGTGGATAGTGAATCATCAACACTTTTTGAAGAAGCATTAAAATGTGATATTTCACAAGCTCAAACCAAAGATATCAATTAGGAATCCATCCCACATATGGAGGATCCTATCACTTATAAACTGGGATCACTTACCTTTTTTAGGGAAAGTTATCTCATCAATAAAGAAGTTGTCACCTTTGAAGATCCAGCACAAAGAAGCGAAGTATTAGCACCTTATTTCCAAGGTAAATCATATCTTATTGCAAATAAAATATTTTAACAGATGAATTATCAAGGTAGAGGATTAGGCCTACATGAATAGGTTATCCGAGAATTAGTGCAGATTATTGGCAATCCTAAACATCAAGGTCTTGGTTATTCATGAATTAAGGGATCTAAATATATTAGTGATACCTCTATAAAACTAGGGATAACTTCATCTCAAGCAAGCATCAACATTGGGAGCAAGAAGAATCCTTACGATGAAACCAATGTCAATACTACAACCAGCCACGTCATGAATCTTCATTCACCCATCACCCCATCCACGAATTGGGACCAACATCAAAAGAAGGTTTTAAATCAAAGCACAAAGAATGTTATCAAAGAAAAATAATCTAAGAAGCATATTGGACAAATCAAATACATATGGATTCCAAAAACTACAAAGAAAGATGATCCCTATCAAACTCCCTTAGTCAAAGAAACTATGGGGCAAAATAAAAAAGGGAAAAGTATCCATCAAAGATGTCCATAAAGGCAAAAGCATTCTTCTCAACCGACATACAAAATGTATCGAGTTGTTGGTCCTAATTCCATGCACACTTTCGTATCCATCCATCATTGCTCATCTTCCCAAGTTTGGAGAGTCAAAGGTTCCAAATTTGGAGGAATATTCCTTTTTTATGCCATTAGAGGGAAAATAGGAGATTTAATAAATCAAAGTAATTTATTTATCATGCAAGTTACATTTTTAGAGGATGTGACATATATTAAGATTAAATTAATCAAAGATTAATTAATTTAAAGAGAGATTAGGGGATGTGACAACTTTGACTTGAATTTATACATTGATTTAAATCAAATTGAGAGGAAGGGTTTAATTAAATAAATTTTTTGATTTATTTAACTATAGGGGACAATGTTAGATTAAATTAAATAAGATTTTAATTTATTCAATTTAATAAGAGGACTTGAGAGTTTTAATTTAAATAAAATGAATTATTTAATTAAAGAGAGATATGAGGGTTAATTAAATTAAATTGATTAATTTAATCAACAAGGGAGAATGACTTAATTAGATAAATAATAATTTATTTAATTAATGGATGAAGAGTGATGATAAGATGAGAGTATGATTTGAAATGATGTTAGTAATCAGGATCAAGTGTGTAGGTCAATTTTCCATGTCTACATTTTTCCCCTCTTTGAAGCAATGCACTTGTTGTATTGGTTCAAAGAATAAATTGTTATGATCAAAGTTCAAAATTTCTCAATTTTTTTTGTATGCCCCACTATTTCCCTAGTGGAAGATTATGCTAGTATATTTCCCCCTCGAGAGATCGGGCGGAAATGCTAATTTTCCAATTAAGATCGCAATAAAAATGTGAGAGGAGTGGTTCTACTGATTAGAGGATGAAAGATAATTCTTTTGAAATATTAGATATTTGTCGTAGATAATTTTGATGATGTATAGATAGTCAATCGGCCATGGGTAGCCTCATGTATATTTTGATACAACACACCAATTTTGGATAGAAATTTTAGTAAAGATAGAAGAATAAGGAGAAAAGAATGATGAAAAAAGGATCCAACAAGCCTACACTATGAATGATGTTGATGATGATTTGCTTACCAGGAGTTGGGATTTTAAAAGAGCCAATTACTTTATGTTTGATAACACACATAGGTACGATGCATCAAGGTATAAATAACCAAGATGGAGTTGTAACTGGTGTGATGGAATTTTACTCGACAATCAGATAGGAGTATTCATGTTCACACTTGACATACGGAAACCTTGCTAGGATGCACCTAAAAAAGCAAGTATTCGCCAAGTTATTTTACAAGAATATCCAACAAGCACAATAGATAAAAAGATAATGATCATTTCCCCATTCCTTTCTCTCTAAATCTTTATGTTTAGACATCATCGAGAGGTCCTTGGAATGAGCGCGATAAGATAGATCCAAAGCAAAGATAAAGTAAACAAACAAGCTAATGTTCTTCATACCGCTAGCCAAGACTAAACTATGGTGATACCTGATATTGATGTCCATCATGGGAAGGATGCATCCTAGGACATGTTGTGATCAGGGTTTTGATGAGATTGATTGGATGATAAGCTATTGATACTCTGAGTTGATCAACTTGCTTGCTTACTGACCTAGACTTGAGACTTTTGATGATTAGGGTGTTCACTTTTGAACCTACTAGACTTGATTTCAATTGACTCACCAACGGATGAAGATGATTATTGATTTATTATGAGTGGTGGTTATTGTGGGTGAAAACGAGATGAGACAGATAAACCATTTTGGATTTTTCAGATATTTGGATGTTTTTGGTGTGTTTGAAATGTTTTGAGGTTGTTTTGATTTTTATATTTTTCAATGTTTTTGGTATTTTCAATATTTTGACCAAGATATTGACTTAAATACCTATCCTAGGGGTCTCGAGAGCTAATCAACAGATTATCCTTGCCTACATTATACATGTAGAGACCACGTAGTTTGACCGATCATAGACTCAACTCGATGATGAGAAAGATGGTCAAAAGGATTGCCAGATTGCGACGGACGCCTAAAAGACTGACCTAGGGTGTCTTGGGGGATGATCAAAGATCAACCTTTCCTATGTTCAAGCTCAGAGATGACATAGTTTGACAAGATCATGCCACTTTTTTATTTTGATATGATTTGGATGTTTTTAGATTTTTTTAATATCATTGCTTTGTTTTTGGATTTTGTTGAAAACCAAGCTAGGATTGATTGATCTAATTGATGGATTGATGATGATAACATTTTTGAGATTACACAACAATGCAAGGATAGTGTTAAGAAAATCAAGGATGATGATGAATTCATTATGATAACATTGTTGAGGATACACAACAATGCAATGATAGTGTTAAGCAACACAAGGATTGGGAAGGATATCCTAAGATTATGAGGGATTGACTGGATTTGATTGATCAAGATTTTGAAGCTTGTTTTGGAACAAAAAAATTTTGAATGATTTGATGTAGTTTTGATGTACATATTAGATGCAAATGATATTGATTATTTGGATTGATAAGGAACGTCGTGTCATCAAAATATACCATGGGCTAGTGATTCAGATTCGTGCTCACAAATACTTTGACCAATTTGATTTCATGCTTTCCAATGTTCAGATCACCACATAAGTTGGACGATATATATCAAGATTTATTTCCAAATCAAAATGTAAATAGCTCCCCCTAGTGTCTAGCAATGTATGGACACTTGGATAGGTGTGTGGATAGATGGATATGATAAGCATACAAAGGATGCCAAGGATTATCTTGTGATAAGGTGTTTGAATAGAGGATGCTCATTTGGATAATGCTTCATGGTTCAGACAATGGGTAGGATAGGATCAATGAAAATGACCTATGTGTATTATCAAACATAAAGTAATTGGCCCTTTTAAAATCTTGACTCCTGGTAAGAAAATCATCATCATCGGCATTAATAATGACGGCTTGTTGGATCCTCTTCTCATCATTCTTATTCTTCTTATTCTTCTATCTTTACTAACATTTCTATCTAAAATTGGTGTGTTATATCAAAATATACACTAGGCTACCCATGGATGATGGTTGTCTATACATCATCAAAATTGTCTACATCAAATATCTGATATTTCTAAAGAATTATCTTTCATCCTCTGATCAATAGAACCACTCCTCTCACATTTTATCATGATCTTGATCAAAAATTGAACATTTCCACTCGATCTCTCAAGGGGGCAATATATCAGCATAATCCTTCTGCTAGGGCAGCAATGGAGCATCTAAAAAAATCGAGAAATTTTGAAATTTGGATCACAATAGTTTATTCTTTGAACCGACACAACAAGTGCATTGCTTCAAAGAGTGGCAAAATGTAGACATGAAAAATATACAAGTTGATCCTACACACCTGATCCTAATTACTAACATCGTTTCATCCTAAATCATACTCTCAGCTTATCATCACTTTTCATCTCTTAATTAAATAAATCATTATTTATTTATTAGGTCTTTCTCCTCTGTTGATTAAATTAATCAATTTAATTTAATTAACCCTCTATCTCTGTTCATTTAAATCATTCATTTTATTTAAATTAAGTCTCTAAAGTCTTCTTATTAAATTGAATAAATTAAACCTTATTTTATTTAATCTAACATTATCCCCTTTAGTTAAATAAATCAAAACATTTATTTAATTAAACCGTTCCTCTCAATTTGATTTAAATCAGTTCATAAATTTAAGTCTAAATTGTCACATATTCTAATTCCTCATTACATTAATTAATCTTTGATTAGTTTAATCTTAAATCATGTCTCATCCTCTAGCTTTTACCACTTTCACATGAAAATAGATTAAATTCATTTATTAAATCTTTATTTTCTCTCAACATGGCATAAAAGGAGAATATTCCCTCAAATTTGAATTCAAATCCAAGTGGACTTAGTCCTTCCAACAAGTCATTTATTTCACCTTACAAGTCCTTTTTCCTTGAGCCAAGTGGCCATAACTCCATTTTCCTCCCTCTCCAACAAGTCATTTCACTCATTTTAAATTCCACCTAATATCATTTATTAGCACTTTCATCAAAATGTTCTCAACCTTCAACCATTCACATCTTGACAAGTGGCAATTGGCCATTGGATTTTGAATGATCCCACATTGCTCAAATTTTCTCATTCTTCCAATTTGAAATCTATAAATGAGAGACTCTTCCTCTCATTAATCATCCACAATTTGAATGCAAAGTTATTATCTTCACATTAGAGCAATTTTATATATGTCTTGAGCATTTTCCATCACCATAGCTAGGTTATTACAGTTTTTCTCAAAGAATCACATTTCTTCACCATCAAGTGGATCAAATCATCAAAGCTTACAAAGGAGTTGGGAAAGGACCAATTTCTACACATAATTGTCACCAATTCTCCCATGAGATCAAGTGTTTGCATTGTTTAAATTAGGATTTAACTTAGTTTTTTGTATTTTTCTTCATTCATTTCTACTTTGAACATTTGTAGATGGATTTCATGGGGAATCCTTGTTCTAACTTGAATTTCAATCTAATAATGTTCTTGTTTTCCATGTTTGTGCAGGTATAGGATTGGGGTTCATAGAAACTAGTTGAATTTTATAGAATGTAGAAATGGAACCAAAAATTATAAGGGTTCCACCAGTCATCATCATAGTAGTCCAAAAATCTTCAATGTGTGGTCTATGGGCATACTGCCTTCCAACCTACTTTTTTAATTTTCCAAGAGGGTCCAAACCTCCCCTTTCTGTATGTAGTTCCAGGTGGTACTCTGCAAGCTCTTCTCTTAATGCTTTGCACATGGGACAGGAAGGCATGAATATAATCCTTGACCAAAAACAAAAGGGGTAGGGAATCCCAACATGGTGTTTGTCTTGTAATAAATAATGAGTAGTCTACAACTGTCAAATTAACTCCAGCAAGATTATTCTATCATTAGGGTATCGAGGCAATCGATATAGGAACACTGAGAATCCCTCAACTCTTATGTATGTGAACTTAGGGAACTAAATGAACCAATACTCGAAACCTTTAACTAATTACTTTGTGTTTTGAGATATTCTTCTCTAATAGTCCTTTTACAAGTTATGCACAATATGCATTATAAAGGCATCATTGACCCACCTATAATCCTTCTTATAATTTATATATTGAAGTTGTGGATAGAAATTGTAAACAAGGTTCAGCCCCTTCTTTGTTCCCAAGGTGCCAACATAGTTTAATCCTTTATAATGGAATGTGATTGCCAAGAGGTACACAAGATAAGATGTCATGTAGAACTCCTAAGTTTTCTTCACTGAAACAAATTGTTTGTGAAAATTTTCACTAATTATCTTTGCCTAGTGAAATTTTTCCTCTCCTCTGAGGATATCTTCCACGAAGTAGAACATCTACTCCTCGAAAAGTGCTAAAGTGGGAAGGCCCATTACTCTACTTAGGAGTGTTACAAGGTCATTGGTTTCCTCCATGAATTCACTTTGATATCTCTTTTGTAGAACTTTGTTGGCACTACCTCTCTTCTCAAGAATCCATGTTTGATTGATAGTTATATTGCTACCAATGGGGTCTTCTTTCCAAACATTCAAGGCATATTTTTCTTTTTTTCCTCCATCTTTTCAAATAGGGGATACCAAATGTCTTTACAATTGACATGGGAATCAGATCAACTAGCACTCTCCCATCTACAACAATTATCCTCCTAGTCTGAGGGTGGTATCATTCCTTGCATCCAAATACCAACTCTAGGTTGATTAGGGCAAGTGGGAAACCTGTTGCTTTTAAAATACCACTCTTCTTTATCCTATGAGCCTCCTCAGTTTTAGGATTGGCCAGGACCCGCTATCTAAATTCATCGTTACTGATATGGCCTAGGTCTGTATCCATCACTTTTTCCCAATTGGATGTGATCTTTTAGGTGCACTTGACCTTATGAAACTCGTATTTCATCTTGGCATTTTCTTCTTTCCCCCTTCAAGCTTTCAAAATCTTCTTGCCCTTTTTTAGTTTTCTCGACTATTTTCTCTGTTGGTTCCATAAATATTGCATAAAGAACATGTATTAAGTTCTTTGACTAATTAAGAGGTAAAATCGTTAATTAAATCATGCCAAAATTTCATTAAATGCATCCACATACCTTGAAAATATCATTCCATTCATTAAATTTTATCACTTTGTGTTCATTTGTAAAGTTTGCAAACTTGCGGGTTAGAAGATGTGGGTTTCTACCTAGTGGAAGTTGTTAGGGTAAATTCCATTAGAAATGGCTCTAGGAGGATGGAGTTTCGATGAGAAATTCTTGCAAGGTTTGAACGTCAAGAAATTTTAATGTGAACTCATTAGGCATGTGGGGAAATATGGATTGGAGCATTTTGGATCATTTCTCTTGGCCAAAGTAGCTTCCTAGGCTCATGCAAACTTTGATGGTGCAAAAGCCATCACTTGGAACTCTATTTAGGTTATGTCGTAAGAAAGGATTTGGGGACACGGTGACCCACGGGTGGAGTTCTACATAGCAGAACTAGTAACATCTTCCCACTTGGTTAATATTATTTTAAATCTCTTGGGCATGTGGGAAATCATGTTTGGTGACCCTTCTTGAAGATTTCATCATTTTAAGGATTGTGGAAGTTCAGAGTACAGGTGTTGTGAAGTGGAGCTCCATTAGGATTTTTCTCCTTAAGGTAGGTGACATTTCACGGATGGAGTTTCACATAATAGAACCCACAAAGACACTCTAACTTTGGATTTTTACCTTCACTTCATAGGTGCATCGTGTGATCATTAAAATTCATGCTTACACCATCAATTTTTGGATCTAGGTGTTTGTGGAAGGTTTGAAAGTGGAGGCAGCTAGGTGGGGCACCATATTTGATTTTCCATTAAACAACTACCTAGTGAGGACAGACTTCCACCAATGGTGGCTCATAAGGGCAGACCTGTATAGGTCTATTGACTCAATAATTTCTAATTTTTTGATTTGGCATGATGTTCGCGAAGGTGGTCGGTGTGGGAGCCATATGGCAGGAAGTCGTCATGGCTTTTCCGTTAGCAATGGCCTAGGCGAAGTAAAGTTTTGATTATGAAATTCCACACAAAGGGACTTGCAGTGGTCAATGACTTAACTATTTTAGAGCTTTAGTTTTGAGTGGCTAGTTGCTTGCAGGGAAAGTGGGAACGGAAGCAATTGATGGGAAAGTCATGAATGCTTTGCCATTAGGGAAGGCTTTAGTGGTGCGGTGATACACACACAAAAAATTTCCAGACACATCCCGCATCAGTGTAAAGACTTCGTCATTTTTGGGATGCTTCGATCAAAGGTTTGTAGAAAATAGATAGGAAAAACCTGCTATCCAGGAGGAAGTCAGGGCTTAGTCATAAGGACACGACCTAAGGAAGGTGGAATACCGCATGTGGAATCCTGCACAGAGGGGATTGTAAGGGCTCAGGTTTAATATGTTGGTTTCCTTTGAACTCCAATAATTTATTCTTGTGTGGGAACGAAGAGAATGGGAGCTATTATTGCTTTAGCTATTTTAATGGCATCTCGGGGATGGATTTTCCCAATAGAAAACCTATGGGAGGAGTATTTGAGGACTTTGAAGCTTGATTTTTTACGTTTTGTTGAGCTAGGCTTTAGATTGTTGGCCAAGCTTAAATTCACAAATTTGAGTGGTCCTTTTAACCTCAAATCCCTAAACGCATACTCTCTAGTGAATTTGTCTATAAATAAGTAAGAGGGGGTATGAGTGCATACCTTTTTCTGTGCGAGTGGAGGAGGCAACCCTAGCTTGAGTCTACAAATCTTCTTTTGCATGCACAGCTATCTTTGGCTCCCTAAAATTTTAAATTGTGGGATAAAAATAATGGATGAGTGGCCCATATATATAGACCCAACTTCCATAAATGTGGCTATTAATTGTAGTGCTTCAAAATACGTGTGGTAGGCAAGGGTGTGGAAACCCAACAAGTAGAACCCATGAGAAGAAAGTTTGCTGTGGGAATATCACCGACAGAAGCAGTGAGTGGAAAGTCCACTTCAGGAAGGCACATGGAGAATTTCATAAGAAATGGTGAAACTTAAATGTAAACCTGCAAACAGACTTCCCCAAAGGGAAATTTGCAAGGAAACTCCCTCAGACAATGATAAGGAGTGTGACTTTCGTATAACCAAAACCCACAACGATTTTCTTGCAAATTCTTGAAACCTCTTGAAACCTGAACAAATGACTTGGGCCTAATGGAATTTACAATTTTAAAGGCACATTTTCAACCTAAGTCCCAAACATAGGGGCACAAAAACTAAGGCAGACAAAAACCAACCTGACAGAGGCAAAGCGAAAAGAGGGGGTCCCCGGTCTGAGCAGGGCATGTGTGCAGAAGGTACAACAATATCTAATGGTATAATATTATTCTATTAATTGTAACTTGAATAGACACTAAACACACATAATAATTCTTTACTACAAATGAATAATGAATAAAATCATAACTATTTATTATATTGCAAATGGATTACAATGTTACATTCCTTTTTAAATATGGGTAGAGCATGCAAACTCTTGTACAAATCATGTCAATTTAACATTTCACATAATGGATACCATTTTGGAGGCTAGTAGTGGTGGCTAATTTGGTGGTCAAGTTTGTATATGTGAATTAGATCATATGCTTAGACCATAGGGGTTGCCACTTGTTAAACATGATTAGGAGTTGTGAACATAGAAAATGTGCATGTCTTGGATTGTTGAATATAAAGGTTTTTGTAAATGAGATTGACACCTTGATACTAGTTAGAGGTTTTGAGAATATTTTTAATTGGTATTAAATAAATTAACCCAATCATCAACCTAGACCAAGACACTAGGAAGGATTAGCATGACATAGAAATCCCATAGCTCCTCTATGAGAGCCTCTATCAAGATGGAGTATGAGAAACTGATAGGTTTCAATAGGGAAAATATTGAAAAATTATTAGTTCCACACACCTAGAGAAAGCACTTATCTCCATTAGAGTTCCTCATCCTAGTAAAAACTTGGCTCAAGAGATAGGTGATCCAAATCAACTTCTTTCCAATTCCACCCATTCTAAATTTGAAGGAAATTGGTCTCTCTTTTCCTTTGAAACTACATAACTAGAGGTAGGATAATTTAGAGTATCCCCAATAATACCATAGAATCATCTTATTCCTTATTATAATATCATAAAATTTCACCCTTAATGAAATTTCACATTACATCAACCTTCATTTTAGCCTAATGAGATGATAATGTGAATTCCCTTCCTCCTTGCTTTCATTTTCGTCCTTGACCCTATCATTTTTTTTGGTGGGGGAATTTTTTTTGGGGAAATTTCCATAGTGCATAGATGTCTATACATCATGTAAATGTCCTAAAAATATCCCTAACCCTAAGGCCATTAATATGTCTATACTTCTACCTGTCTGCAAATTTGAATGCCTCTATAGTCGTAGACATGCCTAAAAATGACCCTCTTGCATGCAATTCTTCATTTGAACTCATATTATTCCTCTCATTCATTCAATTAATTTATTCTCACTTGCTAGTACTTCATTGTCTAATTCCATTCTCTCAATATTTATTCTCTTCTCACTCTTACATTATTTCTCTCCTACATCAAGATCTTACACGTCTATGGCACTACATTTAAAGCTCTTTCAAGGTATTTCACTTCCTCTCAACTTCTCAAGCTTGTTGGAGGGAGGGTAATGCTTCCTTTTATTGTTTTATCATCCTTATTTAGTAGCACATTGCTATCTTACATTTTATGTTTCTTTATCTTGTCATTTCATTATCTATTTCTCTATCCTGTTGTCTCTTTGGTTGTTTGTGGAGGTGGAAACACCAAAACAAGGGGTTTAGCTAAGGTAAGACCCAAAAAATCCCTAACACTTTTACTATTTCTATGTGTGAAAGTATTTTATGAGGAGCTTTATTAGATGCTTCATAGCTAGACCACCCATGAGTTCATCCTTCTATTCCACTCTTCAGCATTTTTTTTAATAGTTTACTTATTTTTTATCTAGTATTCTTCTTGTTGTACTTTTACCTTAATTTTATGCATTTTTTTAGATTAGTCCAAATTATCATACTCCAATTTATAAGTAGTTAGTTATCCCTAAGATTTTCTTGTGATAGACTCTGTCTCTAGTTCATATGAGATGACAGTGGCCCGCTAAGATGTCAGTGTGTCATGCTATCATGCGTGGTCTACACTTCCATCCTTTTTTCAAGATATATTATGTCTATCTCTCGAGACCTCTAAGGCCTACTCACTTAGTTCCTAAAGTTATTTTCCATAAACAATTATAAAATACCAAAAATATTGTGGAAACTCTCCCTTATCTATCTCCCATCACTTGAGTTTATTTTGTTGAGATAGTTTAGAATAATTCACTCCCTGTAGACTCTTCCCTATCCTAGAGACTCAAGAGTAGTGAATCTCCTCCTCTACATTTTGGTGAACCCGATGTGAACTTTCTTTTCTCTTGTACTTGTGTCAAAAAAAATCTTCTCTTGTGTTAGGACATGTCTTAGATAGCACATTGTGTTCCTTTCATGAGCTTCACAACCCAATATATTATCCCCAGCCACATAGTAAGGAGAAGATATCGAAACATAGATATGGGGTCTAAAAGGTTTAGTCCTCCCCATTCTAATTTGTATTTCAAAGAGTACTCTATCAGACTCAACCAAATTCTCCCCTCTACATCTCATAACTAAAACCCATACCCCTTCAACCTCTCCCCCAAATTATTCTTCCTTATAGGAGTGTGTTTCCTTCCACACACATTCTGTCCGAAATGGGGACCCCCTCTTTTCCCGTCCTACTTTTGGTTTCTTTTTCCTTTTCCCCTTAAGAGAAAGGTCCTTGAAATTTTGATTTTTTCATCACCTTTGGAATTCATCAAGTTCTATTTCAAATTGGGGGATGGGTTAATGGTTTTACAATTGGATGGATTGATCATTACTAGAGGTTACCTTGGGTAATTTATGTTGAGTCTGAGTTAGTCTTGGGTTTCGATAAATTTCACAAAATCTAGTGTTTATTGAAATTAGAAAAGTTTGATTTTTAATGGAATCCACAATGCTTTGAAAACACCAAATCTGGAGGTCCTCAAAATTCTTGAAGGTTGGATCGATGAGAAAAATATTTAAATAGTCAGTTGATTTGACATGATAGCTAGATTGTTAGCAACATTAATTGTTGTAGTATGAGGATAACAAAACCAGTGTTATCACATTCATTCTTCACTTTTCTCATTTGAAAAATCTAAATTGATCTCAAGCACAACTTAGGGAATTTGGTTGAACATGAAAAGGTGTGATTTGTAGGATTTTGGGTGTGATTTAAGGTGAATTAAACTATATTTCTTCACATTCTAGGATTAAAGGTCAATTAAATCCTTTTCCATTTGTTTTAAGATGGAATCCCTCACACTTCTATGTGATTTAATGATGAAAATCATGTAGGATTTTTGGTGAAATGACTTTTAGCATGTATTAAACATTTTACATTTCTTGTGAGGATAAGTCATTTCATGGTTTTAAAACTTTATTGAATTTCTTTTGACGTGTAAATCATTGAGGTCATGAATTGAGTATTAAGAATTTTGGGGTTTTTCACATTACTATATTTCTTGTTTTAGGATTTTCAGTAATTGCAATGAGTTGTTTCAAGATTATTTGTCTCTTATTGGAATAATTTTGTGAATAAATGATTGAATCTTTCAATTAGCTGATTAAATATTGCACATTGGGGTTTTTGCATAGTTTTTCATTCTTTGTTTTGGGCTTGCAATGGTTTGATTTACTTATCTTAGAGTGTGCATTGCTTGTTTAGGGTGATTTTTGGTGGATAAACTAAAATCGCTTAACATTATAGTTGAAACATTAAAAACTAGGGTTCATACATCTCATTGTGTTCATATGATTTGGGGTTTTCATAGAAAATAACTATGAATTCATTTTGGTTTTTAATAAAACACAGTAAGGTATTTAAAGCCAAAATGCTAGACTTAAATGGTCATGAGCCCTGAATTCGCATTTGATGAAAGTTATCATTATCAAACTCACTAAGTTATGAAACCCATTAAGTTTACAACTTCATGAAACCCCATTAGCATTTCAATATTTTATGGGTTCTTAAAATCCACTAAGGTTTCAAAGTATTGAAGGTTAGATCAATAGGGAAAGCAATAAGGAGAAAATAAGAAACTCAAACATTTCAACCTTTCGAGGAAATATAGACCTCTTGAAGTTTCTCATAGCCTCCTAAAATCCCCAAACTCACCAAAATCTTGAAGTTGAGCCAAGACTTAGTCATTTCTTTTGTAAAAACAATCACACTCATGGATTTCATCATCTTATGAAACTCTTCAAAATATGCCAAACTTAACAAAATTATCCTAAGCAATGAAATTGGTCTTCATTAAAATATCAACCTCGTGGATTGTGGCCCAACATGAAGTTTTTCTAAATCATTGAAAATCCATAAAAATTCCACTCACCCAAGCCCTTAAAGTAATTTTAAAGTTAAGTGTTAGATTTTTCTTCAAAGATTTCAAAGATCTTCAAAATACCCAAATCCTCAAAAAAATTCTTGAGGGGTTAATCAAGGTGTTTTTCACTAAAGTCATTTCCTTGTGAAAATTGGCTGACCATGAAATGATTCAAATTTCCCTTAAATTCATGAAGCCTTTGAATGCCCAAGCTCCTTGTTCATTTAAAGATAATTTTGTTTGAAATCCCTTAAGTGTTTCAAAGTTTGAAATGTGCCTATGGATATATGTGATAAGCTCTTCATAAAACTTGATTTCTCACGAAAATCAATCTTCCATGAATTACTTCATAAAATCTCAAAATCTATGAGCAATTTAAAAACCTAACCTAGGTTTTGAAAGAAACAAGTCTTAACGGGAAACACCATAATTCACTCCAAAGATTTTGAGAATATTCAAGATTCACAAGGATGTTTTCCTTAAGGTATTTCATTCCTCTCTAGATTTCATGAAATTATCCAAGTCTCTACAAAATTTTAGCAATAGGTGATCTCTTTCAGTAATTTATGACCCACGTGAAATGCCTAAAATTTAAGGCAACCTAAAATCTTTGAAGTGATCTTTAAAGGTGAATTTGATGATTTTAAAGATAGGATTTTTTACACATGGTTTAAAAGTGATATCTTTGAGTGATTGTAGAGAGGTGTAATCATTTTTCTCATTATTTTGCACTAATTTGAATACCCTTATAATTTTATGGGAAATATGTTCATCATTTCCATACTTCTCCATCCCTTTCAAGTAATTTCGGATATTTTGGCTAATAGTTGAAGGCGTAAAAAGAAAGAAAGTAGGAAAGGGAAAGAAAACAAGACACTGTGAAGAGAATCTCTCCATAACTACACAAATAAAGTTTGACTTCAAGGGGATTCCTTATGGAAACAAAGATTACATCCTACTATGGTAATGTAGGAGATGAAAGCCTTGGTCATGTGGACCTTGAGGACTTTAAAAATAATGTATGGGCCAAATCCCACTGAGATGGCCAAAAATATGATTAAGAATGGGATTGCACAGGTTGTAGGATTTCCACCCATTGTTTAGTCTCTAGGACTCATTATTGAATGTGTTAAACATTACAGATTTGATGAAAGGAGGATCATTGACCCACAAGGTAGGATCATGAAAATTTTCATAGAGGAGGCCTTGTCAAAATCTTTTGAGATCCCATCTCACTCTAGAATAACAATGTTGACCTTGGAAGGTACAAAGAAGTTCTATTCAGATGGTCCAAACAAATGCTTGGAAATTATAAATGTCAAGTGGGCTAATAAGCCAAGGCAACATTTCTCAAAACAACCTAAAAATCTATATAGGAGTGAATTTCATAAATAATATGGTGATATGGTGAAACTTTTAAGAAGGTTCATGTGATTGGAGAAGGTTTCCCATTTTGAAGATTGGGTGTTTTATGTAATTGAAGAGATTGAGAAAGGAAATGATTTCCATTAGGCTAGGTTATTAAGCAACAATATTGATAAGCAATTGAAAGAAGTGGAGAAAACCAAAAAAATTATGATGACTTCCTATATAGTGTATATGCTAGCCAGAAATTTAAAATATAGAGGGTTAACATGTAAGAGTGGTGGGAAATGAGCCAGGGAAGCTCAAATTTAATGAGTGTTATTCTCAGCTATGTAAGGAAAAAGCAATAGTGCGGAAATGATTTCCTAACACTAAAACTACAAAGGAGACATGCAAAGACCGGTTTTAAAACATTAAAACACTTAAGATGAACACATGCCGGGTAACAAGAGTAACAGAAATAAAATGATTTCAGAGATAACACCAGATTTACGTGGGAAAACCCTTTCGGGAAAAAACCCACCACACCAAGAGAAATACACTTTGTATTACAGTAAGCAAAAGGTTACATACAGAGTTATAGTCCTCACTCTCTGATAGTTAGCTCATAGCAGCACTTGATTTTTTATGCACTCACTGTTACAATGCTATTTCGGCATATAGTGAATACAAACTCTTTTTCAGTATCCTACTTTTTCTAATCTATTTGACTTCTAGTCAAGACCGACTATTACAAGTCTCTATACAACCACCAATTAGGGTGCATTCAATTCAATTCTTCACTGACGTGCCAAATCAATCTCAAATCGGGTCCACCTGCAATCCTACATTGAGCCACCCCTACAATAATTTCATTGTAGAGAAAATACTAAATTCAGGCTCTACCAACCACCAAACTCTGATCTCATATGACTGCATAATAAAATCGCTTTTCACCAATCCAACTTCCAGAAATTAAATGTTGTTTTGCAACAACGGTGCAAAAAACAACCAATGAGAAATCACCACATGTCGTTGTTAGAGTAATAAGTTATTATACTTAATTAATTTAATCATATTGGTTAATTAATTAAGTCACTTATTCCTTAAGGTTGCTTAAGCTAAACTTAGGCACATTAATAATTATTTATTAATTATTAAGTGTGCACACTAGGGTTTCCTAATTTTAGGTTTTCTTGATCTCCTCATAAGGATTGATCACATTGTAATTATCAGATCATTCAATAATCAATATTCTAGTTTTAGCTTGCACACATTTGCTCTGAGGGTTTACAGAACATCTCTTGTTGGTTGTTCTAAATATCTGTTGCATGTGATTCTTGGGGACTGTGAGGTTGAGATTTATCAACTTCTACATGGTATCAGAGCTATAGTTTCCTGTAACACTCATGTATGTATTGTTTCCCATAAAAATAGGAGACATAGTGTGTTCCTCATTTGACGAACAACCTTCTTTCTATATATCAGATCACACATGGAGGCAATGGGAGGTCTGTGGAGTTCACACCTGATTCAATTATCATCAGATACTTGGAGAGTAGAGCAGTTATTGCTATTGGGGTGGTGGATCACTCATCTCGGTTGTATTCCTTTGCAAATTTTTCTATTGTTGGTGCTTATGTTCCTACAGTTGTTCATCACACTTCTAGTGTGAATCATCATTCAAAGGAGACATTTAGCTACTTGAACATTGGAGTTCTCACTTTAGATACTGCTCTTGAGCCATCCATTCTATCTCCTCCACCTCCTGTTGTAGTTGTTGATACTTCTATAACTACAAATGTGGTTTCTTCTATTTCAGTGCAGCAAGATCTAGTTGATCATCCATCTTTGGAGGTTCCTATTTAGTCTTCACCCACTTTGACTTCTTCATTTGATGAGGTCACACCTGCTTCTGTGGAGAAATCATGGGATACACCTACTTTGCCTTCAGAGATTGCTTTCATTCGACCTCTTCTCTCTCACTTCTTTTAGGAGATGCAGTTTCTTCAGTTCTTTTAGGGCTACTTCATTCTGGGGGGGATCTGTGGTTTCTTTATTCCTCTCTTCTGGGGGGGTTCTTTCATGCATCTTTGTGATGGATGGTGTTCTTGGGGGGTCTTGTGGGGTCCTCCATCTTTCATCACTTAGCTAATTTTCATTCTATTTTGGGGAGGATTTTTTTTCCCATGTGGTTTTCTCCTTTACCCCATTTGATTGTTTGCATTGCATTTGTACTTGGGTACTTGATCAGGCCTTTGTTGTCGGGACCCATATTTTCTTTCATGCATCTTTTTTCTAGTGTTTTAGTTACTCCCTGAGTTCATCTTAAGGGGGGGTGTTAGAGTAATAAGTTATTATACTTAATTAATTTAATCATATTGGTTAATTAATTAAGTCACTTATTCCTTTAGGTTTCTTAAGCTAAAGTTAGGCACATTAATAATTATTTATTAATTATTAAGTGTGCACACTAGGGTTTCCTAATTTTAGGTTTTCTTGATCTCTTCATAAGGATCGATCACATTGTAATTATCAAATCATTCAATAATCAATATTATGGTTTTATCTTGCACACATTTTCTCTGAGGGTTTACAGAACATCTCTTGTTGGTTGTTCTGAATATCTATTGCATGTGACAGGTGATTGCATGTAGGTGATTCTTGGGGACTGTGAGGTTGAGATTTATCAACTTCTATAGTTGAACTACTATTTGTTTCATGACTTGACCGAATAGTGATCATTCAACAATCATCAGGCTCTGAAAACCCTTCGCCATTGCTAACTCTTTCATCATATTTCAAGCCGAAAATAATCCGCTATCACCAAGACACTGACTACCAACCCTATCGGGTCCCACAAGCCATGTTTTCACTACTCAGGAGGTTTTAGGGCATCCAGGAGGGAATCACCAAGATTCCCATGAGCCCTCCCAGAACGAGCTTCTGAGGTTGTCACGTGTCCACCGCTCACGCACTCCGCTTGGCTTATGTGTAAGCTGCTAGAGATACTTCAAGGAATCTCTAGTGGCATCCACTAGATTCCCCAGGGAACTCCTAAGGTGCAGAAAAGTGTCCACAGTTAGACAACCCTTCGCATAAAGCAACTCAGGGCCCACCTTCTCTTTGTTGCGCTCACCTCTTTGACAGGCTGCCACATGTCATGCGCATAGGAAATTCCACTCGGTGAAAAGGTTTTTGGTTGTACCTGCATTAGGATTCCATGAAACATGGCCAACACCATCAGATAAAGCTGATAGAAGTCATTGATGCAACACATCAGCACATTGGTGAGACTTAGCATTTCCTTCCACCGATAGACGACTGCTTTGCCAATAAAGCCAAGGCCAACAAACAATCCGCCAACTCTACGCCCGTCGGCCCATCATTGTGGCACCCTCAGAGTCTCACTGATTAGACTAATTCTCAGTGACCAAAGGGTCATGCAGACCAAATGAGAACACCACATTAAAGCGATAAGGGCATAAATTCTTCAAGCCTCTATTAGAGGTCCAAGCTAGTAAATTAAGGCACAATTTCCAACAAGCTCCCACTTGACGAAGACTTACTGGCTTCCTCCAGACTTTGAATTCATTTACGATCATAGGCCCCAAGGCCCATCAAACTTGCACACCATTTGAACTTGTTCTTGCTTACTAGCTTTGTCAATGCATCAACAACATTCTTCAGAGTATCCACCTTTTCTAAAGAAACCTTTCCATCCTCCACCATATCTCTCACGAAGTGATACTGCACATCGATATGCTTCATTCTGGTATGGAAAGTTGGATTTTTTTCCAAACAAATGGCACTCTGACTATCCTAGAAAATAGTGATTGCCCTGCATTAAAACCAATATCAGAACATAAGTGGTTGAGCCAAACAGATTCTTTGCAGGCGTGAGTCACTGCCATGTATTCTACCTCTATTGTGGACAAAGCAACTACAGTCTGTCGCTTGCTCATCTGACTAATTGCACCACCATTTAACATGAAATTATATCCACTGGTGGATCTTCTACTGTCAATGTCCCTTGCCCAGTCAGAGTCCACATATCCACGAATGTTGAGAGTTCTTTGTGATGCAACCAAATTTCCATGGTAACACATAGCGCATTTTGAGGTACTGCTCAGATATCTAAACACTCTCTTTACAACATTTGAATGCATCCTTCCTAGGTTTTCCATAAATAAGATGAGTACTCCCACTGCTTGGGTGATGTCTAGCCTTGTATATACCATCGCATACATTAAACTATCAATAGCACTTGCATAAGGCACTTTGGTCATGTCCTCCATCTCAATAGCAGATTTTGGACAATCTTCAATAGATAGCTTCATTCCTTGCAAGAATGGAACAACTAGTTGCTTGCAATAACTCATATCAAATCTCTCCAGAATAGTGTTGATGTACTTACTTTAGCTGACCCAAACCTTTCTGCCCTTTCTGTCCCTGGTTATCTCCATCCCCAGAATATACCTTGTTGCACCCAGATCTTTCATTTCAAACTTTGTAGACAACTAAGATTTAAGATTAGAAATCATAGACTTACTATTTCCTATGAACAACATATCATCCACGTACAGGGTAATAATAAGCACACGATCATTTTCAATTTTATAATACACACAATGATCAGATTTTGATCTCATAAATCTCATAGACAATACAAAAGTGTCAAACTTCTGGTACCACATTCTAGGAGACTGCTTCAAACCATACAAAGATTTCTTTAATTTGCAGACGAGGCTTTCTTTACCTTTTTCAACGAAGTGCTCAGATTGGGACATGTAAATTTATTCTTCCAGCTCTCCATGGAGAAAAGTTGTTTTCACATCCATCTATTCGATCTCTAAGTCATACGTGGCTGCAAGTGACAAAAAAAATCTGATAGATGTCAGCTTAGCTACAGGGGAAAATATTTCTCCATAATCAATTCCCTCTACCTGGGAATACCCCTTTGCAACCAACCTCACTTTATACTTCTCATCACTACCCGCAAGACCATTCTTCTTCTTAAATACCCATTTACAACCAACAAACTTTCTTCCTTCAGGCAAAGGTACCAAATCCCTGGTTTCATTCTTTTCCAATGATTCCATTTCTTCATTCATGGCTTCCAACTAGGAATTTTCATCAGGCATATTAATTGCCTCTTTAATAGTCCTAGGCTCCTCAGTGCTAGTAATTAAAGCATAGGCATAGTTCGAATCCAAAATGGAGAAACCATACCTATCAGTTTGTTGTTTTTGACGTGTAGACCTTCTCACTGCATGAGGTTGTGGTTCTTCATCTTCGAAACTCTCAGAGCTGCTAGAGCTCTCCTTAGTTTTAGGTACACCATGCATTTCTCCCTTTTCTAGAGTTTGGGGAATCTCAACTGCATTATTCTTCTTTTCTTTTGATCTGTCTCTAGCTATAGATAGTTGTTGAAGGCTTCAGCTCACAAAATATTACACTTCTATTGTACAAAACCTTCTTAGTGATGGGGTTCCAAAGCTTGAATCCCTTCACACTAACGCCATAGCCAATGAAGATGCATTTAATGGCATTGTTCTCCAGCTTAGATCTTTTCTCATTTGGAACATATGCATATGCCTCACAGCCAAAGACACGAACACATCTCAGAGAGGGCTTCTTAGCAGACCACACTTCCAAAGGTGTCTTATCAATAAGAGTAGAGCAAGGAGAATGATTTACCAGGTAACATGTTGTAGCCATGGCCTCAGCTCAGAACTCATGCTCTAGACCAGCACTACTCAACATACTCCTTGCCTTTTCCATTAGTTTCTTGTTCAACCTTTCAAAAACTCCATTCTGTTATGGAGTATAAGTTGTAGTTTTATGCCTTTTAATCCCATGGTCTTTACAGTATCTATCAAAATATGTAGAACAAAACTCACTACCATTTTCCATCCTCAAACATTTTATTTTCCTTCCAATCTGATTCTCTACCAATTTTTTAAACTCTTTAAAATGATTGAACACTTCTAAGTTACTTTTAATAAAGTATATGAATTCCCTTCTCAAGTAGTCATCAATAAAAGAAACATAATATCTAGACTTCGATAACGAAGGAAAATTAACTAGACCAAACACATCAGAATGAACATACTCCAATACAGTAGAAGATTTATGAGAACTCGAGGAAAAAGAAACACGCTGTTTCTTTCCATAAATGTAGTGTTCGCATAAATCAAACTCAAGATTACAATCTACAAGCCCTTTAGCAAGATTTTTATTTTTCAAGGTTTTTAAACCTTTTTCACCTATGTGACCGAGTCTATGATGCCACAACATGGTCTTCTCTGCTGGGAGTTTCACCTCCATCACATTTGCAACCAAAGAAGCATCTTCATCCTTCTCTACAAGAGCAGCTTTGCATGACTTTACAGAGATGTTGTTACATTGAACAGGACATGCATCTAGCTTGTACAGAGTGCTAGTACGTACACCCTTAGCCAACACTATTGCACCTCTAGCCATCTTACATCCTTTACTCGAGAAAGAAACCTCTACACCAGCATCATTCAGCTTACTGACAGAAAGTAAGTTATGAGCCAGACCTAGTATGTGCAATACGCTACCAATCCCTTTGATTCTACCATCAGGGAACTGTATCTTGACTCTACCTCAGCCAACAATCTCCAATGTTGAATCACTCACCAAGTACACCTTTCCACCATCATACTTCTCATACTTAGTGAACCATTCTCTATGAGACTTCATGTGAAAGGATGCACCCGAGTCAACCAGCCAAACATCATCTGATACCTGAGTTTCCAAGGCTGCAATGAAGGTATCTACATCACTCTGAGAAGAGTCATAGTCTGAAGAGTTACTCTTCTTCTTCTTCTTCTCCTTCCAATCCTTTCGGATATGACCAGGCTACCCATAATTCTAGGATTTCACCTTGGACTTTTTACCAGGAGACTTTGATCTCCCTATAGATTTAGATTTAGACTCCTTGTCCTTCTTCTTTCCTTTATCCTTCGATTTACCTCGAACAGCAAGGGCCTCTTTGGCCATCTCAGAATACTTCCTCCGCATCTCTTCAAACAGTAGTGAAGCAACCACATCTTCCATCTTGAAAGTAGCAGTCATACTTCCAATAGCCATCACCAGATGATCCCAAGTGTCAAGTAATGAACATAACAGGAACATGCAATGATCTTCCTCCTCAATCTTTGCAACCATAGACACCAACTAAGAAACACTCATATTAAATGAGTTCAGATGGTCTGCAACAGATGCACCTTCTTCCATCTTCAAGGAGTACAACTTCTTCCTCGAGAATAACTTATTTACCAAAGACTTTCCCTAATAAATATTGCCAAGCTTCTTCCATAACGAAGCTGCAAACTTCTCCTCATGGACATTCAAGTGTACAGAATCAGCCAGACAAAGTCTTATCAAACCTCTTGCTTTTCTATCTACAAGGTCCCAATCTTCTTGTTTCATACTTTGTGTCATAGTTCCAGACACTGCTACCCAGAGGTCTCTATCCACTAACAGGTCTTCCACTTTGAGTTTCCACAACTCAAAGTTGCTGCCATTGAATTTCTCAATATCAACTCTTCGTGATGTACTCACCATCATAGACAGAACTAAGTTCTAACTTTGCAAGACTCCCACTGGAACATTATTAGAAAAAAAACCAGCAGTACTAACAAGGATAACACAATTGGTCATGCTTTGATACCACTTGTAAGGAAAAATCAATAGTGCGGAAACGCTTTCCTAATGATAAAACCATAGAGGAGATGTGCAAAGACCGGTTATAAATATTAAAACACTTAAGATGAACAAATGCAGGGTAACAAGAGTAACAGAAATAAAATGATTTCAGAGATAACACCATATTTATGTCGGAAAACCCTTTTGGGAAAAAACTCACCACACCAAGAGAAAGACACTTTGTATTACAGTAAGAAAAAGGTTACATACAGAGTTACATTCCTCACTCTTTGATAGTTAGCTCACAATAGCACTTGAGTTTTTATGCACTCACTGTTACAATGCTATTTCGGCATATAGTGAATACAAATTATTTTTTAGTATCCTTCTTTTTCTAATCTATTTGACTTCTAGTCAAGACTGACTATTACAAGTCTCCATACAACCACCAATTAGGGTGTATTCAATTTAGTTCTTCACTGACATGCAAATCGATCTCGGATCGGATCCACCTACAATCCTGCATCAAGCCACCCCCGCAATAAATTCATTGCAAAGAAAATACTAAATTCGGGCTCTGCCAACCGCCAAACTCCAATCTCATATGACTACATAATAAAATTGATTTTCACCAATCCAGCTTCTGACAATTAAATGTTGTTTTGCAACAATGGTGCAAAAAAAACCAATGATAAATTGCCACGTGTCACACTACTATTCATTTCACCACTTGACCGAGCAGTGATTGGTCAACTATCATCGGGCTCTCAAAACCCTTTGCTATCACTAACTCTTTCATCAAATTTTGAGCCGAAAATAATCCGCTATTGCCAAGACACCAATCGCCAACCCTATCGGGTCCCACAAGCCACATGTCCGCCACTCAAGAGGTTTTGGGGCATTCAGGAGGGAATCGCCAAGATTCCCATGAGCCCTCCCAAAATGAGCTTTTGAGGTTACCACATGTCCACCACTCACGCACTCCGCTTGGCTTACGTGGAAGCCGTTGGACCTCCTTCAGGGAATCTATAGCAGCATCCGCTAGATTCTCTAGGGAACTATCAAGGCATAGAAAAGTTTCCATGACCAGACAACCCTTCGCATAAAGTAGCTCTGGTCCCACCTTCTCTTCTGTGCACTCACCTCTTTGACAGGCTGCCACGTGTCATGCACACAGGCAATTCCACTCTGCGAAAAGTTTTTTGACTGTGCCTGCTTTAGGATGTCATAGAACGTGGCCAACACCGTCATATGAAGTCGATAGCAGCCATTGATGCAAGACATCAGAGAATTTGTGAGACTTAGCATTTCCTTCCGCCGATAGATGATTGCTCTGCCGATAAAGCCAAGGCCAGGAAACAATCTGCCAACTCTACACTCGTCGGCCCATCGCTATGGCAACCCTCGGAGTCTCACCAATCAGACTAAGTCTCAGTGACCAAAGGGTCAAACCAACCAAATTATAACACCATGTTAAAGCGATAAGGGCATAAAGTCGTCAAGCCTCTATTAGAGGTCCAAGCTAGTAAATTGAGGCACATTTTCCAACAAGCTACACTTATTGAGCACTTCACACAATAAGAGGGTTAATCATGCCTTCTTAATGTATATTATCAGAACACTACAGGGGACTCTTCACATAAGGTTGTCACTTGTTTCCATGAAGTTTTTGAAGAGATATGGCTCCTAGTTTATTCAGTTTCAAAATTTCTCTTATATTAGAATTCAAGGTTGTCCTAACATACCATATAGGTTACCAAGGTACCCAACTAGTAAGATGGTTTTGTTAGAAGTTAAAAGATATCTAGCAACATTTGATTAAGTACTGAATGGTATGCATAGAATTGGAATAAAAAATGAATTCCTTATTGATATTGATGGTTGGGAGGATTTCTCTACTGTAACAAGTGAAATGAATTCAGAAGCAAAGTTGGAATATTTTTATTTGCAAACTCATATAGAAAAAAGGAATTTTGATCCATATGGAGTAGCGAAGAAAGCTATAAATAGATCCTACAAGAACAAGCCCCACATAGAAGACTATTGGGCTAATTGTAGAGATAAGTTTGAGGTTTTGAAGAAAAGGTATTCCAGGCCCTCAATGGAAATGATCAAATTGTACATGACAATTGAGATTGTTGATCAGATGTATGATGATGGAGACTTAATATAGTATCATGATTATGTTGAATTCAAGGAAAAACTAGTTTCTCCCATCAATTGGTTAGATGAAGAAGTAACTAAATTAGATGAAGTTATGTCTTTGGTGTTTGGATACACCAAACTATGGGCCAATCATAAGACAATGAATCTGAAAGTTGATTGAGTTAATTTATCTTATGATTTAATGGGGGATCTTGAATCCCTATCTTCTAAGGATGAGCCTGAGCTAGAATAAGAAGTTGAAATCCATGAAGTTGAGGAAGATGAATCAGAAGAAGAAAAAATTGAAGTGAAAAAGGCTAAAGGAAAAAAAAAAGGCACTCCTAAAAGGAAACCTATGGAAAAGAAAAGGAAAGCAATAAAGCTATCTAATGAGGAGCCTCCCAAGAGAAGAGAAACAAGAGGAAAGTTGAATGGAAATAATTCCTCCTCAATTGATTAAATTCCTCACCCTCCTCAAAAATAAGAAAGAATTCAACTCTCCTCTGAAGAACAATTTCACGGTTTACAAACTGAAGGGACTAGGGAAGAAGCTATTAATCTAGAAAGTTTAGGGGAAAGGTCCAATTTTTATATAAGAGAAAAGCTTCTCCAAGGAGTGGAATTCCATTTCAAAAGCTTGAAAATTTAGATAGGGTTGAAGAATAACTAGAAGAAGTTGCAAGGAAGGAGTCAACCACCTTAGGTGAGACCACTGAAACTACTCTTGAGAATTGTGAAAAATATTCATATCAATAAGAGGTTGTAATGGAGCCACCTATTGATTCTCAACCTTTGGATTTTGTGCCACCTATGGTGGAAATTAATACTAAGCAATAAAAAGAGGTGTTTGAAGAGAATCATGTAGATCATGAAGTACATATCCAAGAATTTGGTACAGAAAATGTAGAACATCAATAAAAATAGGAATTATAGGAATAAAAACATCAACAAAATATTTAGAAAGATCAACATGAAGAGAAAAATAAAATGAAAGAGTATAAAGGGAAAAAAATTAGGAGGAAGATCCTAACATAGATATATTTACTACCCTTAAGTGGTTAGTAGATCAGCTCTGGGTGAAGCCTATTGTAGAGATGGCCACTCCCAATTTAGATGATTTTTTGGAAAAGATAAGTAAGCCCAAGGAAAGGAAGAGGTCTAAAACATATTCAAATATTATTAGAGATGAATAAAATAATAAGGTGGTGCACATTTCCACCCTAGCTACAGATAAAGAAAAGGGAGATATTTCTCTCAAGGAATATTAAATTTCTACAATAAATTTGAGACCTACTTCGAAGAAGCAAGAAGTTCATGAATTGAGAGATTCTATAGAGACAATTGTGCAAAGGTTGGAGAAGGAAGCAAAGGCCAAGAAATATTTAAAGGCAAAAGTTGAAGAATTAAAAATTTATATCAAGCACTTGGTGAGTCCACTACAAACAGATGTGGGTCCTTCTTCTCCACTAAAGGTGCTCTCCAAAGAGGCTATTGATGAATTGGGTAAGATGAAATCTTTTGCCCAGGTCACTCAAAAGTGCATTTCCAGTGTATTTGAGAAGGGAATTCCAATTTTGGGTAAAATTGTGTAGCTATATAATAAATTTTTGACTTGTTCTAGAAAAGTAGAAAAGATTGTTGAAATTTGCAAATATTCAGATGATAAAATTGTGGTGAGATTGACAAGGTTAACTGACATACCACAACAAATTTTGATAAGGGAAAAAAATAATTTTTGAAGATAATGTTAATGAGCTTGATTCATGGTTACAAGATCCTTCAAGTTCAGAAGATAAATGATGTAAAAGAATTAGTATATTGTCAGAGAATAGAGAAGGATTCACATGAAATTTCTATGGGTTGTGTTGTATTTTTGGAGGAAATGATAGTGAAAAAGGTTGCAAAAGAGAATGTGAAAACTGATATCTTGAAGTAGTGGTTGCAAGAAAATTTCACTCATACAACTAATACTATAATCATAGAAGATCATTTGGAAAATTTTGTAATTTGTATTAGCTTCATGCAAAAATATCAAGATTCCTAGCAAGACTGGACAAATATGCCCAAAGGTTTTGAGGATGAGGTCACGTCCATGTCACATAGGCTCAAAATAATTCCTACGTCAACTTAGGGAGAATTAAATGAAGTATTATCAAGGCTTCAAGAGTACATTAAAAGGAACAAATGGGGAAAACTACTTTTGAGGACTTCCTTGAATTTTGTGTAAATATTTATTTTTATTTTGCAAAGTTACACTCCTATTTGTCTATCTCAAGGTTAGTGAAATATGTTTTATTGTTTAAAAATGTAAAATACATTTAAAAAAGGAAAGGGGTGACCTATTTTAGCTTCCCTAGGTAAACCACCTAGCATGTTAAATCCTATTCATTGATTTTGGGTTAATTTAAAACCCTAAGTTGTAATTTAACTCTATAACTATGAGGCTTTCTCTCATTATGAAGGTTAATATGGAATTGTTGTAAGGAGAAGACATTGAATTTTGGTTCTCTAATTCTTTTTGCTTCTAAATATTACATGAATCCTACTTCCAATTTTATTTCCATGTTGTTTAGTTTTAGTTCAGTTGCAAAAATGGAAAAGTGTTGAAGGTATTTTGATAGATCTTTGATTCTTACCCTTTTTATTTTGTTGATTGTAAGTTAGTTTGTATGTAGTCTGAGCCCTTTTAATGTAATGGTTCAACTATGAATGTTTATGCATATTATGCCAAACTTTTGGTATGTGTCTGAATGTTTATAGTTTAAAAATATTTTTGTTTTCCTTTGATTATTGTACTATTTTTTTCTAGAATTGTAGGTTTAACCTTGATTAAGCATGAAGTATTTTTTGATGGATCCATCTATCTGAATTATCAACCATTATTGTGATTGTCTTTAGGTTCTAGATTAGAATCTATCTAAACCCTTTATCTTTGATCTTTTTATAGATATGGGTTAGTTTTAGGTATGAAAAGCATCACATAATTATTACATTTGATGATAGAAATCATTTTTAGATTGCATATTTGAGAATACAGTTAGGGTTTTCACCAATTTTAAGATTTCACAAAACCCTTGTTTTAAAAGCTTCTAGTTTTTGTTGAACCATAAATTCCCTTTGTGAAACCAAAAATACATTGAACCACTGAGTTGTATTTGCAAATTCAAGACCTAACATATGAAGCCTTGGGGTTATTTTCTAAAAAAAATAAAGGAATTTTTTCTTTCAAGAGAGGTAGATCACTTTGTGTTTTATCTATGTTGTGAATGTGAAAAAACACTCATCAACAAAATTGGTGCTAGGAGGAGGGAATTTTTAGAAAATTATAGTGCATATAGGATCATTTTCTCCTGATAGGTTTCAAAGAATACTCAAATTTACACCGAATAAGGGAGAATTTAAAGATCTTAGATCCCTCACATGAGCTAGAAGAGTTGTAAGAGGAGGCATTCATCATCAGATCCACCTCACTCTTCTACAACATCCACCTCCTCCATTCCATAACCATACTCATCTTAGATCTCATCTATTGTACCACATCCAGCACCTCCACCAATGGCTTGGTTACAAAACAACCCTTTACCCCTCACATTCAATAATTATCATTATATGCCTAAAAATCCTAGAAAATTTTGTTCAAAGTTTCATGTCCATGATCCCAATAGAACTATTGAAGAACATATCAATATTTTTGAAGGGGCTCTTTCAAATAGAATAATTGATCATGAAGATGTTGCATGCAAACTCTTTCGCCATTCCTTTGGGGAAGAGGCCTTTTACCAGTTCATTCACTTTCCTATAGGTTCAATCAAAACTTAGCAAGTCTTGAAGGACACCTTTTTAGGAAAATGTAATATTCCTATCAGTACAACTAAGTTATATCAAAAAATTATCGTAGTCAAAAGGTAGGATAATGAGCCCATAAGTTCCTTTAATAATAGATTTTATGGGGCTTACACTAGGTTACAAACGCATTACAATATAGATGATGCATCAGCAAGATAATTTTATTATGTAACCTTGGACAATCTTACTTCAGCCTTTATGTAAAGAGAAAATCCAGCCCCAAATACTTTGGTGGATTCCTACATTGAAGCAATAAAGGTTAGTACTAATTTGGGTCAAAATGTGTCAGGACCAACTAATTCTTTGGGAATAACAGCAAGTTCAAATCAGATTCAAGGAATAAGTCAAGATTTTCCTCATCACACTCATGTCATGAATTAGATTTCATAGAATCATATAGTGCCACATCCAGGCCCTCCATTGGGTCAAGATCCACCTACTCAGCCTATATATTTGCAAAATTAAATACCTTCAAGAACTCCTAAAGAGAGGGATGAAATTAAGGAGCTCATTGATCTAATGAGGAAGCTCACTATTAAGGTGACTTACTTGATAAATTAAAATAATCAATTATAAAAAAATTAGAGGAATTATCAACCTAATTACAATCAAGATTGAGGTCAAACTTCAATTCAAAATAAAAGTCATAAGCAAGGAAAAAATCAAACCTACCCAAGGTAAAGTAGAAATTGGAATATTCATCCCAATAATGGTGGATTCCCATCACCCTTCGATACAAAAAACACCTCTAAGATCAAGCCTTTGAGATGAGTGTATTTAGTTGAGGTAGAAATTCCTAATTGGTGTAGGTTACACAAAACTAATAAGCACTTAAAATTGAATTGTCAAGAATTTTAAATTGTAGCAAGAATATTTTAATTGGAGGTATACAATGTTGAAAGTTTAGAAAAATCTCCATCATTTGGACACAAAATTGTTCCTTCCAATCCATATGATTCTACCCTTGTGGTAAACAATGCTCCATTTACAAAAGAGAGAATGAACATGAGGATGAGGAATCTCTTACTTCTTTATTTGAATCAGACTCTATTTATAATGAATATGTGGAAGATGGCATTCAAATGTTGCAATAGAAAAGAGGAGCCTACAATTTGTGAAGTAACAAGTTAGGAGGTCCTTTTACAACTTCTACACCTCCAAATAATCTTGGAATACCTCAAGGTCCGAAGGAAAGTAATAATCCACCACCAACAAAAGTACCTACACAATTCTTCGCTAAGGGACCTCACACCAAGTTAAACATTGCTCAAATTGGGAAATATGTGGCTAATGAAATAAAGAAAATGAAGGTGAGTCTTTTTGTCTTTGAGCTATTAAAAATTTTAGAAGTTTGGAATTCCTTGTTTAGTTCCATCAAAGAGATTTTTGAGCCAAAAGCCTCATCTAGTAGGCCTTTAGTTGAAACTATAGTCAAGAAAATTCCAGACAAAGGGATGAAAAAGGCTTAGGTTTCTCAGGTAGAAACTCCCATAAGTATATTCAAGAATAAGCGAGAATCCCCTCCTTTTTTTGACTTTACACATTTTTGGGAAGAAATTGCATAACTTCTTAGTAGACTTAGGTTCTTCCATGAATTCCATGCCACTTATTATGTTTAAAACTTTGGGGCTCACTTCTAAACCTTCTCAAAGGAAGGTGAATCAAATGGATAAAACTAAGGTTAATATTGTAGGATAATTGAATAGAATCCACATGTAGTTAGCTTATGATCCATGGATACAATATTTGTTAGATATAAAAGTGGTGGATATACCAAATATGTATGACATGCTTCTAAGTAGAGACTAGATTAAAACTTTGAATGGTTATATGTCTATGGACATCTCCCACATGTGGCTCCCATGGAGAGGGATGGCTAATAAAATTAGAGTTGAAAGGGAACCACATATTAAGGACATGATTACTGAATATAATTAGAAAAATGAGGTGCTATTTTTAGAAACTGATCTTGGTGTGTATTTTCCTATTACTTTATAGACAAAGGAAATTATGATGCTACATGACACTTCCATACCTCTCAAGAATTTGGCTAAATTTCCCAACAACACTAATGAATGCATTGAAAGTCATTATGAGCCCTATTCAAATGAAGAGTGAGGTATATTTGAAGGTTTCCATGAGTTCATGGTAAGATGTGTTATTGATCAATTGAGCTTTGGGAACAAGGTAGATTTCAAAGATTTTATATTACCATTCTGGTGTATAATTCATGATGCATCATGTTTAGAATTTAAGTGTTTCTTATGCCAAATTGTAGTAGAAAAGATTAAAGAGTAGATGAGTCCCTCTAGTTTAATTTTAGATAATATAGAGAAGAAAATAATCTCAGAAGAATAGTCTCCTACATAGTATAGTCAACCTAAAGAAACACTACAACAAAAAGATGAAGAGTCATTAGATAGAAAGAATAGGACTAATTTTTAGACACTGAGATTTGACAGATTGATGTAGGAGCATCCAATATGTGAGATGAATATTGCATCAACCAAAAATAGTAGTTTTGTTTCTTTTGGAATAAGGGCTAAATCAGCTTGAGTTTGTTGAGTAAGAGAATGGAGTTAGTCATTTTTAGATCAAGTTGGTCTGGTTTCGGACCTCAGGCTTGTGGCTTACTCATGGATGCAATAGGCAGACATCAACATTCAGTGTTAAGGCATACTTAAATTGCTAAAGGCATGGAAAACCCTAACCCCCAACTGTAGAAATAATGGAGGCACAATGTCCCTATAAAGTTGTAGCCTTCAAGAGGACCTTTTCCAAGAAGAAATTCACCCACATAGAAAGTGTTGCAACTTAGGCATGCAAATCAATATTATCTGATTGATCTAGAATATGATTACAAATTTACAATACCCTTCCTTATATATTCAAGGTTGAGATACAAGATGTATTATGATGTTTCCATGTGTCTTGATCTAACAACATGTGACAACATGTAAGCCCTAATTAACTACCTAGAGGGAATGATGAACTGATTGAGATAAGTTCTAGATGATATTATAGAAGGAATATTATCTCCTAAATAAATAGAAAGGGGGATGACCCTATTATTAATGATTTTCCTAATAATGCAACCTAGGACTTAATTAATTAAATAAAAATCCTAATTTAAACTTATACTAGTGTAATTAAATAATAAGTACACCAACACCCCCCATAAGTTCAACTTACAAAGGAAATAAAAAATGCAGCGAATACATGATGGCCATTTTAGGTACCCATTTACAAATGAGAATTAAATTCAACTAATCTCCCACAAATGGAGCAAAGGGGAAAACCTAGTGGAAAGAAAACCCCTCTCCAAAAAGGAGATGAAATGCAGATAAGTGAGGAAGGATGGAGGACCCCATAATACCCCCCAAGTATGTCATCCATCACATGGATACAATATAAACAATAGCCCCCCCATAGGATGGAAATAGATATACTATATATCCCCCCCACAATGTATGATCACCTGAAAAAATGGTAAGTTCTTGTAGACAAAACATGATCCAATGTCGACAAACAACTTGTCTCCCTTTCAGAAGAAACAAAACCAATAAGAAATGTAGGGATGCTTTCCACTATGGATAGGAATTCAAGTAAGGAAGAATGAATATGGATGATGAATATTTTGTCTCTTAAAATTTCTCATGTGTCTCCTTATGCACGGAGGATGAAGATGCCACAATCAAATTAGGTACATGCCCAATCACTGAAGAAGGTGACAAAGTAGGAATATGTAGAAACTAATGTTGAACAAGATCCAAAGATTGCAAATAGTGATTCATCGATTGAAGTAATAGATGGAGACTAGATTTCCCCCACAATGAAGTTTCCTTAAAACCACTGAGAGAATACTAGAGAAAATCCAATGGTTGATGTTGAAGAAACTCTAATTCTATAATGAAATGAGAGGGAAGAAGTCTCATACATGAAATCTCTAAAGAGAAAATAAGTGCCTCCAAGGTAGTCTTTGGATCCCCAATCAAGGTTGAGAAAGAAATGTGGAGACTCAAGAAAACTCTCCATAGTAGAATCTACATAAAGGAGAGATATCCCCTCAAGAATGCCCTCCAAACCTATAGAAGTAGCCAAGTTTGCAATAGTTGAAACAAATCCATCTTTTGATGGCAAGTTTAGAAAATTGAATGTGTACTGATGGATAGAGATGATGGAGGCCTCAATCAATGACTCTGGACAAGGAATCACTAAATGTGAAGGTATATCAATAGTCTCTGATGGAGAAGAAGGAGAATTTAAAGAAACCTTGTCAATCACTTCGAAAGATTCAAAGTTTTCCAAACAATCAACATCTTGTATAGAAATATCATCATGGGGTATATGATCTATAGAATCAAGAGGCACATGGCATTCTGAATCATGATCATCAGGGAATGGTGGAGTATTAAGATCTCCATATAGCTCCCAAATATTAGTTCAAATAATATGAGGATAGTTACAATGATCAATAGCTTTCAAAACATCATCAACAACATGCATTGCAATAACCCTTAGAGCATCATACCTTTGAAAATTCCAAACAAATTTTTGGATACAATTATCAAGAGGGGGAACCAAACCATACAAATGTGGAAACAATTGAAGTGGCTGAAGATGTTTGATGATGCAATCTCTCCATTGTCTATAGTTTCTCGTTCCCAACATGATTAGTGAAGGATGACTTGAAAACCCCATAGAAAATTATGAAAAATATATTGATCTTCAAAAAAAATAAAAAACTTCCAAATATGATGTGCAACTGAAACAATGTCCCTCAATGAAAAAAGAATTTCTCCAATCTTCAAGATATCCAAGTAATGATGAAAATGCCAAAATAGAAAAAAATGAATGCAAATCACCTAGCTCTTAAACTGAATGAAAGGAAAGGATTGATGAAAAAATATCTGTAAAACCTTCTTGATGCCACTAGAATCAATGAATTTTGACAAGTTGATGAGAAGATATTGGCTTTTGAGTCCAAAATGGAGGGATGAATTCAGTTTACTATAATTTTCACTGACAAAAAATTTTGGCAAAATGGATGGTACCACTAGAAAGCACACTAAAATACCTTTCCAATAGTATCTTGTTTGCTGATTTTTGACACCGTGGTGAAAAGATATGGCGATTTGAAAAACATTTCCCTATGAGGGCCTGCAGGCTAAATAGGTGCAAAAAATAAGCACCAAGGGCAAAAAAAATTCAACACCCAGTCGTTGATATGACTTGGGGCTTAATCAGCAGTAAACAAAAAACACCACTTGATGAGTGGTTGCAGAGCGGAGGAAGCGGTGGCAGGTCGGAGGTTGCTAGGTGGCGCCACTTACAAGCCTAGCCCTTATGCAAAGCCCTTGGATTTGAGGTAACCGTGGGCTAGAAATAGAAGTTGACGTGATATTTCTAGTAGGTCGGACCACTATGGTCGGTGAGTAGACGTTAAGAGGCAAACGAGAGGAACATAGACCGGTGGTGAAGTCGGTCGATGTGACACAGATTCCGGAGTGTGGATCGGATGCCAGTGTGACAATCGGACGATAACAAGTACTTCCTCTACCAAAAATATTAATGCATCCGACAAAAAACAAATATTCTACAGACTTTGATTTTTTATTTGGCTAACAAATAGAAGAAAATTGAATAATGCAAAAGCAATTCAAATTTTTAAATGTCAGTGGAGGAAATAGAAACTCTAGCCATGAAAAAAATATTATCAAACCCTTATGCCGACTAGGATTAAAATACTAGGTCGCTCCAGATTTAATATTTCTGCCAAAACTATTTAAAAATAGCTCTAATTTTTTTGAAAAGAAAAATGGCTTGCAACTAAAAAAAAATCATTGAGTACAAATAATAGGGATGATTTTTTTACTCCAAATTGTACGGATCGTACAAAATGAATTTGCAAACCCTAAAAATACCTTTGATGTCTCCTGGTTAATTTCTTCGATTTTAATGAATGAACGGGAAATCCTGAGGTTTTGAGGTCTTATGAAGACAATGGAAAGCTCGGATTGGACTCAATTTGCTCCAAAAGTCAGCTTTGTCCCCAAGTAGAACCAAGTAGCCTGCAATGAAAACCTTCAAGCCTACAATGAATCTCTCTAGCCCAAATTTCTTGATCTTGAGATTAATCATCAATGGAAAAGATTTGATACCATGTAGAAATAATGGAGGCACAATGTCCCTATGAAGTTTCAACCTTCAACATGACCTTTTCCAAGAACAAATTCACCCACATAGAAAGTGTTGCAACTTAGGCATGCAAATCAAGATTATCTAATTGATCTAGAATATGATTACAAATGTACAGGACCCTTCCTTATATAGGCAAGGTTGAGATAAAAGATGCATTATGATGTTGCCATGTGTCTTGATCTAACAATATGTGACAGCATGTAAACCATAACTAACTACCTAGGGAATGATAAACTGATTGAGATAAGTTTTAGATGATATTCTAGAAGGAATCTTATCTCCTAAATACATGTAAAGGGGATGACCCCATTATTAATTATTTTCCTAATAATACAACCTAGGACTTAATTAATTAAATAAAAAATCCTAAGTTAAACTTATGCTAGTGTAATTAAAAAATAATTACACCAACACCAATGACCTATGTTTTGGTGCTCAGTGAGTTGCCTCATTGACAAGATATGGAGATTTCAAAGAGACATTGTTTCGTGTCTCTCCAACAGGGTGATAATGGGAGGTGTTGGCAACAGTGAATGGTTGTGAAGGATTCACATCAAAGGGAGATACATATATTACAGAGACGCCATTAGGAGTCCCTTCAACATTTTGATAGTACTCATTATAAAGACTTCACCATATCAGAGGGAGTCACATGGGAGTCCCTCCAATGGAACAATAGGCATGTCGAGGAGACAAGCATGTATCAGCTGGATTTCTTATGAAGTTTGTTTGACACTCTGAGGTCCTTAAACAAAGATTTTTCGATAAGACTTTGGGATATCAGTGTGAGTTTCTTTGAAGTCTCTTCAACATTCTGATAAAGTGGGACCAGGCTAAGTGATGATGACAAAGGGAGATGATTTCATGACTAACAGGTGGTGACAAAGGATTAAATGGGGGATTTCACGAAGGTTCTTCATCAACAGGACATATGGGTATCAGTGGAATGAAAATAATAGTCTCGACGACATTTCGATAAAGTTTTATTGAAGAGACCTTCTTATATCAAAAGGATTTTCTTTGGTGTCAACTCGACATAATGCAGTTTGGTGATGACTTTTGTGGGACCCAATGGGGAAGTGGCGATGATGTGGACCGAAAGATGCGGAATGTGATTCGATGATAGGTCAATTTGCATCATTTTTCCAAATTATGAATGGTGATGAGGATGGAAATGAGGTATCAGTGAGAGATCAATATTGGTGAGACTCGAATTCATCTTAGCCTGATAATGTAATGTGTTTTTGATAGCATGGCGCGATGACTCAAAGTGTTGGGTCTCAAAAATGCAAGTTTGAACCACAAGAGGTTGCCAAGCTCTCACAACACTTTTGGCCAATGTACAAGGCCAATTGATGCAATTGTACCTTCTACTCTTTAGGTTATGCTAGACCTAGGTGGGTGTACCTATATGAATGATGCAGATTTTGAAATTTATTTCTTGTTGAAACAATCTACCCACAATGGAAAATGGAAGTGGATAGACAAAATCACTATAACTATACCTACTCCTACTGCACAAAAGAAAGGTTTTGAAAATGTTGTTTGTATATAAAATTAATTCTCTGGGTTGTGGTAGATCAGTGCCTTCTATCCACATGGGCAATGGAGTCAAAATTAAGAAGAATTGTGTGTTTCCTTCTCTTGTTTAATTCTAGTTGTTAGGCATATTTCAAGTATGAAATTCTATGACTGGCATATTATTTCACCCAATTTATGGCTTGCATAAATTATGCTTGAGTTTTTTCCTACCAGGTTCTTGTTCAACAATCCAAAAGAAATCCTAAAATTACAGTGACTTATTTAAAAGGATTTAAATCTGACTTATAGACACCAATCAACTAAATCACACAAACTGGGAATACATTATGATAAATCAGAGATTATACTTGATATGTTGATTTAAATAATTAAAGGATCTCAAGTTGGAGACAACCAGATAAAATAATTATGAATTATTTCATCACAACAACTGAACAATGAAAAGAATATTCACCATTTTAAAACATTAATCTCCATTGCATTGTTTCAGGAAGGTCTATCATTATTTACATTCCCAGTTTCAAAAATCTCCTTCCCACTCTAACCCCTCTCTCCTTGCTGTCTGATTTTCAATACATTTATATAGCAAATCTCAAATGTCACAACTCTTCATTTTCCTATTACAACCATTTGTATTTCCCAACAGATTTAAAATATTTAATTGAATTGCCTTAACGGTAAATTAAATATTTTTACAAACTATAGTTTTGTCTTTGATTTTATTTTTTTTTACATTTCTTGCTCTTTACATTTTATCTCCTATGGTCTTTATTATGCAAACTGCTCTACCATGGTCAACCTGTTGACTGATCTTGGTATAGCCGTGACTGCTACAACTTCCTCCTTCCCTACCACTCTACCGCTACCTGTTCTTCCACTACTCGCGGCATTGCGGTGTCCTTTTTTCTCCCCACGTTTATCACTTACCTTACCGCCCAACCGCAGCCCTTATCTCTATCTCTGGTGGTTCCGTGGTGGTTGACTTTTCAATGGCCTTCTTCATCCACCGTGCCCTTACCACTCAACCGTAGGCTTTGTTTCTACCACTGGCGGTATGGTGGTACCAACATTAACTTTCAACTTCCACCGCTACCCATGCTATCACAGTCTTCGTTCTGGCTTCCAATGGTACCGCAGCAAACATTTATTGTTACCTTCACCTGCTTCTCTCCTATCTACCACACCATCGCGGTCTCCATCTTGACCTACCATGGTGTAGCGGTAAATGTTCTATCTGCTGCCACTTCCCTATCACTGCACCACCACAGTCTACTCAGAGACCATCTACGATTGAGCGGTAACTATTTATTGACCGCCACGCTCACTATCTTCACCGCCACCATTTCCCACCGCTCTACCAATGTCACTAGCTTGACTTCCAGTGATACCACAGTAGACTCTTTCCACCATTCACCGAATCAACCAACTATTTACCGTGCCACCGCGGTGTATATTTTGACTAACCACGGTATAGTGGTAGGCTTTCTTTCTGACCATGCTTTAACCATCACCGCCATACCATAGGCCCCTTTGTGGGAGGTCGCATTAAAGCGGTAAAGCATAGAAAATGAATATTAAGGGAGCGGTAAAGGTCTAAGGTGTATAATAAAGTGGACGAGGAATAAAATGACTTATTTTTTATGAAGAGATAGGAAAATTATGGGCTTAAATGGGAAAAAAGGCTTAGGATTTTAATGGAAATTTTTGGTTCTAACAGTGGCTCATATTGTAGATGAGTGATTTTGCAAATCACTAAAAGAATCCAGAGTATCTTTGGGAGAGTAGACCAAGCGAAGGAAATGAAAAATGAAGGCAATGGTAGATGAAGGGAATGAATAGATGAATGATATGAAAATTGAGCAAATGAAGAATGGAAAACCCTACAGTACTATACATGGAAAGAAAACAAACATTTTCAACAAGGGCACCTCTGGGAATGTCCATGTACTGGAAAACCTAGACCCTTCCTAAACTACTATGCATGGAAAAGAGTATTTAAAGAGGCATTGCTAAGAATTGTCCATGCACTAGCAATCTTAATCCTCTGTGTCTATTATGGTTCAAAATTAAAACCATAAAGGATGGCCCCAAGCCACCCAAAAATAAAAGCCTACACTTTCCTCTATCATAGACTTTATTCTAGTGTGAGCTCATCAAGTTTCTCTTGAAACTATCCATTCCAACTACCCTGCAACATGCACTGCCATTGAAAACCTCCAGGAAATCATTGCATTCAACCTGATTCATATTCATTTCACCACTCTACATTTTATCATTCCTACTATCATATAAAAAATCTTTATCCCCTTCAGCATACAAAATGTATCCACATTCGACAAAACATTCATAGGCATGCTCACTGTCATATGTTGTTGAATGATCCAGCAGCTATGCTGGGATCAGAAAATCTGAATGCTTTTCTTGGAAATCAAAAAATTCTATCTCATCAATATTTTCTGAAACAATCAAATCACTTTCCATTTTTTTCCTATCACTAGTTGGCATTGACACATACATTTGATCCATACAGTCTTCTTTATACATACTTGAATCAACAAATATTGAACACTCATCATCAAAAACATGCAAACCAACATCCTTTTCTTGCAGGCAAGAATTATTCAAATCACATACCTCTTCTTGGACAAACATGGATCTTTGATATGCTTCAAATAATTCCTCATCATTGTGAGAGATCCACATGGGGTCATATGAATTGTTACACATAGTATCTTCAATTTCAAAGAACATATATAGGCTGGAGCCAAAATTTTGGAATCATCTTTATGTATATACTTTTGGTATTCAAGAGTTAACAAGTCTAAAACTTGCTCACTGCTGAGTGAACATGTTTCATCCAGATCTTCTGCTATTTCTCCAACTTCTTGATAATCACCCTATTGTAGATCAACATCCATAACCTCACCCTCACAATTTGAATCACAATCTGTTATGCAGGAGAAACTCTCCATATCTTCACTGTTAAATGGCATGGTACCTTCTTCTATTTCAGCTTCTAAAGCATTATCTGTAGTATCCACATACCTTGTCCCAAGAATGGAATCAATAAGTCTATTCACCGCATCAAAGGCACATTATTTTTATAATTCTGGTCAATACATCGATTCAAGCTTCAATGCTCTTAGAAATTGTGCAACAAATGTGGATCTTGTAGGCCTAAAATGAGGAGGTAATTGCATATAGATGTATGCCATCCTATTGTATAGAGAGTTTACATCTTCTCCCTTATATCTCCTTATGTCAAATAAGGCATCCACAAGACCTATACCTCTCTCTTGAATTTGAATATACTTATCAAAAGTGTTTTGTTGTGAATAGAGTGCATTACCTTTGTTACCACAATTCTTCTTAGTTGTATCATGTGGTACTAGTGGTGTCCAAGATCTCTTGGCATTTGTGTCTTCATTCTCACTACATGATGACCTATTCGGTGATGTACTTGGAGCACATTTGACTCCCAATTGCAGCAATTGTTGGTTCACTTGTAGCATCTGTTATTCAAATTGTAGTCTTTGTTGTCTCAATTCCTTCAAATCTCTTATTGACTGTTGTCTTCTTTCTTCTTTTTCCATCTTGACAAAATATTACTGCTTCACAACATCCATGCATTATTTATCAAATGAAACAAAGTCGCCACCTACTTTTCCCAAAAGTAGGAAAATGAAAAAAAAAAAATTTGATATTGTTTTGGTTTGCCCTAGCAGAATCTCCAAAAAAAATGTAAAACTTTGCTTACTCAATAAATGGGTAGGCTGAAAAAACTTTCCTGAGTAATTCCCCAGTGGAGTCACCAAACTCTTGGGTCTCAAAAATGCAGGTTTGAACCATGAGATTTTGCCAACGTCTCACAACGCTTTTGTCCAACGTACAAGGCCAATTGATGCAATTATACCTTCTACTCTTCAGGTTCTACTAGACCTAGGCGGGTGTACCTATATGAATGATGTAGATTTTAAAATGTATTTCCTATTGAAAACAATCTACCCAAAATGGAAAATGGAAGTGGATAGACAAAATCACTATAACTATACCTACTCCTATTGCAGAAAAGAAAGGTTTTGAAAATGTTGTTTGTATATAAAATTAATTCTCTGGGTTGTGGCAGATCAGTGCCTTCTATCTACATGGGCAATGAAGTCAAAATTAAAAAGAATTGTGTGTTTCCTTCTCTTGTTTAATTCTAGTTGTTAGGAATATTTAAAGTATGATATTCTATGACTGGCATATTATTTTACCCAATTTATGGCTTGCATAAATTATGCTTAAATGTTTTCCTTCCAGGTTCTTTTTCAACAATCCAAAAGAAATCCTAAAATTATAGTGATTTATTTAAAAGGATTTAAATCTAACTTACAGACACCAATCAACTAAATCACACAAAATGGGAATACATTCTGATAAATTAGAGATTATACTTGATATGCTGATTTAAATAATTAAAGGATCTCAAGTTGGAGACAACTAGATAAAATAATTATGAATTATTTCATCACAACAACTGAACACCGAAAAGAATATTCGCCCATTTAAAACATTAATCTCCCTTGCATTGTTTCAGGAAGGTCTGTCATTGTTTACATTCCCATTTTCAAAAATCTCCTTCCCACTCTAACCCCTCTCTCCTTGCTATTTGATTTTCAATACATTTATACAGCAAATCTCAAATGTCACAACTCTTCATTTTCCTGTTACAACCATTTGTATTTCACAACAGAATTTAAAATATTTAATTGAATTCCCTTAATGAAAAATTAAATATTTTTACAAACTATAGTTTTGTCTTTGATTTTTCTTGTTTAACATTTCCTGCTCTTTACATTTTATCTCCCATGGCCCTTATTATGATTACCGCTCTACCACGGTCAACCTGTTGACCAACCGCACTATAGCAGTGACTGCTACAGCTTCCTCCTTCCCTACCACTCTATCGCTACCTGTCCTTCCACTACCTGTGGCATCGCGGTGTCATTTTTTCTCCCCACATTTATCGCTTACCTTACCACCCAACTGCAACCCTTATCTCTATCTCTAGTGGTTTTGTAGTGGTTGAATTTTCCAAGGCCTTCTCTATCCATCGTGCCCTTACCACTCAACCACAAGCTTCATTTCTACCACTGGCAGTATGGTGGTACCAGCATTAACTGTCAACTTCCACTGTTACCTGTGCTACTACGGTCTTCGTTCTGGCTTCCAGCGATACTGCAGAAAATATTTATTGTTACCTTCACTCGCTTCCCTCCTCTCTACCGCGCCACCATGGTCTCCATCCTAACCTACCATGGTGTAGCGATAACTTTTCTATCTTTTGCCACTTCCCTGTCACTGCACCACCATGGTCTACTCAGACACCATCCACGGTTGAGCGGTAACTGTTTATTGACCACCACGCTCACTGTCTTCCCCGCCATCGTTGCCCACCACTCTACTGTGGTCATTGGCTTGACTTCTAGTGGTACCGTGGTAGACTCTGTCCACCGTTCACCGACTCGGTCGACTATTTACCGTGCCACCGCAGTGTATATTTTGACTAATCATGGTATAGCGGTAGGCTTTCTTTCTGACTGCGCTTTAACCGTCACCACCATACCGTAGGACCCATTGTGGGAGGCCATGGTAAAGCATAGAAAATGAATATTAAGGGAGTGGTAAAGGTCTAAGGTGTATAATAAAGTGGGCGAGGAATAAAATGACTTACTTTTTATGAAGAGATAGGAAAATGATGGGCTTAAATGGGCAAAAATGCTTAGGATTTTAATAGAAATTTTTGGTTCTAATAGTGGCTCCTATTGGGGATGAGTGATTTTGAAAATCACTGCAAGAATCTAGAGTATCTTTGGGAGAGCAGACCAAGAGAAGGAAATGAAAAATAAAGGCAATGGTAAATGAAGGGAATGAACAGATGAATGATATGAAAATGGAGCAAATGGAGAATGGAAAACCCTACACTACTGTACATGGAAAGAAAAAAAATGTTTTCAACAAGGGAACCTCTGGGAATGTCCATTTACTGGAAAACCCAAACCTTTCCTAAACTATTGTGCATGGAAAAGAGTATTTAAAGAGGCATTGCTAAGAATTGTCCATGCAATGGCAATCCTTAATCCTCTATGTCTGCTATGGTTCAAAAATCAAACCATAAAGGATGGCCCCAAGCCACCCAAAAAGAAAATCCTACACTTTCCTCTATCATAGACTTTATTCTGGTGTGAGCTCATCAGGTTTCTCTTGAAACTATCCATTCCAGCTACCCTGCAACATGCACTGCCATTGAAAACCTTCAGGAAGTCATCGCATTCAACTTGATTCATATTCATTTCACCACTCTGCATTTTATCATTCCTACTATCATATGAAAAATATATATCCCCTTCAACATACAAAATGTATCCACATTCGACAAAACATTCATAGGCATGCTCACTGTCATATGTTGTTGAATGATCCAGCAGCTGTATTGGGACCAAAAAATCTGAAGGCTTTTCTTGGAAATCAAAAAAAATTATCTCATCAATATTTTCTAAAATAATAAAATCACTTTCCATTTCTTTCCTATCACCAGTTGGCATTGACACATACATTTGATCCATATAGTCTTCTTTATACATACTTGAATCGCCAAATGTTGAACACTCATCATCAACAACATGCAAACCAACATCCTTTTCTTGCAAGCAAGAATTATTCAAATCACATACCTCTTCTTGGAAAGACATGGATCTTTTATCTACTTCAAAGAATTCCTCATCATTGTGAGAGATGCACATGGGGTCATATGAATTGTTACACATAGCATCTTCAATGTCAAAGCAAATATAGGCTAGAGCCAAAATTTTGGAATCATCATTATGTGCATACTTCTGGTATTCAAGAGTTAACAAGTCTGAAACTTTCTCACTACTGAGTGAACATGTTTCATCCAGATCTTCTGCTATTTCTCCAACTTCTTGATAATCACCCTGTTGTAGATCAACATCCATAACCTCACCCTCACAATTTGAATCACAATCTGTTATGTAGGAGAAACTCTTCATATCTTCACTGTTGGATGGCATGGTACCTTCTTCTATTTCAGCTTCTAAATTATTATCGATAGTATCCACATACCTTGTCCCAAGAATGGAATCAATGTCTATTCATCGCATTAAAGGCACATTGTTTTGATGATTTTGGCCAATACATCAATTCAGGCTCTGATGTTCTTAGAAATTGTGCAACAAATGTGGATCTTGTAGGCCTCAACTGAGGAGGTAATTTTGTACAGATGTATTTCATCTTATTGTACAGAGAGTTTACACCTTCTCCCTTATATCTCCTTATGTCAAAAAGGCATTCACAAGACCTATACCTCTCTCTTGAATTTGAATATGCTTATCAAAAGTGTTTTGTTGTGAATAGAGTACATTACCTTTGTTACCAAAATTCTTCTCAGTTGTATCATGTGGTACTGGTGGTGTCCAAGATATCCTGGCATTTTTGTCTTCATTCTCACTGTATGATGACCTATTTGGTGATGTATTTGGAGCACATTTGACTCCCAATTGCAGCAATTGTTGGTTCACTTGTAGCATATGTTGTTCAAATTGTAGCCTTTGTTGTCTCAATTCCTTCAACTCTCTTATTGACCGTTGTCTTCTTTCTTCTTCTACCATCTTGACAAAATATTACTGTTTCACAACATCCATGAATTATTTATCAAATCAAACAGAGTCGCCACCTACTTTTCCCAAAAGTAGGAAAATGAAAAAATATATATATATATTTATATTTATATATTGTTTTGGTTTTCCCCGGCAGAATCTCCAAAAAAAATGTAAAACTTTACTGACTCAATAAATGGATAAGCTGAAAAAAATTTCCTGAGTAATTCCCCAACGGAGTCGCCAAACTTTTGGGTCTCAAAAACGCAGGTTTGAACCACGAGAAGTTGCCAAGCTCTCACAACGCTTTTGGCCAACGTACAAGGCCAATTGATGCAATTGTACCTTCTACTCTTTAGGTTCTACTAGACCTAGACAGGTGTACCTATATGAATGATGCAGATTTTGAAATATATTTCCTATTGAAACAATCGACCCAAAATGGCAAACAGAAGTGGATAGACAAAATCACTATAACTATACCTACTCCTACTACACAAAAGAAAGGTTTTGAGAATGTTGTTTGTATATAAATTATATTCTCTGGGTTGTGGCGGATCAGTACCTTCTATCCACATGGGCAATGGAGTCAAAATTAAGAAGAATTGTGTGTTTCCTTCACTAGTTTAATTCTAGTTGTTAGGCATATTTAAAGTATGAAATTCTATGACTGGCATAAATTATGCTTGAGTTTTTTCCTACCAAGTTCTTCTTCAACAATCCAAAAGAAATCCTAAAATTATAGTGACTTATTTAAAAGGATTTAAATCTAACTTATAGACACCAATCAACTAAATCACACAAAATGGGAATACATTCTAATTAATCAAAGATTATACTTGATATGTTGATTTAAATAATTAAAGGTTTTCAAGTTGGAGACAACCAGATAAAAGAATTATGAATTATTTCATCACAACAACTGAACACCGAAAAGAATATTCACCAGTTTAAAACATTAATCTCCATTGCATTGTTTCAGGAAGGTCTATCATTGTTTGCATTCCCAGTTTCAAAAATCTCCTTCCCACTCTAACCCCTCTCTCCTTGCTGTCTGATTTTCAATACATTTATACAACGAATCTCAAATGTCACAACTCTTCATTTTCCTATTAAAACCATTTGTATTTCATAGTAGAATTTAAAATATTTAATTGAATTGCCTTAACGGTAAATTAAATATTTTTACAAACTACAGTTTTGTCTTTGATTTTTCTTTTCTACATTTTATGCTCTTTACATTTTATCTCCCATGGCCTTTATTATGCTTACCACTCTACCACGGTCAACCTGTTGACCAGTCACGGTATAGTGGTGACTGCTATAGCTTCCTCCTTCCATACTGCTCTACCACTACCTATCCTTCCACTACCCATGGCATCATGGTGTCCTTTTTGCTCTCCACATTTATCGCTTACCTTACCGCCCAACTACAGCCCTTATCTCTATCTCTAGCAGTTCCGCGGTGGTTGACTTTTCCATGGCCTTCTTCATCCACCACACCCTTATCACTCAACCACAGGCTTTGTTTCTACCACTGGTGGTATGGCGGTACCAGCATTAACTATCAACTTTCACCGTTACCTGTGCTACCGCGGTCTTCGTTCTGGCTTCTAGCGGTACCTCGGCAAACATTTATTGTTACCTTTGCTTGCTTCCCTCCTGTCTACCGCGCCACCGTGGTCTCTATCCTAACCTACCATGGTGTAGCGATAACTATTTTTTCTACCACCACTTCCCTGCCACCGCACCACCGCGGTCTACTCGAAGATCATCCACAGTTGAGCGGTAACTGTTTATTGACCGCCACGCTCACTGTATTCGCTGCCACCATTGCCCACCGCTCTACCACGGTCACTGGCTTGATTGCTAGTAGTACCATGGTAGACTTTGTCCACCATTCATCCACTTAGCCAAATTTTTACCGCACCACCATGGTGTATATTTTGACTAACCGCGGTATAGCGGTAGGCTTTCTTTTTGACCGAGCTTTAACCATCACCACCATACCACAAGCCCCTTTGTGGGAGGTCGTAGTAAAGCGGTAAAGAATAGAAAATGAATATTAAGGGAGCGGTAAAGGTCTAAGGTGTATAATAAAGTGGATGAGGAATAAAATGACTCATTTTTTATGAAGAGATAGGAAAATGATGGGCTTAAATGGAAAAAAGGCCTAGGATTTTAATGGAAATTTTTGGTTCTAACACAAAGTAAGGTGATTAAGGCACGAATGTGGTGGACATGACAAAGAAAACAATGAGGAAACCATTTTTATTGCTAGTTGGGTGACAGAGGTGGTACTAAGGAAATTCAAGTAAAAGAATTAAATGATCGAATTACAGGTGAACGCATCAAATGGGGAAGAAAACCTAGATGGTCTTTTGCTCAAAATAGGAAATACGATGAATCTAGACGAGATTACATTGAAGGAGAAGGCTTGTTGTTGAAGACAAAGGTGAGGATATAAACCAATCAGAGAAAGGAAAGAAGTGGGGGGGAGATGGATGGTTGGAGAGAAAGAGATTCAACAATCTAGAAGTGTGGGTGTGAAGAAGGTCAACAATAGGAATGCAAGGAGATTCAGCTATAGAATACGGCAAGGTCTAAGTGAGATTACATTTTGGAGGATTAGCAGAAGGCATGAAGTAGTGCAGAGATAGCTTCGATCCACAGAGTTGTAGATTATTGTAATCAAAGCCCATATGATGGAATGTAATTTTTTAATGTCATTTTAGTAATAAAAGCTTTGCTTTTCTCTTGCCTTTTTGTTATACAAATTTGTGTTGTTGTGGTGAGTTTTAGTTTTTAAGGGGAGTACCCTTCATTAGTGGTATTAGAGCAAGTTATTTTTGAGTGTGCAAGTAGAGTGCCAAACATGAGGTAGTTCGCACCAAGATCTGAGGGTTGGACTATCTATACAAATTTTCTTGTAGATGTATGTGAGAGATGAACTAAGGTTCTTGTGGTTGTGAACAGATCACCAAATGTGAGGCAATTCACATATACAAAACCTAATGTTTTGAAGCTTTTTGTCAAAGCATTGAGAGTTTAGAGTTTACAAATATCTAAAGGTGTTGAATATTTGTAAACAAATTGTTGATGTCAGACTATGTATAAAACCTGAGGGTTTAAAGAATTTATGTTGTTAAGGCATTGAGAGAGTGTGGATCTTGCTTGTATATGGATGTGTAAATTGCAAGAAGATATTTTTCAGTGGATTGAAGAACTGAGGTTCCCTTAGTTGTAGACAAATCACCGAAGGAAGTAGTTTACATTTGTGAAACCTGAAGGTTGAAGGTTTATGTTGTTACAACATTGTGAGGCCTTGAAAATGGAGAAGAGAAAGAGTAAAACTAATTTTTTCATTGGATGGATTCTAAGGATTCCCAGACTAGAGGAAATCAGAGAGAGATTTCAGAAGATCAGAGAAAGAGAAATGATAGAGTTGCGATCGAAAATTAATTAATTGAGGGATGAAATTAAAAGGAGGAAACAAGAGAAGACATGAGCTAAAGGTATTTTTTTTAATCCTTATAATGATGCTTTGATTGCAGGAAAGAAAGAGGATGTTGCAGAGTGTCATGCATGTGACACCAAGGAAGAGGGTGAGTATGAACAGATTGAGGAACCTAAGCCTGAAGTTGAGGGATGTCTATTAGAAGACATGAAGGATGAAGATACAAAGGTGGTAGCAACCACAAAAATATGGAGATCAATGGAGGACCTTGAAGAAGAGGAAACCCAAGTGGTAGAAATTAAAGAAAAGGTAAAACTTGCATCTTGTGAATGTATAGAAAATTCTGGTTTGCACAATATGAATGGAATGGATAGGTTTGAGAAGGTTAAAAAAAATTATGATTTTGGTGAGGTTAGAACCAAATATGGTTTGTGTTGGAAAAACATAAAGATTGATAATGAGGGAAGAATTGCAGCAGTGAAAGTTGCAACAAAAGGTGATGAGGTTCATCCAGATTTTAGTGTAAGTGAGGATCAACATGCAGCAATGGGAAAATGCATTGCAACAATAGATCAACTTGAGGATTTTGAGATTAAGTAACGATAGAGGAAGTGTGTAACCACAATATTTCCTACGGGCATACAAAAAGTGGAATATTATGTTGAAGACAAGAAAGAAGTTGCAAAAGTGTGGACTACACCCAAGATAGGTATAGTGAAGGTTTTGATGGAGAAGAAAGAGGTAAATTTTGATTTTTGTGAAAGTTTTGATTTGTCTTTGTGGATGAAAACACTAAAGTTGAAAGTAATGAATGAAAAGAGGGGAAGAAAGTTGATTTTTTTGGTAATCTTCCCTTGGCATTAGTTGATGACCTCTTATGTGATAAGGATATTAGTATGACTAGTAGTTTGTTATAGGGAGAAAATGAAGAGTCCTTTTATTATATTGCTAACATTGGTGTGGATGCAGAGGAGGAAGTGATTGTAGCTTAAAAATGTCTTTTAGAAGGCATAAAGAAAGAGGAGTATAATGTTGTACCCAAGGGTGATGATGAACAAGTGGATGTAGCAATACCAAAGAAGGAAGTAATGCATCATGTTTTAATTTTATATGATGAAGATATGACTAGGGTTTTTTATGAATGAAAGTGTGTGTTGGAATAAGTGGATTAATCAAACAGTAAACTAACACACCGATAAGATATTATATTAAAGAAATCTAATTAAAGAACATAAATGCAAACTCTAATAGCTTCTTCAAAGTCATCCCATCGTCCTCTATCTCCAAGGATTTGATTAAAGGTGTTGGCTCTCAGTTGTATAAGTAGCAGCTTGTTGAAAAGGCAGCTTAGGAGAATTAGATTATTTGAAATGCTTGTGCATGACTAAATGATTTAAGCTATGAAAACTGAAATGCTAAGATGTTGAGATGCTGATAATATTGAAATGCAACTATAATAACTGCATATGAAATCTAAGATTCGAGGTGTCCTTTCAACTCACAAGAGGGTTGTATTTATAGATTTTTGAGGGCAAGAATCTAGTTGGCAAGGATCAATGGTTGAGTTTAAACCTGTTAAGATGAACGGTGAGAGATCAAGAAGCTGAAAAAAAAGATAGAAGGTTAAGAGAAAGATAGAAGATGTTTCCATAAATTAAATAAATAATATTTAATTATGTGTCAGAGATGATAAAAGCGCTTTAATTAAATGTAAAAATACTTAATTAAATATGAGAGGAAGAAAGTTTCTAATTAAATATTTTTGGAATATTTAATTATGGAGGAAAGAAAGCTTTCAATTAAATATTTTTAGAATATTTAATTATCTAGAAAAGAATAAAGAATTAGAAAGAAAGCGTTTAATTAAATATTGGAAATATTTAATTATGGAGAAAAGAAGAATATCATTTAAATTTAGAATTTAAATTTGTGATAATTAATATAAATAAATTGTGAAATCTATTTAATTAATTAAGAGGAAGATGGCAATAATTAAATTAGAAGAATTGGAAAAATGAACAACATAAATAAATAATTAGATTTATTTATATGTAGATGACTTAGGAATATTAATTAAATAATTCATATTTAATTAATTAAGAGGTTTGATTAACCATGACCATTTTTAGATGTGTACATTTTTCCCCTCTTTGAAGTGATGTGTTTTACACATTGCTTCAAAGAATTTTGCCCCAGAATTTTAGAAATTGCCGATGCTATATGCCCCCTCGAGAGATAAACCGCCTGATGAAAGAATCGAAATGATTTGCGGATGAAAATTAGTGATTTAGCTCTCGAAATAGCGCTCTATTTTGCAAAATTTTGAATATTTTCACACTTTTACCCCCTTAAAAGGTGAAAAAGGTGAAAAATCATTCTCATTTGAACAGTAACCTTTGGTGATTTTCAGAGCTCTGAGAGGTGAAAACAAGATGTCGATCCATTATGAGCACCATAGATTTGAGTGATCCCACCAATATCAGAGACCAGCTGCATATGGACCTTCGGTAAGTCGACCTGATCCTCTGCGTAAATTCTTTTGATGATTTTTTGCATCTTTTGTAATTTTTAAATTTTTCACATCCCGGTTTAGCGCATAGGGTAGATAAAGTAGTGCATCCAGTTTAGCACATAGGGATGAAATAGTCGTGCATAGTGTAGAATGGCGCATAGGGTCCCTGTAGTAGCGCATACAAAAATGTTGCTCACATAGGATGTTGAATTAGCGCATAGGGTAAATTGGCGCATAGGATGACTGTTTTAGCGCATTTGGTTGATAGAATAGTGCATAGAAGGTCTGTTTTAGCACATAGAGTAGATAGAGTCACGCATTGACAGAGTGGCACATGGCAACTCTATTTTAGCGCATCCATGGTGTAAAGTGGTGCATACAGGATTTAACGCATTGATGGCCTGTTTTGGCACATCCATGGATTTTTCCTGATTTTGAAAGTTTGAAGAAACTGTGATGAGTGTTTGATGATTGTTGCTAGATTAGACAACTAATTTTATGATTTTTAATAACATCAAGAATAGATTAGATTGATTTGAGAAACTTGTCTTCGTAATTGAAGAACAAATAAGATTGATAAATTTGCTTTCCTGTTTGGAAGACAAATAGTAATGATAGATTTGCTTTCTCAATTGAAATTCAAATAGATAGATAGTTAGTCATGTTGACTGTCAAATTTGTTTCCATGCGATATGAAAAACAAATAGTAGATTAAATGATTGATAAATTTTCTTTCATGTGATATGAAAAACAAATAGGAGAAATGATAGATAGATTTGCTTCCATGTAATATGAAAAACAAATAAGTGTTGATGTGATTGAACTTGCTTGATGTACTAATTGATTTTGCTTGTGATGTACTGATTGGATTAGAAATTGCTTGTTGATTGATTTGTTGTGATTGCTTGATGATGATGTAAAGGAGGAATTTAACCTCCTCCATATCAGAGAGATATTTCCCTGTACGTGGGAGATGATTCCGCGACTGACACAGGACGAGTTGGGGGTGATAGACCAATGTGGTTTGAGTTCATTGTTGAGGATCCCATAGTATCAGGTCAACAAGGGGTTGTTAATTGCGTTGGTGGAGAGATGGCATAGTGAGCATAGCACTTTTCATCTACCGACAGGAGAGATTACGGTGACGCCAGAGGACGTATATAGGATTTTGGGTATTCTGGTAGTTGGGGAGCTTGTGATCTATGATCACAAGGAGAATGGAGGGACTGATGCTTTGAGACGAGTCTTCCAGGATCCTCATGCCGGTGGGTATGAGATTTCCTAGAAGGATATGGTATCGAGCTATGCCCCACTACCGTTAGTGTTAGCAGGTATGATCGGTGGTTTCCTTTGTCCTGATCGTAGGGCAAAGGGACTATCAGTTGGTTGGGGGAGGATTCTAGAGGATATGCTTCTCCATGGGACCAGATATGCATGGGGATCATGTATGCTTACCCTTCTGTACCATGATCTTCACCAGGTCGTGTACATAGATGGGAAGAGTCTCTCCTACAGAGTTACTCTTCTTCAGATATTTGCATGGGAGCACTTTGCCATTACGCGGCCCACTATTCGGAGGGATTGTCCTCTTGGGTTCCCATATGTCTATGCATACATGGGGCCTTTTGTCTAGCCGAGGTTGGGCAAGTTGGAGTATTGGCGATGCGTGCTAGATGATCTGGATATAGTCATATGGAGACCGTATGTAGATTGTGATCCATGGGAGATAGATAATTTAGACTTGCCCTATGTTACGAGATCCAGATATTTGATTGGACGCACCCCCTACATTATTGAGCGGTTTCTGGTGATGAGAGTCTTGAGGTAGCTGGGGTTAGTACAGATGATGCCGCAGGGTGTGGCACATTATGCTAGGTGCTAGGAGGATATACCAGAGTGGGTTCCTTCTTTTGGTTGCTTTTGAATTTTCTCCTTAAGAGAATGGTCCTCAAAAAATTTAGTTTATCATAACCCATCCACCTCCTCCAAATGTATCTCTTATTCACCTCTACTCTTGTGGGGTTCAACCCACCATAGTCTATCCACCTCCACCAATTTGCACCTGCACTTAACTTTGCAACACCATACAAATCCTTCTTTGCATACCAATCATCCCTAACAAATTCTAATTGAACCATCTCATATATATTCACCAACTCATCCATATCAACATAAAAATCATATTTCTTAAATTAATTAAGAGAATATTTTACCTTCTCATCACTTGTTGCAACTTCAAATTCATTCTTTTGGTTGCTTTTGAATTTTCTCCTTAAGATAATGGTCCTCAAAACATTTAGTTTATCATCACCCCTAGATTTTATCAAGTTGTATTTCAAATTGGAGGATATATTGATGGTTTGAAAATTGGATGGATTGATCATTACTGGAGGGTACCTTGGGTAATTTTATGGTAAGTTTGATTTAGTCTTAGGGTTGAGTAAATTTCACAAAATTTGGTGTCCATTGAAATTGGAAAAGTTTGATTTTTTATGGAATCCTCCATGCTTTGAAATCCATGAATCGAGAGGTCCTCAAAATTCCTAAAGGTTGGATCGATGAGAAAAAAAGGTTTAAACGGTCAATTGATTTGACATGAAAATTAGGCTATTAATAGAATTAATGGCTATAGTACAAGGGGAACACGACCAATGTTATCGCATTCATTCTTCACTTTTCTCATTTACAAAATCAAAATTCAACTCAAGCACAACCTAGAGCATTTTTTTGAACATAAAAAGATGTGATTTGTAAGATTTTGGGAGTGATTTAAGGTGACTTCAATTAAATTTATTCACATTCCAGGCTTAAAGGTTAGTTAAACCCTCTAGCATTTATTTTAAGATGTAATCCCTCACGTTTCTATGCAATTTAATGATGAAAATCACATAGTTTTTTTCGTGAAATGAATTTTAGCACTATTGAACAGTTTGCATTTCTTGTGAGGATAAGTTGTTTCATGGTTTTAAAACTTTATTGAAAATATTTTGACATGTAAATATTTGAAGTCATGAATTGAATATTAAGCATTTTAGGGTTTTTCATGTTACTATATTTCTTGTTTCTGGATTTTTGGTGATTGTAATGAGTTGTTTCAAGATCCTTTCACTCTTATTGGAATCATTTTGTGAATAAATGGTTGAATATTTCAAGTATTTGATTTAATATTGCACATTGGGGTTTTTGTGTGATTTTTAATTCTTTTTTTTGGTCTTGCAATGGTTTTATTTACCTATATTAGAGTGTCTATTAAATTTCTAGGTTGATTTATGGTGGATAAACTAAACCCCCTTTGTATTTACAGTTGAAACATTAAAAAATGGGGTTTATACATCTCATTATGTTCATATGATTTGGGGTTTTCATATAAAATAATTATGAATTTATTTTGGTTTGCAATAAAACACAATAAGGTTATTTAAAGACAAAATATTGGACTTAAATGGTCATGAACCCTAAATTTTCATTTGAAAAAAGTTGCCATTATCAAAATCACCTTATGAAACATGTTGAGTTTGAAACTTCTCGAAAACCCTTTTTCATTTTAATATTTCATGGGTTCTTAAACTCCGCTAAGGTTTGAGAGTTTCGAAGGTTAGATCATTAGGGAAAGCACCAAGGGGAAAACAAGAAACTTGAACATTTCAACCTTTCAAGGAAATCTAGACCTCATGAAGTTTTTCATGACCTCCTAAAATCCCCCAACCCACCAAAAGCCTAAAGCTAGGCCGAGACTTAGTCATTTCTCCTGGAAAATCAATCACCCTCATGGATTTCATCATCTTATGAAATTCCTAAGCAGTGAAACTAATCTTCGTTAAAATATCAACCTTGTGGATTGCGGCCCAACATGATTTTTTTCTAAATCATTCAAAATCCATGAAATTTCCAAGCATATGAGCCCTCAAAGAAATTTTAAATTTGAGTGTTAGATGTCTTCTTCAAATATTTTAGAGATCTTTGAAATATTCGAAGCCTCCAAATTTTTCCTTAGATATTAATCAAGTTAATTTTCACTAAATACATCACATCATGAAATGATTTAAAGTTCCCTTAAATTTATGAAGGTTTTGAATGCCTAATCTCCTTGTTGATTTAAAGTTAAGTTTGTGAAAATGGCCTTTTTGAGGATTTCATTAACCTTCGAAATCTTGAAAGTTATTCAAAGTTAAAAATGAACCTAAGGATATATGTGATAAGCTCTTTGCAAAAATTGATTGCTCGTGGAAATCAATCTTCTATGAAGTACTTCATAAAATCTCAAAATCTGTGAGCCATTTAAAAACCAGAGACAAGTTTTGAAAGAAGCAAGTCTTTGTTGGAATTTGATGTTGTTGATTGTTGTCATTAATGGTTGTCATTGATGTCAACATATCTTGGCTAATTGATTAAGGTTTGACTTTGTTGCTTTGGTGATCCAGATTGGCGTACTCTAGATGTTGTGTTGTGATGATCTATCGTCGGTCATGCTTGTCCCGGTCCCTTACATCTTGCAACACAATGAGATGCACTCTTTTGGGTCCAAACCTATCTAGAAAGTGGTTAGCATGTTGATTTGAGCGAGGAGGTTATGTGCGGTCCATGTTTCATTCCCTTCCACCGCAGGAATATTTTTGTGGTGACCTAATTCAATTTGTGTTCAACTGACTTAGGAGTTTATGGAAGCATGAAATGGAATTTTTTTTGGTTGAATTGAGAATATTATGAAGGAATTGATTGGTATAAGTAGAATTTGATCTCGTTCGATGAAAGAAAGTGTGGTGAATGTGAATCTAAAAATCTAGACATTGTGCGAAAGTATGCCGGAGATAGCAGACAGTGAGTTTATTCCAGTGTGACTGTTAGCGATGGTTATTTTTGTGATGGATTCCCTATTTATCATTCTTCTAGTAGTGAGCCATTTTCTATAGGAAGTAAGCCTCTCTCTTTTGGCAGAGATTCTATTTGTATCTTTGGCTATAATAGTCGGGTAGTGAGCCCAACTAGCAATGAGCCACCTTGCAGTCAAAAAATTGGCAGTGAGCCCTTGTAAAAATCACCTTAACCGGTGTTTTATAATTGATAATTAGCATTCTCTGTAGTTTTTCCATCTTGTGTTTCCACATAAATCTTGGTGTTCCTTGTGCATGGTGTTGTTTGGTGCTTACATGTTCATGTTTGTTTTAATTAATATATAAATGGTTTATGATTGCTCCAGATTAAGTAAAGAAATAAAATTGTTTTCAAATAACTAATTCACCCCCCCTCTCAGTTATTCAAATGGTTCTAAAATCGGTATCAAATATTTGGTTCCTCGAAGGAGAGCTTAACCGCTTGGGGTAGATCTAATGGTGAACAAACTGACAATTCTAGTGTTTGATGGATCTGACTACAGTTTCAAGAAAGTGCATATGAGAGGTTATCTAATTTCTTGATACAGAGTAGGGGTTTACAACTCCAAACAATCCTCAAACACAAAAAATTTCAATCTCTAAGCATTCAAATGGTAGGTTTTCATTCACTAGCCTCATTCCTTAAAGTCTAAAACATGGGGCAGCAAATTGGGTTTTTGGGTCATAACTTTCATTGAAAACATGATATCAAAAATATAAACATAGTTCTAGACACCCATTTTGGATTTATACAATATACCAAAATTTTAGGGGTGGTAACTCTGTACAGAACCCTTCAAAAGATTATTTTTCTTCTTCCAATTAGACATAAAACATGAAAAGATCAAACCTAGGGCATCACCAAAACACATGTAAACCTTCTCCCCTAATCCTGCAACTTTGGGGAATCAAATAACACCTTATTATAGACCATTCCATCGATTTCCAAGACTTTTCACTAGTGGAATGGAGAGATATCCATTTTTCTTTCCTTCAAGCTACCTTATAATTGTGATAGTTTCAAGGAAAATTGATGTAACTCGCTAAAAATGTGATGGAATCACATGAAATCAGTGCCAATGGAAAAGGAATTCAATTCTCTATCATCCTCAATTGATTTGGAGTCAATATATGTCCATGTAGTACCATACTACATCAAGAAACAGTGATACAACGTTCAAATTTGCATGAAATCAAAGGAACTTTACTGCTCAAACTTCAAAATTACAACTCCTAACCCTTGCCTCGACCTCCCAAGGAATTTTTAAACCTTTGAAAATCTTTCTCAATGGCTCACAACTGATTTTCAAGTTCCAACTATTCAACTTCCACTAGACACCAATAAATTGCAAAAGTTGTTTTTTTTTCAACTTGACAACATTCAACAACTTTGACACTTTTTACATTTGCACACAAAATTAACACATAGTGACCCAAACTAGACTCCAAAACATTTAAAATGGTCTTCTTAGACCTTATTACATATTAAGAACTCAAACAAAATAAAACATTAACTTTTTACCCCTCTTGGAGGCATGAAAACCTATGGTGCCCCTACACCATACTCTTAGGGAAGAAAAGATTCAAGCTCCACTTGAATAGATAGTAGCAACATGAGATACATGCTTGAAATATTTCTTCAGATGCCTTTAAATCCTTTCACACTGTATTCTTTGGAATATCTCCATGTTTGTTGCATGTTCACTGTAGTTGAACTTGTCAATATAAACTTGTCCCCCATCTACACCCCTACCTTGTAATTGATATTTTCTTCCCTAGTGGAAGTCATGCACTTAAATATTACCTTGTTCCCCTTCAATGGCTTGTTTTTTTTTCACCTTAGGTTTCTTGTCTCTCAATTTTACAATCTCATCAAGAGCACTTTGTCTTCTTTCTTTGTATTTAACCATCATGTCAGCAAGTATGGATCCTCGATCAGTGTTACTACCCCTTTCTAAAAGAAGTAAATCATAATTAACCTTGGCACCTTTAGCATTACAATCACTGACATCTGCAACTCTCTTTTTTTCTCAACTTGTAGTGGATGCTTGTCTAACTATCCATCTTCCATCTGCAACTCACTTTGGTCATTATGTTGCTCCATAACTTCTTTTCCCTTCAAATATTGTTTTCTCAACTCTCTAATCTCCTTCCCAACAATCCTCTTTCCTTTAGCATACAAATTCCCTTCATTGACAACCTTCCAAACAAGTGCATCATTAGTGTTGACACCATCCCTTTCTTTAGACACATCACATTCTTTATTTTTTTTGTCATAGGTTGTTGTGTATGGTAGACCAGCCCCTAGCACAAAGCCATATAATGACCAGCATCTCTCCTTGGAAGAAAAAAGTTAAAAAAATTATTTACTACTATGTCCACATGATCCTTCAATACCTCCTGAACTTCCCAAGGCAACTCTTCAATTCTTGTTGTAGACATGGAAAATTGACCAATGCATTTGATCCCGATTACTAATGTCATTTCTTCCTGAATCATACTCTTAGCTTATCATCACTTTTCATCTCTTAATTAGATAAATCATTACTTATCTAATTAGGTCTTTCTCCCTTGTTGATTAAATTAATTAGTTTAATTTAATTAATCCTCTGTCTTTGTTCATTTAAATAATTCATTTTATTTAAATCTCTAAAGTCCTCTTATTAAATTGAATAAATTAAACCTTATTTGATTTAATCTAAAATTATCCCCTTTAGTTAAATAAATCAAAACATTTATTTAATTAAACCCTTCCTCTCAATTTCATTTAAATCAATTTATAAATTTAAGTCTAAATTGTCACATCTCCTAAATTCCTCATTAAATTAATAAAACTTTGATTAATTTAATCTTAATCCATGTCACATTTTCTAGAGAATGCAACTTGCACAATAAATCAATTACTTTGATTTATTAAATTGATTATTTTCTCTCAACATGGAATAAAAGAGGAATATTCCTTCAAATTTGAATTCAAATCCAAGTGGATTTTTCCTTCCAACAAAGCATTCACTCCTCTTACATTTCCTTGTGCATTGAGCCAAGTGGCATTAACTTCATTCTTTTTTCCATCTCACATGTCATTTCACTATTTTGAAATTCCACCTAATATCATTTATTGGCACTTTGATCAAAATGTGTACAACCTTCATCCATTCACATCTTGACAAGTGGCACTTGGCCAATGGATGTTGAATAATCCCACATTTCTCAATTTCACTCTCTTTTCCAATTTGGAAATCTATAAATGAGAGACTCTTCCTCTCATTCTATCATCCACAACTTGAGTAAACTTACTATACTCAACTTCATCCTCAAGAAACATCTAGTTTCATCCATTTCATCAAGATCTTAGCTAGGTTATGCAGGTTTTTCATCATGGAGCTTCATTGAATCTTCATCAAAGTGGATCACTCATCAACATTGCAACAAAGGAGTTGGGAAAGGTCCAATTTCTACACATAATTGGCACCAATTCCTCCATGGATCAAGTGTTTGAATTGCTTAATTAGGATTTCATTGCTTTCTTGTTCATTTCTTCATATTTTTTCCTATTTGAGCATTGTAGATGGATTTCATGGGGAGTCCTTGTATTAACTTGCATATGAGCCTAATAATGTTTTTTTTTCTCATTTTTGTGCAGGCATAGGATTGGGGTTCACATTTTGGTGCTAGAAGGATTGAAAACAGTAAAGAAAAATATCATCCTCTAGTGAAAACCACTTCGGTGGCGCTTTGGACAAGTACCTTGGTGAAAACTTGGAAAACAGGCACCAAGCGTAAATAAAGCACTCTCCATCCACCAAGATCTTCATGACTTATTCCACATACTCACTTATCCATTACATTCCATCTATCCTTCCATCATCCGTTCACAACCATACCATAGCTTGATCTTGTGCTCGTATCATGTTCCACCCTAGTACTACTTGGAATATTCCTAAGGTTAGTTTGTCCTGCATATATCAAAGTAGTCTATCGCATCACACTAGGGGCATGTTCCTATACCTACATTCAATAGGATTCATGTATATTCTGGTGATCTTTGTAAAATCATTCAAAATCCAAAACATTCAAAAAATAAAAAAACATCCAAATCATTCGAAAATCCAAAACATGTCGAAAATCTAAAAAATCAAAAAGTAACATCATTTTTGAACTACATCGTATCTAAGCTTGAAATTAGGAAAGTTTGATCTTTGATCATCCCCCGAGACACCCTAGGTCAGTCCTTTAGGCGTCCGTCACAATCTGGCAATTTGTTTGCCCATCTATCTCATCATTGAGTCAAGTATGTCGTCAGTCGAACTACATGGTCTCTACATGTATAACGTAGGCAAGGATAATCTATAGATTTGCTCTTGAGACCCCTAGGATAGGTCTTTAAGTTAGTCACTTCATCGTAAATCTTGAAAATACCAAAAATTTGGAAAATCAAAAAATCAAAACAGCCTCAAAACATTTGGAAAACCCAAAATGGTGCATCCATCTCATCTCACTTTCACCCGAAATAATCATCATTCCTAATAAATCAATCATCGTCGTCTTCATCCTTTGGTAATTCAATCGGAAGCAATTCTAGCAGGTTCAAAAATGATAATCATCAAATTCTCAAGCCTAGGTCAATAAGCAAGCAAGTTGATCAACTCAGAATATCAATATCTTATCATCCAATCAATCTCATCAAAACCCTGATCACAACATGTCCTAGGATGTATCCTTCCCATGATGGACATAAGAATCAGGTACCCCACACTAATTTAGACTTGGCTAGCAGTATGAAGAACATTAGCTTGTTTTTTTACTTTATCTTGGTCTTTTTGACTTATCTTATTACGCACTCATTCCAAGGACCTCTCGATAATGCCTAAACAAAACAGGTTTAGAGAAAGAGGAATGGGGCAATGATTATTATCTTTTTATCCGCTATGCTTGTGGGATACTCTTATAAAATAACTTAGTCATGTGTGCTTTGTTTGGTTTGTAGGAAGGGTGTTTTAAGTATCTTGTTGACCACATAGGAAGGCTTTCTTTTCTATGTTTTGGCCCGAGGTGCTTAGAATATTTGAACTACATCCTAAACAAGGTTTTGTATGCTAAATGTGAATAGGAATAATCCTATCTGATTTTTCGATTCAGAGTCCATCACACTAGGTACAACGCCATCGTGCTTCTTTATACCTTGATGCATCGTACCTATGTGTGTTATCAAACATAAAGTAAATGGCCCTTTAAAAACCCCAACTCTCAGTAATCAAATCATCATCATCTTAATGACTTGTTGGATCTCTTATCTTCTATCTTTTTTCCATACTAACATCGTATCATGGCAGTTAATCAGGGCATCGCTAATGCATCCACCCTGCATCCATAAAATCATCAGCATGAGTGCATATCATATCATATAGATCATACCACATCATATCATCTCGTGTTATCATCATCTCAAGTTATAAGGAATAATACAGATTTGTTATTCTAAGTATCTTAAGAAGTCATTGCATTACATTCATTTCACATCATACATGAATCATTAAAAGACATAATAGAAATCATTAGCATCCATTATCATTACATAATCATTTTCATATCATTTGAATCATAATCATTAGCATACATTGCATCCATACGATTGTCATCAAAGTGCATAGAAAAATACAAAAAGAAATGCATCCATAATCATCATGTAGAAACATACATCATATTGCATAAGCATAGAAAATTTCATAAACATCTCATTGCACATAGGAAATTAATCCATACACCATACATCATAGAACATCCATAAGTAGGAATATCTCATATATATCATCAAAATAATACAACTGTCATGATACAAAAACTGGATCAAGTATATACATCAGAGTACATAATACAATAGGGGCAATAATCAGAGCCCATGGATCAAAAATGGATAAATTGTATGTGATAAAAAAGCTAGCCCTGTTGGTTGTGCCCCTCGCCCTATGGTCTCTCAACATGATCCTCTGGAGGCCTCATCCCTGTTTGCTATGAAAAATCCAGCACACAGCCAGTTGGTGGAACTGTTTGCCTGTAATGTTGCCGATAGTACTCGGCCTCCCTAACCACCTCCTGGTATACTCTAAGAGATATTGTTCGGCCCTGGGAAAATGAGGTTGTACTCTCCAGTTGTCACCTTTGGTCGATCTCCTGATCCCTCTCAGTCTAGGCCTCGTCCCTCTCAGTGGTAACTGCCAAAATCTGTTGCCTGGCCTGATCTCTCTCTACCGTCAAAATCTTTATTTGCCCCTGAAGCTACTGAATTAGGGCATCCATGTGGTCTGGTTGTGTGAGTAGTTGTTGTTGTGGTACTTGGTCCCATACCAGTGCCTAGTCCCATGTCGGTGCCTGGTCTCGTGGTGGTGTCTGATGTGGAGGAGGTCCACCTCCTCCCCTATCCCCATCACCATCTCTATCACCATCGCCTTTGCCTCCATGTCCTCTTCCCCTGCCGGATGATCTACCTCTCGGCCTCCGCCATGGGAGAACTATGCCTGGAACTGTCAATTGAAGAGGAGGCCTAAACCAAGCTCTGTAAGCCTATGTAACCCCTATAGCCATCGACCCTTGGTCATATGGCTATGGCCTGGCCACTAGCTTTCTAAATGAGGCTACTGCCTCTAGCCCTATAATGGGTTGGCCCCATGCTGTCTCTCATGATGAATAGGTGAAGATCACCACATACTGGTCATCCGGCCTATCCTTAACCTCACCAAATTGTCGGGCCACCCTATCTAGAAGGTACCACTCTATTATAGTGTGCTTGTGACCCTACATCCATCTGTGATGCCGAGCAAAGAATAGTTGCTCGTGATAATCATACCATGGGCTTCAAAAAAACTCCTACATCTCATCAAGTTTTTGTTGCCAGTGGGCAATACCTCTTGTACTTGTGTGGGTGAAGCGAATCTGGGCTCCCCCATACCGCCAAATGATAGGATCATCAATATCTAGAACGATCAGTGTGAAAATTGGATGGAGCACTGGAATCTTCTCCCATGCCTAGAGATGTAGTAAGGTGACCCTGGCCTCGAGGGCCCTGTTGTCAAGATATGCAAACTCATGGAGGTCCCTGTATAGTGAGGCCAACATCACTAGCCCCAAAGCAAATCACTCTATGTGGATGACCATCTGCTCCCATGCCAGTCCCCAGCCCGGGCTGAAGTATCGGCCCCGCCGATCTGGTGCCACTAGACCTGAAATGATGGCTGCAACAATCAATCTCTAAGTGGGCACTACGCCTCGGTACCTCTCCAAGTTGATTCGTCCCTCAGAGAATTAAATCTCGTCAAGACCCATCACATCATAGCAAGCATCCCTACCGGCATTGGGATCATAAATGAATCTCATTCCATGGATAAGAAATTGTAGGATGTGCCAGACATCCTCGAGAGTAATATTTGCCTCACCAGTAGGAAGGTGGAAAGAGGAGGTCTCACTATTCCATCGCTCCACCAAAGTTGTCATCATCACCAAGTGGGTCCAAAAAGGATGAACAAACGCAACAAACTAAAGGCCAAGCATACCAAGCTGCTCCTCAAGGAATATGTGCATACCCTGTAATCACCTGAGCACCGAACATCTAAGCTCCCTCGAATGACGTATGTCAAGGTCCTCCTATACAAGGGAAACCATCATGTCAAGTCTCGTAAAAAAATATGCTTCCCACGTCAGCTTTTCGCATTTGAAACAGCAAATGCAGCATTATTCCAAATGCGGCCCAGTTTGAAAAGTTCCAAACTACATCGTCACCATGGAGTTTGAAAAATTCTAAACTCCAAAGTGCGTTGTGCGGCCCAATTTGCATGTGCATCTGAATTTGTAACGAAACCCTAGTTCCAAACTGCATCGTGCGGCCCGATTTGCATTTGTGGTGGAGTTTGGACGGAACCCTAATTCTCCTAACTAGCCTGCAGTGGTGCTATTTTCATATGCAGCACTATTTGAGGTCACATGGCATTGATTGAGCATTTACAATGGTGCTATATAGTGCCGCTTGACCTAAATTTGACCTAAACCCTATTAAATGCATGTAAAACGATAAAATCAAAAGTCGGGATAGGGGATACATACCACGGGTCCTACACTGACTGGCCATTGGTACACTTGTACCCTCTCTAACACATGCCTAGGAAGTTGTCATTCCACCATCTTGACTAGAACTCAGAGCTCAAAGTGCAAAAAATTCTAAAGGCTAAGTGTGCAAATGAATTGAAAGTGACCTCTCAAGGTCTATTTAAGCCTGCAAATTAGGGTTTTGTGACCTAATTTGACAATCCAGCAAGGGTTTTGGTCCCTCGATCCTGTTTTTGCCTAACCGAGGGCCATGTTGCATCGTTTTTGGCATTTTAATGCATTTTTTGGCATCTTGGGGCATTTGTTGGACTTGTTAGGCACCCTATCCTATTTTTTTCGCGAGATCATCCAAAAATCAAAATTTTCATCTGATCTCTCGAGGGGGAAACATATCACCATAATCCTTCCACTAGGGCAACAATGGGGCATTCGAAAAAATCAAGAAATTTTGAACTTTGATCACACTAGTTTATTCTTTGAACCAATACAATGAGTGCATTGCTTCAAAGAGGGGCAAAATGTAGACATGGAAAATTGACCAACGCACTTGATCCCAATTACTAACGTCATTTCTTCCTGAATCATACTCTCAGCTTATCATCACTTTTCATCTCTTAATTAGATAAATCATTATTTATCTAATTAGGTATTTCTCCCTTGTTGATTAAATTAATCAATTTAATTTAATTAATCATTTGTCTTTGTTCATTTAAATAATTCATTTTATTTAAATCTCTAAAGTCCTCTTATTAAATTGAATAAATTAAACCTTATTTGATTTAATCTAACATTGTCCCCTTTATTTAAATAAATCAAAATATTTATTTAATTAAACCCTTCCTCTCAATTTGATTTAAATCAATTCATAAATTTAAGTCTAAATTGTCACATCTCCTAAATTCCTCATTAAATTAATTAAACTTTGATTAATCTAATTTTAATCCATGTCACATTCTCTAGAGAATGCAACTTGCACAATAAATCAATTACTTTGATTTATTAAATTGATTATTTTCTCTCAACATGGAATAAAGGAGGAATATTCCTTCAGATTTGAATTCAAATCCAAGTGGATTTGTCCTTCTAACAAAGCATTCACTCCTCTTACATGTCCTTGTGCATTGAGCCAAGTGGCATTAACTTTATTCTTTTTTCCCTCTCACATGTCATTTCACTATTTTGAAATTCCACCTAATATCATTTATTGGCACTTTGATCAAAATGTGCACAACCTTAATCCATTCACATCTTGACAAGTGGCACTTGGCCATTAGATGTTTAATAATCCCACATTGCTCAATTTCACTCTCTTTTCCAATTTGAAAATCTATAAATGAGAGACTCTTCCTCTCATTCTATCATCCACAACTTGAGTAAACTTACTATACTCAACTTCATCCTCAAGAAACATCTAGTTTCATCCATTTCATCAAGATCTTAGCTAGGTTATGCAGATTTTTAATCATGGAGCTTGATTGAATCTTCATCAAAGTGGATCACTCATCCACATTGCAACAAAGGAGTTGGGAAAGGGCCAATTTCTACACATAATTGGCACCAATTCCCCCATGGGATCAAGTGTTTTCATTTCTTAATTAGGATTTCATTGCTTTCTTGTTCATTTCTTCATATTTTTTCCTATTTGAGCATTGTAGATGGATTTCATGGGGAATCCTTGTCTTAACTTGCATATGAACCTACTAATGTGTGTGTTTCTCATGTTTGTGCAGGTATAGGACTCGGGTTCACACTTGTTAATGTCAAAATAGTCTCAGGTTTACTCACCATTGTATTACTTACCTCTTCCTCTTTCTCATATGGCTTTTTCTCTTCCTTCATTCTCTTCAGAATAATCTTCTCAATAGACCATTTGAGCCTCTTTCTTATTGGAAAATGCCAACCACTTGCTTGTTTTTCCTTCTCAAGACATTGTTGCAACTCAAGTTCCATTCTCTCTTGCATATTTTCTTGAATTTATTTCATTTTCTCCAAGGATATTCTCAAATATATTATCTCTTGTTCAATATCCATTTGATTTTCCCTCCCATCCTTCTTCTTTATCTCACTTCTCTCTTTTGTCATCACTGGCTTCTTGCTTGGTACCTCCTTACTCTGCAAATCTCTATGGACTTTTCTCCTCAACTGTTCCATTTTTTTTCTTTCTTAAGCAAGTCTCTTTCACCTTGCTTCTTTGTGGCTTCATGATACCTCACCTTAGGCCTCTTTCTTTTCCCTTGGCCTAGTCTTTTGGCTTCCAGGTTCTTGCTTCAACCTGTAAAAAGACAACACATAAACTCCAAAAACTTATCTTTCCCAGATCTTCAAGCTTTGATACTAATTTGATGCATAGTAGGGGTGGAAAACTCAAAAAAATATTCAAACAAACAAACTTTCAATCTCTAAGCATTCAAATGGTGGGATTTCATTCACTAGCCTCATTCCTTAAAGCCTAAAACATGGGGCAGAAAATTGGGTGTTTTGGTCATAACTTTCATTGCAGAAATGATATCAAAAATGTAAACATAGTTCTAGATACCTATTTTCACTTTATACAACATACAAAAATTTTATAGGTGGTCACTTTGTACGTAACCCTTCAAAAATTGACTGTTCTTCTTCCAATTAGACCTAAAACATGGAAAGATCATACCTAGGGCATCACCAAAACACATGTAAACCTTCTCCTCTTATCCTGCAACTTTGGGGAATCAAATAACACCTTATTAAAAACCATTCCATTGATTTCCAAGAATTTTCACCAATGGAATGGAGAGATATCCATTTTTCTTTCCTTCAAGCTACCCTATCTAGGGTTTGTGTCAGTTTTGAGGAAAATTAATGTAACTCACTCAAAATGTGATGGAATCTCATGAAACCAGTACCAATGGAAATGGAATTCAATTCTCTATCATCCACAATTTATTTGGATTCAAGATATGGTTGTAAAATACCGTACTACATCAAAAAATAGTGATACAACATTCATATTTGCATGAAATCAAAAGAAATTTACTGCTCAAACTTCAAAATTATAACTCCTAACCCTTGGTTCGACCTCTCAAGGAAATTTTTAAACCTTTCAAAGCTTTCCCAATGGTTCAAAACTAATTTTTCGGGTTCCAATTGTTCAACTTCCACTAGACACCAAAAAAATGCAAAAGTTGTTTTTTTCAACTTGACAACATTCAGCAACTTTGACACTTTTTACATTTGCACACAAACTTAACACCTAGTGACCCAAAATAGACTCCACAAGAGTTTAAAATGGTCTTCTTAGACCTTATTACATATTAATAACTCAAACAAAAAAACATTAACTTTTTACCCCTCTTGGCATGAAAACCTATGGTGCCCTTGCACCATTTCTCTAGGGTACATAACTTGGAAAGTTGTTGAGACAAAATATGTTGAACCAACAAGTGGTCCTTCTAGTGCAGATGAGGTTTCAGCCTATGAAGAGAATGAGAAGGCAAGGTATGAAATCTTCAATGCTTTATCTAAGACTAAGTTAACAAAATTTAGTTCATTGGAAACTTCTTATGATGTTTGGAAAAAGTTGAAAGAAATCTATGAAGGAAGTGATAGAGTCAAATTATCAAAGAAGTTGATAGCTAAGCACAGATATGAAAACTTGAAGATGGAAAAAGGTGAGGATATAGCAAGTTACTTTCAAAGAGTTGACAATGTAGTAAATGAATTCAAAATTTGAGGAGGTACACTGATAGATGAAAATGTTATGGAAAATATTTGGATGACCCTACTGGAGAGCTACAGTGACAAGATCTCAGCTATTGGGGAAGTTTATTATCTAGATAAATTCACCAGAGAGAAAATATTTGGCACCTTGACTGCATTTGAGATGAGAAATTTTGGAAAAGAAAAGGAGAAATATGAAACAACCTTCAAATCCACAAAAATAGAAGATGATATGGATAGTGAAAGTTCAAATGAGTTGGAAGAAAAATTCACAAGAAAACTAAAGAAAGGTATTGGCAAGTACAAAGGTATACTACCTCTTAAATTCTTTAGATGTGGAAAGATTGGTCATTTAGCAAATAAGTATCCAGAGAAAAGAACAAAGATTTTTTTTTTAAATATCAATAAGAAGGAATATTATGTTAATTAGAATGTTAGTATTTCAGATGATGAATCAGATCATGAGGATTGTTTATTTTTGGTAGAAAAGGATGAACCTGGATTTGATATCTCTAATATTTTTCTAGAATCTTTTTCAAAATAAATAGAGATGAATGGTTGATTGATAGTGGATGTTTGAATCATATGACTGGTGATAAAAGTAAGTTTGTAAAGCTTGAGAAATATGATGGAGGTTATGTTAGATTTGGAGATGATAAAATAGCACAAATTGTTGGAATTGGTTCTATTACCTTTGATGGAAAACATAACACTGATCATGTTTACTATGTGAAGGGTTTATATGACAATATTTTTAAGTGTTGGATAGATGTGCTAGAATGGCTATAATGTTGTATTTTAGGATGATGGTTGTGAAATCTGGAAGAGTTTCGAAACTTTTATTACAACAGGAAAAAGAACAAGTGGGAATATGTATCAACTAGAAGGAGCTACGAAGAGATGCCTATTTTCTCAGAGCAATGACAACTACCTCTAGCACTGGAGGATGTGTCATCTCAACTTCAACAACTTGGTAAGAATAAGTTCAACAATGGCAGTCAGAGATTTTCCTAGACTGGCCAAACTAGAAAGCATTATCTGTAAAGGATGTCAAGAAGGAAAATAGACCAAAGGTACATTTTGAGGAGAAGAAGCATCATCTACCAAAATGTTGGACCTTGTATACATTGACCTATGTGGTCCAAAAAAAACAAGAATCCTGCAAGTTGATAAATATTTCATGCTATTAGTAGATGATTATTCCAGACTAACTTGGGTCACATTTTTAGGAGAAAAAACAAAGGCTCTAGAAAAGTTCAAGATTTTCAAGGCAAGAGTTGAGAATGAAGTTGACAGGAGAATCAAGTGTTTAAGATCTGACAGAGGAGGAGATTTCACTTCTGATGAATTCAACAAGTTTTGTGAGAAACATGGCATTAAAAAACAATTATGATCCCCTAGAACACCACAACAGAATGATGTAGTGGAAAGAATGAACTGGACAGTTCAAGAAGCAACTAGAACAATGATCATGGAAGCAGGTTTACCATAGGTCTACTAGAGAGAAGCAATACACACAACAGTATACACTCTTAACAGAGTACTGTTCCAGAGGAAATATGGAAATACGTTGTATGAGCTATGGCATGGAAGAGCTCCCACAATAAAGTATTTCAAAATATTTGGAAGCAAATGCTACATCCGAAGAGATGAGGACAATATTGGAAAGTTCAATAGTAGAGTTGATGAAGGCATATTTTTGGGTTACTCTACAAGAAGAAAAGTGTACCGGTGTTATAACAAGAGACTAAACAAGATAGTTGAAAGTGTGAATGTGAAGGTCGATGAAGATGTTCAAAGAAATTCTGACCAACATATTGAATATAAATTAGATGACTCAGATGAAAAAGAAGAAAAGGATAAGAAAGAAGAAGAAGAGACAAAGGAGGCTCCAAAAACTTCAACCAAAACTCCAAGGTATGTACAGAGAAACCATTCAGAAAATTAGATTATAGTATATAAGAATAAAGGAATCATCACAAGAAGCAAAGCAGCCCAAGAGAAAGTGTTACAATATATACTCTCATAAACTAAGCCAAATACTGTGGAAGAAGCATGCAATGATCAGAATTGGGTAAAGGAAATGAAAGAAGAGCTTCATCAGATAGAGAAGAATCGTACTTGGGAACTTATGCCCAGACCGGTAGATAAAATGTAATTGGAAAAAAGTGGGTATTCTGAAACAAGTTGGACGAAAATGGAAAGGTAATGAGAAACAAGGCAAGATTGGTTTGCAAAGGTTGCACTCAGATTGAAGGTATTGACTTTGAAGAGACATATTCCCCTATTGCCCAGATGGAAGCAATCTAGATATTCTTAGCTTTTGCAGCTTTTAAGGATTTCAAAGTCTATCAAATGGATGTAAAATCTGCATTATTTAATGGAGAACTGAAGGAAGAAGTCTACATTGAAAACCTAGAGGTATTTAAGTCCAGAAGTGACCTAGATGTTGTTTTCAAGTTGAAGAAAGCTTTATATGAATTGAAGCGGGCTCCTAGAGCTTGGCATGGTAGATTAAACAAGTACTTGATTGGATAAGGATTTAAAAATGGATTTTTTGACAGTAACTTATACTATAGAATTCATTCAAATCAAATATTAATTGTTGTGGTTTATGTTGATGACATAATGTTTAGAGGAAATGATGATATGTGTAGAAAATTTGTAGATGAAATGCAGAAAGAATATGAGATGTCTATGATAGATGAGTTGAATTTTTTTCTTGGATTGCAAGTAAACCAGAACAACAAAGGAATCTTCAATTCTCAATCCAAGTATACCAAAGAGTTATTGAATAATTTTGTGTTGGATAACTCCAAACCGATTTGTACACCTATTGTTACCGAATGTAAGTTGACGAAAGAAGATGATTCACCTAAAGTTGATGCAAGTATGTACAGGTCAATGATTGGAAGATTTTTATACCTGACTGCTAATAGACCATACATTATGTATGTTTTTTTTTTAGCAGCTAGATTTTAGCAAGAACCAAAGGAATCACATGTTGTTGCAGAAAAAAATATCTTTAGATATTTGAAGGGTACAAAAGATATGGGGTTATGGTATCCAAAGGATTAATATTTCACTTTTACAATCTATACTGATGTTGAATAGGTCAGGTGTGTTGATAACAGGTGAAGCACAAGTGGTGGAGCTTATTTCCTTGGCTCTCGGTTGGTTTCTTGGTCAAGTAAGAAATAAGATTTTGTATCTCTATCTACTGCTGAAGTTGAATACATTGTAGCATCCTCATGTTGCACTCAAGTACTGTGGATGAAACAAATGTTGAAGGAAATTGGAATATCATTTGATGAACTGATCTCAATAATGTGTGATAATACCAGCGTAATAAACATTTCCAAGAATCTGGTACAACACTCCAGAATGAAGCATATATCCATCAGATATCACTTCTTCAAAGAGAAAATATTGGAGAATGAGGTAATACTTGAATATGTACCCACAAAAGAGTGATGAAGGACATTGGCATATCATTTGATGAACCAATCTCAATAATGTGTGATAATATCAGTGTAATAAACATTTCTAAGAATCTGGTACAACACTCTAGAATGAAGCATACATCCATCAGATATCACTTCTTAAGAGAAAAGGTATTGGAGAATGAGGTAAGACTTGAATATGTACCCACAAAAAATCAAATTGTAGATATTTTCACAAAACTGTTGAACAAAGATACTTTTGAGTATCTCCAATAGAAGTTAGGGTTTTTTCCCCCTCTGGGTCTACAATAATGTGCACCAGGGTGTGCATTGGTCCAAGCTATTATATGCTCTCTTCTCTGGATCAATGCTTGGTGGCTTCCTCATAGGGGGAGCAGAGTAATTTTCTCAAGGGGAGTAATTTCCCTTTGTCCTTGATGTCAAAGGGGGAGAATAAAAGAGGTTCCTTGATGATGTTGATGTTGTTGTTGAGTTCTTTGGTTTCTTGTTGATGAATGTTGCCATCAATGACAAAGGGGGATATTGTTGGAATGTGATGATGTTGATTGTTGTCATTAATGTTTGTCATTGATGTCAACATATCTTGGTTGATTGATTAAGGTTTGACTTTGTTGCTTTGGTGATCCAAATTGGTATACTCCAGATGTTGTGTTGTGATGATCTATCTTTGTTTGTGCTTTTCTTGGTCCCATACACCTTGGAACATAATGAGATACACTCTTTTGGGTTTGGACCTATTTGGAAAGTGGTTAGTGTGTCCTAAAATATTGCTTGCATTGTAATATGTATATCCTATTCCTTGTTTCTGGATATCATGATTAATATGTAGTGTGTTGATTTCAATGAGGAGGATATGTGTGGTCCACATTTCATTCCTTTCCACCATGGGAATTTTTTTGTGGTGACCTAATTCAAAATATGTTCGAACGATTATGAGTTTATGGAAGCATGAAATGGAATTGTGTTTGGCCAACTTGAGAAGATTATGAAGGCATTGATTGGTATAAGTAGAAGTTGATCCCATTCGATGAAAGAAAGTTTGGTGAATGTAAATCTTAAAATCAAGACATCATACGAAAGTATACTAGAGATAGCAGACAATTAGTTTCTTTCAGTGTGACTATTGGCAACAGTTATTTCTGTGGTGGATTCTCTTTTCATCATTCTTCTAGCAGTGAACCATTTTTTGTAGGCAATAAGCCTCTCTCTTTTGGTAGTGAGCCTTTTTGTATCTTTGGCTATAATAGTTGGGCAGTTAGCTCAATTAGTAGTGAGCCACCCTGCAATGAGTAACTTGGCAGTGAGCCCTTGTAAAAATCACCTTAATTGGTGTCACGTTAATCAGTGTTTTATAATTGAAAATTAGCATTCTTCATGGTTTTTCCCATCTTGGGTTTCCATGTAAATCATGGTGTTCCTTGTGCATGGTGTTGTTTGGTGCTTGCATGTTCATGTTTGTTTTCATTAATATATGAATGGTTTATGATTGCTTCAGATTAAGTAAAGAAAGAAAATTGTTTTGGAATAACTGATTCACCCCCCCTCTCAGTTATTCAGACTATTCTATAGTCTTAAAGGGAAACAACATAACTCACTCTGGAGATTACAAGACTCTTCAAAATTCACAAGGATGCTTTCCTTCAAGTATTTCATTTCTCCCTAGATTTCATGAAATTATCAAAGTCTCTAGAAAATGTTAGCAAAAGGTGATCTCTTTCAATAATTTCTAACATACTTGAAAGATTGAAATTAAGGGCAACCTAAAATCTCCAAAGTGATTTTTAAAGGTGAATTTGAATATTTAAAGATTAGATTTTGGCACAGTTGGGTCTCAAAAATGCAGGTTTGAACCACGAGAGGTTGCCAAGCTCTCACAACACTTTTGTTCAATGTACAAGGCCAATTGATGCAATTGAACCTTATTCTCTTTAGGTTCTGCTAGACCAAGGCAAGTGAACCTATGTGAATGATGCAGATTGAAATGTATTTCCTGGTGAAACAATCTATCCACAATGGCAAGTGGAAATGGATAGACAAAATCACTACAACTATACCTACTCCTATTGCTCAAAAGAAAGGTTTTGAATAAGTTGTTTGATATAAAATTTTATCTTTGGATTGAGGCAGATCAGTGCCTTCTATCCACATGGGCAATGGAGTCAAAAATCATGAATTATGTGTGTTTCCTTCTCTAGTTTAATTCAAGTTGTTAGGCACTTTATAAAATAAAATCTTATGACTGGCATATAATTTCATTTATTTATGACTTGCATAAATAAGGCTAGAATGTTTTCTTACCAAATTCTACTTCAACAATCCAAAAGAAATCCTAAAACACTATGACTTACTTGAAGGAATTTAATTCTGACTTGCAGACACCAGCAAATAAAAATCACACAAAGTGGAAAAATACACCTTGATAAATCAAACATATGCTTGATATATTGATTTAAGTGATCAGAGGTCTTCAAGTTGGAGACAATTAGATAAGAAATATATATATAATTATAACACAACAAATTAACACATAATGGATTTCACCAATTCAAAATAATATGTCCATTGATTTGCTTCAAAAAAGATCTATACATTATTTTCATTACCCAATCCATTTTCTGGAAAAAATATAACTCCTACAGTCTAACTCTATCTCCTTCCTTTTTGCAACTGATTTTCAAATATTTATATAATTCATTTCAAGAGTCATGACTTCTCGATTTCCCATTATAGCCGTTTGCATTCATTAGCAGAAATTAAAATATTTAATTCGATTGCCTTATCGGAAAATTAAATATTTTTACATAGTTCGCCTTTTAATTTTGTTTTAATACTTTACCGGCTACTTAATATTTCATTTGATTTACTGTTGCAAAGTCTTCGTTTATATCCCTGTGTCCTTTATTATTCGACCACCCCACCACAGGCTTCACTTTTACCTCTGGCAGTATGGCGGTGTCTAGCATTCACTGTCAACTCCACCATTACCCATGCTACCCTGGTCTTCTCCTCATCCTCCTACGGCATCGTGGTGCCAGCATTTACTGCCACACTAACTATCTACCGTGTCACTGTGGTTCCTTTTCTGGCCGGTCACGGTATGGTGGCAACCGCCATCACTGCCTCTTCGTTGTCTGAATCTGCTCACCACGCCACCACAGCCACCGTTTTGACTGGCTATGGTATCATGGTAACCATGTCGCTAACTGCTAACTGTTAACCTCTGTCACCTCCCTATGTACCGCACCACCGCGGTCTCCATCCTGACCGTCTACGATACCGTGGTGATTAACATTCACTGCTACACTAACTGCCTACTGCATTATTGCGGTCACTATGATGACAACCAACCGTACCACGGTAGTTGTCTTCGCCGCTTGCTAACTGTGCTTAACCATCACCACTATACCATGAGCCACTTTGCAAAAGGTCATGGTAAAGTGGTAAACGCTTATCAAGGGTAAATTATGGCGGTAAAAAAGGTATTTTTAGCATTATAGAAGGTGGTAAATGAATCTTTATGAAAGAAGATAGGAAAATATTAGGTTTAAAATGGAAAAAACCTTGGGATTTTCATGGAATTTTTGGGGTCTAACAGGCACATTGTTTCAAAATGATATCTTTGAGTGATTGTGGAGAAGTATAATGTTTTTTCTTATGATTTTATGAGAAATTATTTCATCTGTTCCACACTTCTCCTTCCCTTTCAAGTAATTTAGTCTATTTTTCTAATAGACGCAGGAAAAAACAAGAAATCAAGTAGTAAAGGGCAAGAAAATAGGAAAATGTGAAGAGAATCTCTCTAGAATTACACAAATGAAGTTTGAATTCAAGGGGAGTCCTTATGGAAATGAATATTGCATCCTAGTGGGGTAATGAAGGAGACACCAACCTTGGTCATGTGGACCTTGAGGACTTTAAGAAGAGAATGTATGGGTTGAATCCCACTTAGATGGACAAAAAGATGGTTAAGAATGGGATTACACAAGCTACAAGATTTCCACCCATTGTTTAGTGTCTAGAGCTCATTATTGAATGTACTAATAATTATATATTTGATGAAAGGTGGATCATTGACCCACAAGATAGGATCATGGAAAATTTCATAGAGGAGGCCTTCCCATAATCTTTTGATATCCCATTTTACTCTAGATTAACAATGTTTACCTTGGAAGGTGCAAAAAAAATCTATTCATATGGTCTATGAAAATGCTTGGAAATTATAAATGTCAAGTGGGCTAATAAGATAATGCAACATACTCAAAAATGCCTAAAATTCTATACAAAGTGACTTTCACAAATAAAATGGTGATATGGTGACACTTTTAAGCATGATCATGGGATTGGAGAAGGCTACCCAATTTGAATATTAGATGTTTTATGTAATTGAAGAGATTGAGAAAGGAAATAATTTACATTGGGCCTCGTTATTAAGAAACAATATTGATAAGCAATTGAAAGAGGTGGATAAAACCATAACTTTTACTATGACTTCCTATGTACTGTATATGCTAGCCAAAAATTTCAAATATACCAAGTTAAAATACAAATGAGTGGTGGGTAATGAGCCAAAGAAGCTCAAATTTTATGAGTGTTATCCTTAGCTACACTTATCAAGCACTTCACACTACAAGAGGGTTAATGATGCCTTCTTAATGTATATTATCAAAACACTACAGGGGGCTCTTCACATAAGGTTGTCACCTGATTCAATGGAGTTGGTGAAGAGATATGGCTCCTAATTTATTTAGTTTCAAAAGTTCTCTTATATTAGAATCTAAGGCCATCCTAATAGACCATACAGGTTAGCAAGGTACCCAACTAATAAGATGGTTTTGTTAGAAGTTATAAAGAAGGTGGTAGAATTTGATAAATTATTAAAGGTTATGCATAAAACTAGAATGGGAAATGAATTCCCTATTTCTATTGATGGTTGGGAGGCTTTTATACTATAAATAGTGCATTGAATTTAGAATTAGAGTTGGAATATATTTATTTGAAAACTCATACAAAAAGAAGGAATTTTGATCCATATATAGTAGAAAAGAAAGTTGCAAATAGATATTACAAGCACAAGTGACAAATAGAAGACTATTAGGTTAATTGTAGAGATGAGTTTGAGGTGTTAAAGAAAAGGTATTCTAGGCTCTTAGTGGAAATGATTATATTTTATAGGTCAATTGATATTTTTGATCAGGTGGATGATGATGGAGACCTAATGCAGTATCATGATTATGTTGAATTCAAGGACAAACTAGTTGCTCCAATTGATTCTGTATAGGAATAATTATCTAAATTAGATGAATTTTTCTCCAATATTGAGATACACCAAACTATGGGCCAATCATAAGACAATAAATTTGAAAGATGATGGAGTTAATTTGTCTTATGATTTAATGGGGGATCTTGAATCCAAATCTATTGAGGATGATCTAAAGCTAGAAGAAGAATCAGTTATAACCATGAATTTGAGGAAGGTGAATAATAAGAAGAATGAATTGAAGTTAAAATTTCTAAAGGAAAAAAGAAGATATCCACTCCTAAAAGGAAACCTACAAAAATGAAAAGGAAAGCAAAAAATCCACCTACTAAGGAGCCTCCCAAGAGAAGCTAAAAAAGGGGAAAGGTGAAGAAAAATTATTCCTCCTCAATAGACCAAATTCCTCCCCCTCCTCAAAAATAAAAAATAATTTAAGAAGAGGAACTCCCCTTTGAAGAAAAATTTGAAGCTGCAAAAACTGAAGGGGAGAATATAGAATAATCTATTAATGTAGAAATTTTAGGGGAAGGCCTCATATTATGTATCAGTGAAAAGCTTCTCCAAGGAGTGTAATTCCATTTCTAAACCTAGAAAATCTAGATTAGGTTGTAGAAGAACTAGAAGAAGCTGCAAGGAAGGAGTCAGATGTTAAACACACCAGAATACTGAGAGGGGTGTGAATTAGTATACTTAAAATTCAATCCAAATTTAATGCTATCAAATTTAAGTTATATCAATTAAGCATTCATCCACTTAATGAATTTAATAAATAAAATAAGCATACACACAAGAACACAGATAACACTAGATTTACATGGAAAACCCGACAGGGGAAAAACCACAGTGAGAAATGATGCTAGGAGCTACTATCCTAATCTAGCCTCACAAGTAAAAAGAGTTTTAACAACTTTGATTATGGGCTAAAACCCAAGGAACCAACTACTCCCTAACTTTATTTTAGGGTCTTGCACCCAAGGAAGCTACTACTCCCTAATATGAGAAAGAACAACTGAAATATGATTGGTTTATGGCTTTAACCACTGATAGTCTTCAATTTTGATCATTAGGCATTTAGCATATCTTTTCACACTCTAATCATGCACTCATACATATTTGCACACTTTCATTCATATCTCCACATATTTTAACTTCAATATATATCCTCCACATTCTTTGCAATTATAAATCCATTAGGCCATAAACAAGAAATAACAAACTTGTAACATGTCAGCCAACAACATTATTGGAAGTATAAAAAAATAATTAAATATTACTTATAATTATACTAAATGATTCAACATGAATCACACAACATTTACAACCACCTCTTAGACTCTTCTTAATCATAAAATTGTAGCACACATTGCCAACATACCCAAGTCAACCTCGACAACAATTACACTTCACAAACTGACTTGAAATCTTTGTGTGATACTAGAAATAAGAAATATTTTCATGTGCTTCAAACCTAGGATATATTGAGACATTTATAATGTCCACAAAAACACATACAACTAATTTATACAATCTCCTACTAGCATAAATACACAAAAATATGTTCTATAGAAGAATTAGGCATTTGGTTCCAACTGTAATACTCTATTACTTGATAACTGCACTTATGAACCATCAAACCACTTTATACTGTACAATATAGAATTCATTAGAAATCACTAAACATTTCTAAAAAGTGACAAGACCAACACATCACATCTAGAGGAAGGTAGAGCATTCCAAAAATCCTTCATAATCACTTTACTCTGCCAAAGCACAGATTGGAACTCTATCACTTATAACTTTCATTGTAGAAGGTGTAATGACTTGAAATATTTGTTATAACACCTTAAAATATCTATCATCTTATCTTCTAAACTACAAGAGTAAATCTTGTTATGCAGAAGGATACAAACCAAATCACTATGTCACTACCTTAGGATATACATGTGAATGTCTTAGACAATATTCTACAACTTCTCTCTAAGTTCGGTACACCACACTAAGAATATAACAATGTATACATGTAAACTCATTGGAACATGTGTACCCATATCCACATCACATATAGACATAAAACTAATCCATACACTTCAATGCTGACTTGAACCAACCATGAACACTATATATTGACTATCTCTGGAGCATATACAATCTTCAACACATCCTTTTGACATCAATGACAAAAAATATTTCAAGCTGCAACATCAACCACCTTAGCTGAGACCACCAAAACTTCTCTTGAGCATCATGAAGAAGAGTCATATCAAGAAGAGGTTGCTATGGAGCAACCTATTGAACCTATTGATTCTTAGCCTTCAGATTTTGTGCCACGTGTAGTGGAAATTAATATTGAGCAAGAAAAAGAGGTGTTTAAAGAGATACATATAGATAATGAAGTACATATATAGGAAGTTGGCATGGAAAGTGTAGAACAATAACAAAAATAGAAATTGTAGGAAGAACAACAACATCAAAAAGTGCAGAAATATCAACAAGAAGAGAGAGAAAAATAAAATGGAAGAGGATAAAGGGAAGAAAATTCAAGAGTTGTAAGAAGATAAAGAGCAAGATGAAGATCCTAACATAGAGAAATATACTACCCCTGAGTGGTTAGCATATAATCTCCAGGATAATCCTATTGTGGAGATGTCCATTCCTGATTTAGATGAGTTTTTGGTAAATATAAATAAGCCCAATGAAAGGAGGGGGGCTAAAACATATTCAAATATTGTTAGAGATGGGTCAAATAATAGGGTTGCGCATATTGCCACCATAGCTATGGATAAAGAAAAGGGATATATTTTTCCCAAGGAATAAAACATTTCTACAATAAATTTGGGACCTAAATCAAAGAAACAGGAAGTTCACGAATTGAGAAAGTCTATAGAGACAATTCTGGAAAGGCTAGAGAAGGAAGTTAAGGAAAAGGAACAGTTAAAGGCAAAGTTAAAGAATTATAAAGTTATATCAAGCACTTGGTGAGTCCACTATAAATATATGTTATCCTTTTGCTCCACCAAGGTTTCTCTCCAAAGAGGTTATTAATGAATTGGGTAAGGGTAAGTGCACAAATATGGGGGGCCAAAAAGTGGCCACTTCACTTTTTGGTCCTGAAATAGTGAAAACATGAGTGCACAAAGATGGGGGGCCAAACATTCGCCACTTCACTTTTGGGTCCTGAAATGGTGAAAACACGAGTGCACTATACCAAAAAATTCTTGTATTATGGGTTGGTAGTGACTGAGCCTGGGCTCAATCACTACCAAGCCAAAATGTGAGTGAATTATAATGCACTCACATTATGGTTTAAATTTCAAAAAATGTGAGTGTGTTATAATGCGCTCATGTAATTTGAATGCATTGATTAAACATGAGCATGTTATAATACACTCACATTATAGTTTGTATTGAAAAAATATATTTTTCTTTTTTCTACCTTTCTTATCCTTATATTTCAGGGAAACTATATAGTTATATTTCATGTTGAAATTTACATATGAACATTTACTTTCTTACACTTTAAGTTATATTTCATGTATACAGTTTCAAGATGTTTGAGAGTGGTTTCAGATCTCTAGGATTTATGATGCAAGTTCTATTTTTTGGAAGATCTTATAATTTTTTAGACATTTTCAAATTTTAGTAATCATTATGTCAAATTTAAGTAATCAAGAGGTCAAATTTTAGTAATAAACAAGTTTTACCATCTTTTTCTCTCTATCTCACTTATTATTTATCCCTTATGTTCTAGACCTCTCTTTCACACTCCTTCCTCTCTATACTTCTCTTTATCTTGTCATTCTCTTTGTCTCTCTCTCCTTCCCTCTATACTTCTCTCTATCTCACCTCTCTCTCACTCCATCTCTCTCTCTCTCTCTCCTTCACTATATACTTCTCTATCTCTCTCTATATATCTCCCTCTCCCTCTCTCCTTCCCTCTTTCTCAATCTCCACACCATCCCCCTCTCTCTACTTCCCTCTATACTTCTCTCTATCATACCTTTCTCTCTCCCTCCCTCCCTTCCTCCCTCCCTTCATCTCTAATTTTCTCTATTTCCCCCTCTCTCTCCAAACCTCTCTCTCGCTTCATCCCACAAACCTTCCATCTCTATCTCTCTCCCACCCTCCATCCATCCCTCCCTCATTCCCTCTCTCCTCTTTCTCTTTATCACCTCTCTCTCCCTCCCTACCTCTCTCTCTCTACCTCTCCCTTCCTCCTCCCCCTCTATATCTCCTTACCCATATACTTCTCTCTATCTCTCTCTCTCTACCTCTCTTTACCTCTTTACATCTCTCTCCCTCCCCCATTTTTCTTTCACTCTCCTTCACTACATACTCTATCTCACCATTCTCTCTCTTATTCTCCCTCTTTATCTCTCCTTTATGATATACTTATCTATCTCTTTCCATCCCTCATTCGCTCTTTCTAAATCTCCCCACATTCCTCTCTCTCTATCTCACCATTCTCTCTCTCCTATCTTTCTCTCTCACTCTCTCCTTCCCCTCTCTCTCTCCCTCCCTCCCTCCCTACTCTCTCTATCTCACCTCTCTCCCTCTCTCCCTATCTCTCTAATTCTCCCTCCCTCATCCCACTATCTATCTCTCCTTCCCTATATAATCTCTCTATCATTCCCTCTCTCTCCCTCTCCCAACCTTCCTCATTCCCTCTCTCTCTACTTCTTTATCCTTCCCATTTCTATCTCTCCTTATATACTTCTCTCTATCTCACTCTCTCTCCATCTCCCAACCTTCCTCCTTCCCTCTCCATTTATCTCTCTCTATCTCCCTCTCCATCTCTACCTCCCCCTCCCTCTCTCTCTCCCTCTCTCTCCCTCTCTCAATATCCAAACCTTACACTTAACCATATACTCTCAACCCTCATCCCTATACATTAAAACCTAAACCCTATGCCCTCAACCCTCATCCCTATACCCTCAAACTTCTACCATAAACCCTAAAAATTATCCCTCAACCCTATACTTAAACCCTTAACCCTAAACCTTATAACCTCAACAATATATGTTAAACCCTATACCCTATACACATAACATTATACCCTCAACCTTAAAAATTATCCCTCAACCATAAACCCTCTACTTAAACCCTAAACCCTACATTCAATCTTGTACTTTAAACCCTCAACCCTATACCCTAAATCATGCACCCTCAACACTCATCCCTATACCCTATACCCTTAACCCTGAAACCTCAACCCTACACTTAAACCATAAACCCTACATTAAACCTTGTACCCTTAACCCTCAACCCTATATCGAATATCTTAAACCCTAATCCCTATACCCTATACACTTAACCCTATACCCTTAACCTTGAACATTATCCCACAAACTTCAACCCTAAACCTTGCACCCTCAACCCTCATCCCTATAACCTATACACTCAACCTTATACCCTATACTGAAACCCTAAACCCTACACTCTCGACCCTTAACCCTATACCCAATATCTGAAACATTAATCCCTATATCCTATACACCTAACCTTATACTCTCAACCCTTAAAATTATCCCTCAACTCTATACTTAATCCCTAAACCATACATTAAACCTTGCACCCTAAACACTAGGACCTAAACCCTCAACCTTCTACCAAATACCCTCAATCCTATACCCAATATCCTAAAACCTAAATTTTATTCCCTATACATGTAACCTTATACCATCAACCCTAAACACTATCCCTCAACCCTCAACTCTATACCTTAAACCATAAAACCTACTACCATAAGGTAACCAAGTATGGTCTTGGATGAAGGTAACCATATCATATCTTGAATAGATTATTATAATTATAGTTGTGGTTTCAACCCAAAAAACACAAAAGTTACCAAATAACATTAAAATATCATGAGATGGTAGGTTAATATTACAATTCACATATGAATCTTTCTAGACAATAAAACCATCATACCCTGGTTTGACTAACATAAGGGGTATAGCCCTTACATTCAAAGTTGATTCTACCTCAATCACTCTCATAACCCAATAACACTAACATCTACCAAACACATTTCTCTACTCCAATTCATTGTATGCCTCTATTCCATCAATTATAAACTATAAGAGTGGGTATGCAACCCTTTTTAGGGTCCTTTTACCTCAGACAGTTTCATAGTCGACTGCCACCCACTTAGGTGAAGTTGTGGATCGGAAAACTCTCTAAGGATATCTTAATAACATAAGGGGTATGAAATCGATCCCAGATAATTTTACAGAACTCATCCATTCAGAATACAAGTTTAATTTGTGGGTTAACATAAGAACGTATTATAAGGATTGTGTTCCATCCTAGGAGTCCTTTCAAGATATTAAAAAACTTTATAAGAATAGTTTATTCATACACTATTCATATCACACATACACAACAATTTAATGTTTGAACTTAATATATGTTTCTCTTCAAGGAAATAGTAATGGTTAGGAGAAATGTTCAATGACCATATCTAACCATGAGATTAATAACAACAATGATTTAACTCAAGGAATGAAACTTGCTCACCACCTAACCATATTGGCATCATGAAGCCTCATGAACTCTAGCCAAACCCCTGAGTAAGAAATATTTTAGCCTCGTGATGATGAATTGGGGTATTCCATACGGATAATATAAAATGGTATTTCAAGACAAGATTTATCTAAATAACTATCAAGCAGTACCATGAGTATGATGCTTGAATTTTTTCGAACAAATCATTCCAACACCCATTATTCTTACCAGTTATTATGCATCAAAACTTATATATATGAATTAATGTCACTAGCATTTGAACACCAAGAAGGATGAGAAGTCCAATCTCTATCCATTTAGGGATAACATTAAAATTTCCATATGATGGCTTATGAACAAGGGTTTTGCTTGAGACCAACAGAATGTTCGATGGAAGACAAAATTCAAAATACAACCCTAGAACACTCACAGGTATGATCTAGGTGTAAAAAAACTTGCATCTATTACCCCCACTATGAGAATGCACGAAATACAAAGCCAACACCCCCAATACACATGATAGGGTTCAACAAGAAAATGCATCTATATGTATGAAATACCAGGTGGGTATGCTTACAACTAGCTAAAGATAGACTCTCATACATGCATAAATATTCTCCAAGGACCTGAGATAGGGTTTGAAACCTTTTTCCTTTGCTCCAAAAATCCTCCACCACTTGGAAAAAGTCCCATGTCTAGCCACTTCTTTATTCCCTTCTATTTCTTGCCCTCTCTTTTCTATTGTAACTCGCTCAAACTCTCAACCTTCTTCCTCCAAAGTAACTAAACTCTCCTCTTTTCTTCTTCAACAAGCTCCCCACCTTGATCCATGCACCTTTGACCAAATTCATTTCATCTACAAACTTTGGTGTATCACCATAGGGTTTATCTTGCATTAAATAACATCCCCTAGTATGATCAACCTCTCTTCACTTACATAGTTGACCTTTGCATTAATAGAAACATCTATTTCCTTCATTCCTTTGTAACAATGTCACCTGGAGCTAACCTATCATTTTTTTGTGCCTTCCCTCTATTTTCCTAGTTGCTAACCCAATCTAGCCTTTGAATGCAGGGCATCAATCTTGAAATTCATGCCATGATCTAGCGCATCTTGCTGGATAGGACAACTGAGAGGGGGGTGAATCATTTTTCATAGACTATAACCTTCCATTCAATTACTGGAACTAATACATAAACTATTTAAATGATTAATCATCAAATGCCAATGCAAAAACTCAAATCCAATGCACAAACACAATAACACTAGATTTACGTGGAAAAACCAATGAGGTAAAAACCACGGTGAGGATTAACTCACACTATAGAGAATATCAAAACTGATTACAAAAAGGCTCACTACCTAAGATAAGGATCACTACCTAAGATAAGGCTTACTGCTTGAGATAAGTCCCACTGCTTGAGATAAGGCTCACTACCTGAGATAAGGCTCACTACCCACAATAAGGACTCATTGTCCAACAAGGCTACAACCCAGAGGGCTCACTTCCACAGAGATACAAAGAAGACAAAGAAGACTTGATACAAAGATACAACAATCCCAATGTAGCAAAATATTCTACCACAATCACTGATCAACTTGTAGTAATGTTAGAGTCTGCCTTCTGCTCACTGCATCCAAAAACTTAGAATTAAGCTTCACAATGATCTACCACACACATAGCTCACACACATTTTTTGAATAGCATCAAATTTGTGTCTGCTCTTTCACTTATCTTCCTTATTTTCCTTATACATTTTCATTCCTAACTCATCTTGTATTTATACTATCTCCAACCTTGAAAAGATACAAAGTCGGCCATCCAACTTCAAATTCAAATTAGGTCAGCACTACAACATTTTAGGGTGAAATTAGAATGAGGGTGACCAAAACACATGCTTCACCAGGACCCATAATATATCCAACACACTTCATCAACTTTGAAGATAGTGCTTAACACATGGTTGGCCAAACCAGTGTACAACACATAGAACAATTAAGCTCGAAACTTCCAAAAACCAAAAATATCTTCAATGCAATCAAAACATCTTATCTCTAGAACCACAAGTCAAAAGACTTCATTGAAGAGAAATTTGGACTAGCAAAATTTCTTCTGGACCTCAACCAAAACATAGAAAACCATAGTTCACAACTAGTGAACACAACTCGAACTTCTCAAAGAACCAATAGCCAAGAATCTAGATATAGTAACCTTCAACAATCATGACTAACATATCTACAAAGGAAATGGGTTCATTAGCGGATTATTCCCAAGGAAATATCTGAAGCAGTGCCTAGGGTTTACAGAAATCAACACTGCTATCAAGCAGACGTTTGAACACAAATGTGATCACACTCTCCTCTGAGCCATGTGTCAAAATTCCAATTACCTCTGCACAAGCAAGGACGTGAATATAAAGGAAAAGTATTATACGGTGGCCTTCCTTAGAGCACATTCGCACCACCCTCCAATTTGTGGATTTTAAGGAAGTTCTTCTTAGGTGAATTTGTCTCCTCTGGTAGTTCTAGATTTGAATGTTTCCAGAGTGCAGGCTAATATAGAGGTGACAGAGGTTGCAGAAGTTCTGGAAGGCCAGGGTGAAAACTCCATTGGCCTCAAGCGAATGGAGGAGTAAGTTATGATATGAGTCTGCTAATTTTTGTTTACACCCAGTATATTTTTGTTCCCATAAGTCTCTAAATTATGGTCATGTGCTTCACAAATATATATCCTGATAGCTATCATCATGTATGTTGGGTGGTACAATGTTTTTTTGACAGGAACAAGTTTCAAATGCAAATGTATATGTAAATCTAGCATGTCGGGTGGTTCTATTTTGAAAAATGTTTTGATAAGAGGAGCTAAATGCAATGTATAGATAAATCTAGTCTACCTCAGCCAAAGAAATGTTTGCAAAGTCATGTTATACTAATGGCAAGTAGGCGTTTGAGCACAAATGTGATCACATTTTCCTCTAAGCCATGCATCAAAATTCCAATTGCCTCTACACAAGCATGGAAGTGAATATAAAGGAAAATTCTTACGCGATGGCCTTCCTTAGAGTAAATTCACACCACCCTCCAATCTGTGGCTTTCAAGGAAGTTCTTCTCAAGTGAATTTGTCTCCTCTGGCAGTTCTAGATTTGAATGTTTCCAGAGTGTAAGCTGATATAGAGGTGATAGAGGTTGTGAAAGTTTTGGAAGGCCAAGGTGAAAACTCCATTGGCCTCAAGCGAATGGAGGAGTAAGTTATGATCTGAATCTGCTAATTTTTGTTTACACCCAGTATCTTTTTGTTCCCATAAGTCTCTAAATTATGGTCATGTGCTTAACGAATATATATCTCGATAGCTATCATCATGTATGTCAGGTGATACAATGTTTTTTTGACAGGAACAAGTTTCAAATGCAAATGTATATGTAAATCTATCTTGTCAGGTGGTGTTATTTTGAAAAGTGTTTTGATAAGAGTAGGAGTTAAATGCAATGTATAGACAAATCTAGTCTACCTCATCCAAAGAAACGCTTGCAAAGTCATGTTATACTAACGACAAGTAGTAGGCTCTAAATTTTGCTCAGGTCTTCAATATGCCAGTCCCTAAATGGCAGTAATGCATTGTAATCTCTTCTTTAAATTAATGTAATATATACATGCTTCATGCCTTTTATCGAAAAAGAATCAATGTAACATGACAGCAATAAATATATCATGACAACACTATAATAGCATTATAACAATGATTAAATTAATCATGATGGTAGTGATAGAAACAATTGTAGTATAACAACTGCTAGACATGGCAAGGTCTGGGGCCACTGGAACTTTTAAATTGGCTAAGTGGACTCTTCAGGAGTTTAATAAAGTTAACATTAAAATTAGGGATTTGAAGGAGAATTTGAAGAATGTGCTGAAAAGCTCAATGTCAGACATTCTGATTGATAGAATTGTGGACCTAGAAGGTTTGTTCCAGGATTTCAAATCTATGTGTGATGATCAATTGGTTGGGTTAGAAGCCAAGGCTGTGGGCACCAATGTAGACATTAAGAAGTTGCTACATGCATGCCATATTTCTGTAAAAAATAGTGCGGACTCCTTGGAAGTCTTGTTCAGGAAGATTAGTGAATTAAGGGAGGACCAGTTGTACCTCTCTAAATTAATAGAGAAGGAGCATGTGGCTAAGGGCAAGGGATAAAAGGGAGTGAAAGATGATACCAAAAGACCTGCTGCTAAAGAGTCGACTGATTGGAAAAGATTCTTTGAAGCTGAGAAGAAGGAGCTTTTGTACATGATTGATCTACATAGGAGCCAGGAGCCTGAGGTGGCCAACACCTTAAGCAATATGAAATAGTGCTCAGTTCTCTTTATCTACTATTTTCTTTTTGTTCGATCTCAGTTTTCTTTTTGTTTTGTTGTTTTGTTGTTGTTGAGTGTTGTTGTTGGTTTATTGTTTAATCTTTCGATCAGCACTTTGTTTGTCTTGTTTTCTTAGTGATGGTCTTTTGTTGGTATCTTTATGCCTATCTTCTTAGCAGCATTTTTTATCTCAAGTTGTAAAGAGATTCAGGTCCCTTCAAAACCTGTTTTTCCCGTATAATCAAAACAACTGTAGTATAATAGGAATAAATTTATCATGATTCATATTCATAGTTAATGATATAAGTTATATAACAGTTAATATTAACATAAATAATTTGGATTCCTGATTTCAATATTTCATTGATCAAAAAAGCATCAAACTTTAAAATTCTTGATATTGTATTAGAGTTAGTTATTACTATCAATTAAAAAAGAGATTAAAGGTGCATTTTCCATGTTCTCGTACGTGGTATAGTCTAAGAAGTAGAAATAAATAATTTCTTTTTGAAATGTGATTGGCATGCAGGCTCTTACAGACATCATCTATCGTCATTTTAACATTGTCATGTTATATTGTTTATGTTATACTAGTGTTCATTAACTTGTTGATCGATCTCTCTATGTATATATATGTAGTCATATATTGTCATCCCCCTATCGTCCCCAAAAAATGGCCCTCGGATTGTCGTCCCCCCATCCCCATCCTGAAAATGTTCTATAGCAATAAACATATCTATTATGTATATACTTATATACGTGTGTATGTGTATGTGTGTGTGTGTGTGTATGTGTATACGTATTTGTATATATGTATATATATGTATGTATGTATGTATGTATAATATGTATATGTGTATATGTATGCATACATACATATATCTATATATATGTATGTATATGTATATTATATATATATATATGTATGTATATGTATGTCTGTATTATATATACATATGTATGTAATATATACATATGTATGTATATATGTATATGTATGTATATGTATTTATGTATGTGTATGTGTATGTGTATGTGTATTTGTATATATATATGTATGTATGTATAATATGTATATGTTTATATGTATGCATATATGTATATATGTATATATGTATGTATGTATTATATATACATATATACATATGTATGTGTATGTGTATGTGTATGTTTATGTGTGTGTGTGTGTGTGTGTACGTATTTGTATATATGTATATATATGTATGTATGTATGTAATATGTATATGTGTATATGTATGCATATATACATATATTTATGTATATCTATATGTATGTATATATGTATGTATATGTTTGTATGTATTATATATACATATATACATATGTATGTAATATATATACATATATATACATATGTATGTATATATGTATATGTATGTGTATGTGTATGTGTATGTGTATGTGTATATATGTATATATGTATGTATATATGTATATATGTATGTATGTATGTATGTATAATATGTATATGTATATATGTATATATATGTATATACGTATGTATATATGTATATACATATATATACATATGTATGTAATATATATACATATGTATGTGTATGTGTATGTGTATACATACACACGTGTACATACATTCATATATGTACATACATGTGCATATATGTATGTATGTATGTTTATACATGTATGTATATATGTATATACATATATGTATGTGTATGAACTATTATAATATCTTGGGAATGAAGAATTTACTCACACCATATAGAGTTATGTACAAATATAATTACTAACTTATCCAACATGGCAACAAAAGGTACAACAACTACAAGTAATAATAAAGCTTACTCAACAAATATTTCCAAACAACTTAACCATTAATACAACCAACTGCTTGTATCTCACCAAGTGCCCTTTCCCTAAGCCAATACTTATAGTTGATAGATTTTTCTTACAGCAAAACAAAATTTACATTAGAATTCCACTTGTGTCAAAATTGAAATGGAAATGATACCAAATAACAAACTAAATGATCAAGCATGTCCCATGGAAAAAATATCCCTACACATGGCCTATTGTTAGTGATAGTCAAATAATAATAACACATGGTTATAATAAATCCACACCAAGATCATTATTACAAAATGTAATGAGGGAGGCATCTCTTGGCATGGGCTCAACTTCCCATCTCTCTATTCACCCTCATGCACACCAGGGATTTCACATAGGTGTTTGCATATACAATTATTTGTGGGACTACATAACCCTTAATTTGAACTTTTAGAATCATTGTTGTCTTAATTTCACTTATACTCTCATGATAAGCAAGTGATCAAGATCACCATATATATTGTTCATTCCCAGTTGAGTATCAATCTCTCTAACCCAACTCCTTTCAACTCCCTAAAAGTTTAGCATTGGCTTTCAGGTCATCCTTTCTTTTTTCCCCTCAAGAAAATTTATTTGTATCTTTTTCTCAAGATTCTTCTTGTTTTCTTTAGTAGTTCTCTTTGGTCCAAGTTGAGTTCCTACATTTCAAATTCCAAATCCAATGCTAACTCCCAAGTCCTTTATTGGAAGCCTATGCATTTCAAACTTCTTATGACCAAGGGATTTAGATTCCATCATTTGCAACATCTATCACTCTTGTCCTACTTTTTCCCCAAACATTTTAAACACCTCTTCTCAAATATTAAATTCACTCATCTCCACTAGAATATGCAATCTTCAAGAATTTCCTAACCATCTTCAAAGCATATTGTTTCTAGCATTTAAATGTACACTTTTCTTCAAAACAAAAAAATAGAACAAATATCTGGTAGAATTTCCCCACACTATAAGGGTGAAACAAAGGGGAAAGGATGAGAGTGTGTTTAACCAAAATGGAATGATGATCTGACACCCTCATTTTTCCCTAGTTTCATTAGAAAAAGAGATCTCCCAAGGATAGAATTGACTTTCAACCTTGAGGTGAGTCAACTCTATGGGGATGGGGATCTATTGTTTTCTTATTAGAGAAATGATTGAAATGCACTTTTGGGAGATAAATAAAATACCTAATGAACTCAATTATGTTATGCAAAAATTGAAATGTGGAAATTAAGGATAGCACAAACAGAAACAATAACTTTCAAGCAGATCTGAGAAGGGCAGAATGATATGTACCAGGCACCAAAAGTGGGTTTTGAACACTATTGAAGGACAGATTCGCCCTAGGACGAATGGGTCCTTGTACAAGGGTCCAAAATCTAATTTCATGGTCCTTTGATCCCAGATCTTAGCTCCTCATTTCTCCAAATTCCACTGTCGAAAATTCAAAAATAAATTTTGTAGGTGAGTTTTTGTGGCTTGACAACTTTCATGGCAACTTTGACAACTTTGCAGAATTTCTCTTTTGATCCAATTTCAGTCCTTCGCCTACAAATTTATACATACAAAGAGAGGGCAAAATGATTTTTTTGGTTAAATAGGGGTTTGCCTTGGTTAAACCATGGTTTGGTAATTAAACCTTGATGATAAAATAATGACGAAATGGAAAGAATTTGATGAATGAACAATGCTATGTCACAACTCACCAAACCCCTAATGGCTACCCTTAGAGGACTAAATTATAACACATCTCTCTAAAGATTGGGTCTTGCTTGAATTGGCTTGATTGGATGCTTTATTTGACACTGGAATGCTTGAAACCTACATCACAATGTTAGCTCCAAAACGTAATATGAACATACATGAATCTTGACATGATGATATGATCTTGAATGTTGTTGTAGATGACCGATAAATCTTCTCTTCAATGCTCTTGACAATAATTTTTGCTCTTGTGAAATCCCGATTATGCATGTTAAGTTTGAATTGTTAAAATAACTATGTATTTATAGGTATTTATCTAATTTCACAAAAAAATAGATTCCATAAGCCGACATTTGAAACTTGAATTTGAATCATTAAAATGCTACCAAAAATATATTAAAAAATTGGGTCTTCACACTTAAGGAGGACCCATTCGCCCTTGGTCGAATGGGTCCTACGACCTAAATCGAAGACACATAATTTCCAAGGTGTTTAAAATAATGTTAGCATTTGTTTAATGTCGGTTTCCCCTTTGGAAAATGAGAATAATAAGGCTTAGGAATGCATAATTTAGGTCATTAGAAGCTTAATTAAGTCCAGTTAATTAAGGGGATGCAAACATAGTGTGAAAATGTAAAAGGGTGCATTTTTCAACACTACAAAGGGAAATATCCTTATAAATAAAAGCTAACCTAAAACTAAACAAAATGCATAGGTGTAATATCCTAGATTGGGGTCAAGAAAAAAAACATGCAATTTGTTTTGTATTTGTTATTATTTATGTAACAAGAATGAACCTACGGAAACAAACTAAATTAAAAACCAAATGCTAATAACAACTTCAAGTGGATAGAAAATCTTGATTCACTCCCATGCATTAATATAAATGAGTAAATACATCACAACAATTGATCTAGCATGTAGATAACCAATTTCAACCAATATGCTTGTTGATCTATGAATAAATAGCAATATGAAACCTTGTGAGAATAATTACACTTACATCTAAATTGAAGATATCAATAGTCCACTTAGAAATATCAATTTGAAACACTATGAGACCCAAATTTGATCCCTCCATTTAAATAGCAAGAAACATGATTGCAATTGTTGATATATTGAAATTCCACCAAATTACAAGTTAAACTCATTCAAAAATACTGATTTGTACATATTTGATTTGAAGCTTGACCCTTTGATTTGAAAAGATCAAAATTTTGATGGTAGAATTATTGGTACAATAGTAAGGCATTGGATAAATTCATATATTTGTAAACGAAAGAAACAAATACTTATTCTCTCCAATTTGGCATTCAAAAAATCATAAAATGGCAACCATAAATGATGGTAAATAGCAGCAAAACATCCCAATGATTTCTAGAAATTGGCTCTAGCAAAATTCGCCGCCAACAATTCATCGTCGAAAAATTCACTGTGGGAAAATTCACCACCATGACAAATTCACCTCATGGAAAATTCACCACCTGAAATTCATCGCGGTGAATCCACGAGGTGAATTTGTCATGGCGATGAATTTTCCAATGGTGAATTGTTGGCGGTGAATTTTCTAGTAGTGAATTGTTGGCAATGAATTTGCTTGAAGCCCTAGAAACTATCCTCGATGTGGTGATCAATAATAATGATGAAAATCAACACTTAAATTGTCACTAGTTTTAAAAATTATCAATAACAATGATTTGTTTGCAAGTACAATTTGATTCAATTCTCTACAAGTTGAAATCTTCAATAGTACATTAATAGCAAGTTGAAAATTATTTGAATTTTTTGAGCATAAATGTGATCCCTAGGTGGAATCACCTCCTATGAACGAGGGTTTTTGTCCTCAAATCCATCCTTAAAATCCAAGAAGGTTTCCATCCTTGATTGAAAAATGATCATAAAGCTCAATCTCCAAAAAATATTTGAATATACAGAAGACAAGTGGACATTTGATGTGGGCCTTGACTTCTCTTTTATACGTGTTTTACTTTGAGTCCTCTATTTTATTTTGTTTTTATTTATTTTATTTTATTCCACGAAGTATTTAAAAATACTTTTAAATTATATACAAAAGTCTCTTTTTAAATAAAGTGTGGAAAACACTTCTAAATCTTACATGAGACCAAAATAATATTTTAAGTTGACCTTTTGAAGATAAAATGATTAGGCCAAATAACATATTAATTTTATTTCCCTCGCTCTATCCTTTAGCTTACGAGAAAAGGAGATATGCTAGAAGTCTTCTCCATGGTTTTTATTTTCTTAGAAAGGGGACATGACAACTTGCTATTTGCAATCTTTGCAATGCTTGTTAAGATAGTTCATATTCATGCTAAATAAAATTTAAACGCATAACATTTTGATTTTGCCTAGGGTTAAATTGAAATACTCTTTCAACACAAAACAAAGAATTTTATATTTTTTAACTCAAAAACATATTTTGCAACTACACATTTACCTTTCCCATTTACAAATAAAGATTGAGTAGGACAAGTACACAGATTGAATAGGTTTTAACACATGCACAAGATATCATAAGTTAAACTATGAGAAATCCATTCAAAGCTACAACCATCAACCTAAAACTTATTGCAATACAAAACTTTTGGTAATTGTTAAGTTTTAACTTATAAAAACACAATGACACCTCAGCAATAATTTAAAAACAAAATAAACATATTAAATACTATTGAATAAACATTGAATTATAGAATAATAATCATGACTACTCAATGAATAGAAACTTCAGCAACATACTAGTGTGAGAATTATTGTTAAAGATATAAGTGCAAACCATATTTATATTATTTACAAAGTTGAACATAAAAATAAATGAAAGAAACGTTATTACAATTGGTGATATACATAAATTCCACTGAATTAAAAGTGAAACTCATTCAAAAATATCGAATTATGCAAATTTGATGTAAAGGTAAACCCTTTGATTGGAAAATACCAAAATATTGATGGTAAGAGTGATTGGCACAATAGTAAGACCTTAGATAAATTTGTATATTTGTAAACAAAAGCTACAAATACTTATTCTTTCTAGTCCGACATTCAAAAAATCATAGAATGGTAACCATAAATGTTGGCAAATAGCAGCTAAACAACTCAATGACTTAAAAAAACCATCCTCAATGTGGCACTCAATAATAACGATGAAAATCAACAATTAAATTATTGCTAATTTTAAAAATTAGCAATAACAATAATTTTCTCTCGAGTACAATTTGATTCAATTCTCTACAAGCAAAAATCTTCAATAATTCATAATAGTAAGTTGAAAATAATTTGAATTCTTTTAGCATAAATGTGATCCTTGGTGGAATCACCTCTTATGGATAGAGGGTTTTTGTCCTCAAATCCATCCTTAGAAATAAGAAGGTTTTCATCCTTGATTGAAAAATGATTATAAAACTCAATCTCCTAAAAAAATATTTGAATATGCAAATGACAAGTGAACATTTGATGTGAGCCTTTACTTCTCTTTTCTATGTTCTTTACTTCGAGCTCTTTATTTTATTTTGTTTTCATTTAATTTATTTTATTTTGTTTTCATTTAAAAGTACCTCTAAATTACATCCAAAAGTCCCATTTTAATTAAAGTGTAAAAAACACTTTTTAAATATTGCATAAGACCAAAAATACTATTTTAAGTTGGCCTTTTGAAAACATATTAATATTTGTATTTCCCTTGCTTTATCTTTTAGCCTACGAGCAAAGGGGATATGCCAAAAGTATTCTCCATGAATCTAATCATTAAAAGGGGACATGGCAACTTGCTATTTACACTTTCTACAATGCTTTTTAAGGTGGTTCATATACCAAGGTAAAATCAGCTGCATCCTGCACTACGTTCACCCATGCATAGGAACATGCTAAGGATGGTGTTGAAGCCTGGCATCGACTGTCATACCTAAAATTGAAGAATGATATGTTTTGTAATGGTTTTTTATTGGCCCCAATGACTGTAATATGATTGTCCTCTCTTAAAATATATGCAATTAACTTTGTCCAATACAAAAACTATAAATAAATGAAGAGATTTTGTGTTCAACTTAATTTTCTTTAAGCTATTTACCTAGTAAAAGAATCAATCACACATGCACGTGCCATGCGCAGACACACACATATGGTGTGTGCAATAGGCTAAGAATGGATCTAGTTGTGACTCTAGCAAGATGAGAATAAGTAAATGTTGTATAACAAAGCCCAGGTATGAAATAAACGAGTCTTTGCATGTAGTTTGAAGTTGAACTTTATCAAAACAAAAATCTTAGTTAATAACTAACAATAGAATGCTTTGAGTTTTTTAATGACTCGTTCAGGCATTCAAAAATCTATCCATGTGTTTTGTAGCTATTAGTCACATCAAGGTTGGATAGCAAGACACTAGGAAATTCCGAAATTGGCAATCATAAAAACATTTTTCACAAGCACAAATACCATTTATATTGATTACTTCCAAAAGCTGATAACTGGTATAAACGATTAATACTATAATAACTCAAATAAGCTCTGTTGGAAGTTTAGCAGCTTCTGCAGAACAATATGGCTAGATGTTAAGCACTAGAAAAATGTTACCATAATACCTACAATACAACAACTTCTGGGTTTAAATGAAATCCCTTCAACAAGAAAAGTGCAAAGAAAGAATTTTCAGAAGAAACAATTGAGGACAAAATTTATCCAAAATTATGACTGGACGAAGTAACATTATACAAATCACATCCATTCCTTAATGATATTTGGTACAATAAATGTAGGGACATTGTTGCCAAAACCTCCCACCCTAATTAATTTCTCTTTCACCACTTCAAACCCCAGAGCTCTGGCTTGATCTCCCCCCTCATTCAACTGTAAAACATCATGAAAATCAATCCTGCCCCTTCACTGAATGAGGGTCGTGTAGAAGTGTAAGATCCTCATAAAGCTTAATCTGCAACCTTTTGGATGATGATCAAAGTTCAAGATTTGCCGGAGGCATGGCCCGTAGAGCCTGCTGCAAGTTATGCTCAAGCATAATCAAATTTCAAGATACATTTGACTTGGAGGAGTAAAATTACTTATTTATTGATACTGAAAAAATCATTATAATTATCTAAATTAAATAGAGTTGAATATACAAAATACCTTAGCTACATAGGAAACTGTTAAAATTATAGTAGATAGAATATTCACCAGTCACCCAATAATGTCAAATAAGACTACTTCAAATACAAAATGAATTTTAAATAAATTTCACCATGACCCTTCCTTACCCCCATGTAAAAGCTTGTGCAAATTAAAAATTTCGCCTTGTCGCCCATTCAGATCCCTTCTCATTGTATTGCAGAGTGTCAGCTGTTTCAATAACTTCTCCAGGGATGATGTTAGAACGCGTTCTGGATTTTGCAATGCAGGGTTAGTTGATAAAACCATAGCATTTACTGCATCTGCAACCGCTTCTCTTTGAGTCAAACTGAGTAGGTAACCTAAATCAGAGGTTTTTGGGTCTTCGTATGCAAGCAAAGCAACAGCATCCTATGCCAAAATAACAGTCACAAATGAGTAGGCTACAACAAATGCCACAGGAAACTCAACAGGATAATTTACTGAGAATCTATTCAGAGTGGACCAATACTAGAAAAATAAATAATCTAACCAGACAACAACAAATGAAAGGTTCCCATCCCAAGCATTTTCTCCTAGTTTCATGCATATCCATGAAAGCATTTCATAAATACTGAAATATAGTATAGTTTAAGCCAAACCAATTTCAATTAATACAAGTGAACTTTTAGAGGAACTACAATAGTAGTCTGTATGACAAAATCAAAATGATATATAAATAACTACTGGAAAATCTGATATAAAATAGTTACAGGCCTGATGCAATTGACCATATCACATAATTTTAGATTGCATTAAATGAAATAGCAGAGTTCGACCCAAGGAAATGGAAAGATTAAGTGGAGTAATCACCTTGAGCAAATCCTCAAGGGTACCAACTCCATAAAATCTTTGTAACTCCAAGCGAGCATAATTTATTGCAGCTTCTGAGCGTCCTTCCTGAGGATAGAAAAACCTGAGTCAGGCTTATTTAACATTCAAATCCTTGATCTGACTCCTTTTAATCTTGCAATCCAATGGCTAAATGACCGGAAATAAGCTGAAAGCTTAAAGTGTAGATACCTCATATGCCATCAACATCTAAGTTTCACAATGTCTGCCCATATTAACTTTAGAAGAGAAACTATGGGCCCTTATGATTATTATTGTAAACATAAATCAGCACCATGCATAAGGTCAAAACAATATATGGGCTTCAATTATTTTGCAGCAATACAGACACTCCATCATAAAGGTCTAACAACATCAATGAAGAAATATAAAACAATGTTTCTTAAACAAAACAATCAAACAAAAAGTATATAAACATCTTTAATCCAACAAAATCTGTGTAATACATGGAGAAAATGGAATGCTGAAAGAAAGCAAACCCAGCTAAAAGAAAGTTGAAATTCCACAAGCTTTCTGTTCCTTATAGTTAGGTTGAAAAACAGACAAAAATCAGCCTACCACTCCAAGAAAAGCACCTTATATGTATGTTACTTGCATAAGATATTCAATTAGATAACAAAATATTATCAATATTTATTTAGCCTCAATTCAGTTGAGGACGATCTGATAGCAGTGCCTCATCATTGCCAAACCTTCTTCCTCCTTATGCAAGCAAGCAATGGTTGCACACTAATTTTCTTTGATTCCTTTTCATTTTTAGAAGAAGATGATGCAGTCTAGATGAATAAACAACTTGACCTAGCAGCCTACAAATTCACGAACAAAATTCACATGCCAATGGAAACAAAGACAATTTCCATTGCATATAAATTATTAAAATCTTCCTTCAAAGACTTAGAAAACATGCTGAAACAAGCAGCAAATAGACTGTTTGTCTCCAATTCTCAGTCTGCATGCCCGAGTATCCTCTTTCTACACAACCCATGTTTTTTCCTCTTCATTTCAATTGGATCTCCATTCTTGCTGTCCTCCCTTGTCCTTCTTGGCTCAAACAGCCTACCTTTTCTGTCCATATGCCCGCCCTTGCCATTTCTTCTCTTTATCGCCCAAATCCTGCATATTTGACACATTTTTAAGGCATGTTTTCACCCAATGCCTGCTGTATTTCCGCATTTGTCATTTTTGTTCTTGCAAGGTTTTTCTTTGTTTTCTTAGCCATAATCGCCCCTTTGAACATTTGGGTAATGATCCCCAATCATTGAATCCTAACCATCCACTTTCCAAATGGATTTGGCTACTTGCCTAGACTGTTTAAACAAGATTTCTTGAGTTTAAAACTCCCATTTTGTTTGATTCCAGACAACTCTTGCCACATCATCCTAGACAAAACCACTGAGATCCATCTATTTTTTCCTAACTGAAGTTGCATGAGAGTTTCCAACCTTCATGATGCAAGTGTGTCATATTTGATGAAAAGTCTTCATGAAAACCTCTTGCATGACCATTTGAACATTGTTGCACAGTAACTAAAAGATCTTATGCAGCAACTAGAAGTATTGCACAACAACTAAGAGTTGTTGCACAAAAATTGAGAAATGTTACGCTGCTACTGAAAATCACTACGTACTAACTAGAAACTTTTACTTATTTACTAGAAAATTGTGTGCAACCATAAAAGACTTATATATATATTGGTGATACAAGATTGCTCCTAGACCCAAATGCTCTTGTGACATACATGTCGAGTAAGTGAAATGAACCATTAGCTCCAACTCATGGAGATTCCAAGTTCAACAACTTCAGATGCATTCATCCACAATGTCTCTTCACTTATCTTATTCTTCATTAAACCAAATTTTCATTGTATTCCTTCCCTCGTCTCCTTGATTACTCAAAGTCAATCACTACTTTTGTCTCATCCATTACTTTCTCAAGGAACTATCCTATCCACTCCTCAATTAAAGAATATGAAGTTTCATCTGTTTGTCCCTCATAATAAGGGTACCAATCAGCCGTGTTGAAAATCAGTGAGATATCCACTCCTTCCAAGGCTCTATCACATAAGCATTTGCTACAAACTTCTTGAAGATCTTACAAGGTCCAATCATTTTCTATTTCAATTTGTTAATAAGTTTCTTTTGGGAACCTTTCCTTCCTCAAATGAGCTAAGACTAGCTCTCCAACTTTGAATTATTTTTTTCTTCTACTAAGATCAGCATCTTCCTTGTATTTCAATGTGCTCTTCTCGAACTTTTAGTCTCACCACTTGTGTAACTCATGCATATACTTAACAAAATCCCTAAGTTGACAATTTTGGTATGGGATCAGGTATGGGTACGAGGTTTTGGTACGCCCACCCCTGACTAAAGTTGCCCGAGGGAACCCTATAGTTCCCACCAACCCACCCGGATATAGAGTATGCACTCGATTTCTGATAAGAAATCGAATGCAACTAAACCGCATCTATGGTTGCCAACTAAACTAAACTAAACTATAGTAGGGGGCTATTCGGCAAGGTAGTTCTGTCAAATAAAACTCTAACTCTACATTTTCTTGGAAAGATGTGGCAAAAAGTAAGACTTCAGAACAATAGGTTACTCATTTCTTGAACGGAGGGCTCAATCAATGCGTTAGGCTGGAAACCGGGACTCTACACCACTTTGATTCCCGTGGCTACTCACTGATGGAATACACTGCTACTGGCAGGAATCTCTACTCACTCTCACTGATGTCGGATAGGAATACAACAATGCGTAAGACAGGGAAGAATACTAGCCTTCCCCTCTACTCACTAATGTCGGAACTTATCCTCCACGCCATGCCATTAAATGCCTTCTCCTCTAGTGAACTCCTTTACTGGCTTCAACATGAAATGCCATTAAATGCTTCGACCGAGAATCATATTACACATGTAATATCCTCTACAACATGCCATGCCATAACTAACAACCATGAATGCGGCAACTCGTCTAATCATGACATGATCAACCGGCAACTCGTGCGACCATGTCGTTTGATTAACAGTCGGAATTTTTCTTGGGTACAATACATTTGGATATGTGTGTGTGTGTGCGTGTTTGTGCGCATGTGTGTGCATGCATGCGTGTGTGCGTGTGTGTGTGCATGTGCGCGCGCACACATGTGTGTGTGTGTACGTGCGCGTGTGCGTGTGTGTGTGTGTGTGTGTGTGTGCGTGTGTGTGTAAGAGTCATCATCATCATCATCATCTATATTGACTCTAGCAAGCTTTGCAATAGATGAATCCAAGTTGTTACGGCTATGTCCCTATATTTTGTTGCCCCTTCTTTGTAGTGACCTTGCTTATGTGATAGAAGACACAAGTTGGAATGGACATAAACCAAGTCTTCTGCTTTTTTTGCAGCCAACAAATTACCCTTCACCGAGTGGATAAAGGAGTATGTACTCCAATTCCATTCAGCCGAAGAACTTGCAACCTATTGAAATTGGAGAGAAAACAAAAACAACTTAAAAATAAAAAATGTAAAATAAATTAAAGAATGGTAAGTACTAAAGCCTACAATACAAATGTTAAAAAATAAAAAAATACTTACTTGTGATAGAATCTTGATTGCAAGAGGCTAGAGAAACAAATAATCTTGTGTTGAACACCCAAAATACTGAGAGGGGGGGGTGAATCAATATCTTCTTAAACTTATTGAACATACACCATCCAAATACTCCAATGCATATAACAATAAGAATGAGCAAAAGCATTAGCAAAACATAAAAGCACACAACACATGAACACCAGGATTTTTATGTAGAAAACCCAATATGGGAAAAACCACAGTGAGGATTAGCTCACAATATAATATAACCGGTTATAAGATATTACAAAGAGTGGCTCGCTGCCAGGACTCACTGTCCAAAATGGGAGGCTCACTGCCTACAAAGATACAATGTAGAAATGGCTTACAGCCAGAATATGAACTGATGAAGTTACACCTAACAAGTGTCGATTCAATTCCTTTGATGCTCAGTAAACTTACATACCAGCAGATATGTATTCACCTTGATTCATCTTTGCATACTATCAATCACAAAACTATCCAATATATATATCTGACTCATCCGCAAGCATCAATTAGGTCGGCCTAATTAGATGCAACCCTCATTCACCAGAAAGATTAATTGTCCGCTTCAAGTTTGTATAAACCTTTTCCAAAAACAATTCAAGCGTGTAGTATGCTACAATATGTCAGCATGGACCTAAGATAGGTCACAAATACATCCGCAACACAAAATTAATTCATTATAACATCAACTATTGATTAGGTCGGCCAAGGATAAACCTAATAGCAAGATACAACAACAAAATTATGCCAACTCGCCATACGAGCACCTGTACACATGGAATTTTGAATTTACAAGCTTCTAGCAGCCAAGAACCATCTCCCAAAACCGCAATGAATGATATTCATCAGCAGAGGATTGCGAACCAAAATACCGGAGGATATTTCTGCATACCGGTTCAGAATACCGGATCAAGCTTGAACTTATGGTGAGCAATTATAACTCATATAACATGGTGACATCAATGACAACACAAAAGCTGCATAATGAGATGTTCTTCTTCATTCTTCCAACATCTTGCCCATGGAGGAACCACCATGTACGAACATCTTCTTTGTATTGGTCTTAAAGAGCACAAATACTATGATCTCGTCTTGAGATGAACCTACCAAACTCTTTCCTAACATTATCCACCACTTCTAGATATGAGAAGAGTCTTTGGAATGCCGACGTGTACCCATTAGCAAATACACTCTCTATATGGTGTGTGGTTCCGCTTGGCAAAGAAAGTATCTTTGAGCTATAGTATTTGAGAGATAATGCATATGCAATGAGATGCAATGGTGTGCTCATCTTGTTCAAGCGGTGACAAATAATTTTTTCACACTTCAGAAAAATGTTTCTTTGAGGACATTTTGTTTTTACGCTATTGTGACCTTTATTTTTTCTATCATGGAGGCAATGCCATCATAGATATCCCCCAAACATGGCCGATGTGTATCAACAAACTTGGTCATACCCATGATAGGCTTGGTGAAACTCAAGACATAGTCCACACAAGCCCACCAATCATCATCTAGGATAAATGACCTGACCTTTTGGGCCCTCCCTGAATTTGATTACTACCAAATACTCCATTGGTGACTAATAACCATGGCACCCAATGCCTCTCACACCTTCACAAGTTGTCTGAAAACAATAATGTGATGCAAATCGGGTCTTAGCAACCTAGTATCTTGTAAAAAATAAGTTAATAACACATTAAAATATAAGTTAAAATGGCATAAATTAAATTTACCTTGAACAATTCCAATTTCGAGAAAGTCTTGAAAATGCCTTGTGACATATGGTAATTTGTCACAAACATTTGAATCTCCTCACGCTCGTGGTATATAGCTTTCACCCACTCTATTTGAGTGCCATTTGCTTGCATCACCAAGTTAAGGGAGTGTACAGTGCATGGTGTCCAAAATATGTATGCAGACCTTTCCTCAACCAAAGCACCTATAGCCTTGCAATTTTTTGCATTGTCCGTAATGACTTGGACAACATTTTCAGGACCAACTATCTCTATGGACTCAATGAGGATTTTAGAAATAAATTTTGCATCCTTGATTTGCCCCTCACAATCAATCGCCTTCAAAAACATTGCCCCTTTTGGGAGACACTGCAATAATATCTATTAAAGGTTGGTTTTTGCAATACTTACATCCATCAGAAATAATACACTCCTATTTCAATCCAAGAATGCCCAATTGGTTTGAGTGATGTCTCTACAAAAAAAAAATTCCAATAAGGTGGTGCACACCTTGTCATACCCAAGACTTGTAAAACTAGAAGGTGCACTATTGATTGTTGCCACCACTTTCCGCCAATATGGTGATCTCACCAAGTTGAAAGGAAGAGCATTGGCATAAACGTGACGTGCAGCATTTTCCTCTGCAATGTCTCTTGCTTCATTTTGAAATGCCTTATCCAATGGGCCTCTTTTGCATGAAAAAGGTGAGGGATCTTCTTCGTGGATAGAGGGTGCCTCCATGAAAAGATGTTGGGAGGCCATTACTAAATTTGTAGTTGTTCTCATTGATGTTTTCCTTGTTAAAGGATGAGATCTTAATTTTGCTCTTTCACTCACAACATCAGCTTCTTGTTCTTTGATGAATGCCATGATTTTTTCTTTTGGCAACCCCTTCCCATTTCACCCTTCACATATTCTAATTTCTTTCGCATTTATAGCACATAAGTGAGCTTTCACTCGACCATACAAGCTATTAAATTGGACTCCGCACTCACCATAATTCTAAATGAATGTCCCACCTCTTGGAAGTTGTCCAAGCATCATAACATGTTTCCATAAAGGAGATGCTCGATCATATTTAAATTGTTTGTACAAATACCCATTGAACTTGAACTAGTGGCCATTCCAAATAGATTGCAATTTGATTTTGCTATTATAAGAAATTATAAAATTAAAAATTAAAAAATGAATTAATAAATGCAACCCTACAATATGTATAAACTAATGAAAGTTCAAAGCAAACACCAAAAAACATTATAAAAAACCTTGAAACTTGTTTTTCTTTTCAAAAAAAATATTTTAAAAGATTCATCAAAAACTAAAAGAATCAATCAGTTTTCCATTGGGACGCGTAACCCCCCTAAATCTAGGCGTTTTGGAGACTGGAACATTTCAGGGACTGGGAGACGGATGAGAGACATCATCCCGCCACCTCCGCCGAGACTTGGGAAACTTTGTGGGGACGGGGGAGACGACTAGACGTCTCAAGGACGCCTAGACATCCCTCGAGCATCTTGGGAACGCCCAAGCGTCTCCCGCGTTGGGCAGATGAAAAAAGTGTTTTTTTTTTTAAATCTTCAAAATGTTTTGAAGTTTGTGCCTTGGTGTTAGTTTGGCAAAGCTTGACCATGAGGATTCCAATAGTTCGAGTGATGAGGAGTTTTGGGATGATTAGAGGTGTCCCTTCACTACATTTTTGCATTTTGTACTTATTTTGATATCAATGTATCATGCTACTCATTGTAATCATCTTTATGATATGATATTATGATGTCATATTTTTGATATAATAGAAATCTCAAATTCGACAATTTCATTTGTCAAATTTTATTTTCTTTGTCTTTTAGTAATAGTATTCAAGTATTTAAAATGTTAGTATTTGCAATTTTGCTATTTTACTAATTTGCCAAAGTTTAATTTGAAATGTAATTCTTAAACATCTTTTTATAACTAGTTTTTCAAGTACTATGGAGCAAGCACTGGCCTCCCAAATCAATTGTACTTTTCAACCCATCTACTCTTCTAGGGTTGTATCTATACACAACTTGAAAGGACTCCTCATTGTACTGCTATTAACTGAGTTGTTGTCTGAAAACTCAACATGTGGCAAAGTAGCATGCCATAGAGCTAGCTTATTCCCCACTAAGTATCTCAACAAATTTTCAAGGCTTCTATTGACAACTTCAATTGCCCATCCATTTGCGGATGGTAGGTTGAGTTGAAACTCAATTTAGCGCCCAACTTTCTCCGTAAAAGCTGTCAAAAATGGCCCAAAAATTTCATATCCCTATCCAAGACAATGCTCTTTAGCAACTCATACAATCTTACTACTCTCTAAAGAAAAAGGAGAACCATGAGTGGCATCACTTGGCTTCTTGCTAGCTATATATTGTGCCATCTTAGAAAATATATCTACAACCATAGTTGAAAAACTCACAAAGTACTCACAAAACTCGCGAGTATTTGCAAGCCAAAAGCTCTAGCGAGTTACTTGCCTAAAAATTCAATGGTAAGTTTTTTAAAAACCTCGCTGCGATTTCTAATAGAAAAACTCAAGACTTGTCATGAAAGCTCACCTAAATGAGTATAACTTCGATTTTTTCACCTAAAGTTAAAAATCTTATATGATCTTTAAAACGTTAAACAAAAAAGCATCAAGCACCTAATTTTTCCCTTAGGTGATAAAATTGCGAAAATGCCATGCACCATGAAGGTTGTGTGTGGTCTCCACTCTCAAATCCCCTCTAGTTATTGGGATCTCTTATCACATAAAAAACTTGATTACAATGGACTGATGAGGAAATGGGATATAACTCTTGAATTGTCGACTTAGACATTATTACCACACAACTTGCCAAAAATCTCTTTAGATGAGGCAACTTCTACATATGACATGGCTAGTGAAAGTGGCATTGTAACTCATTTAGAGGTTGAACTTGTTTTTTGGTCTATGATATGTATTAAACTCTAATTTTGATTTATAAACTAGTAATCGCACCTTGGTGTGCAATGGGTACGCCTAAGAGGTGTGGAAGGTTATTTCAAAAAAAAGGTCTATTTTTTGGATACATTTGTGCAATGAAGGTCTCAATGGAGAAGTGATATGCATCCATTTGCAAGGATCCAAACACAATTGAAACAAAACCTTTGAATCAAGAATATATTCAAGCTCCTTTACCATAAATATCTACATGCATGGGTCCATTTTGTTTGGCATTGCTATTTTGTCATTATTTTTGTTCTGCTAAAATTTTCTATAGAAATAATTAATTCAATTATTAAAAAAGATATCTTTTCTAAAATATAATTTCAAGAAATATGTTGCCTCAAACCATGCATTTGGCTTCATTTCCAACACAATAAAAAATAGTTAAATGCCCCCGCTGCATTTATTTGTGCATGGAAAGTTTGAATTGCCTTACAAAGGCCCTTTGGTTTGGATATACGTTATTTAGAACCCATATGACTTGAATTTCCACTCTTAGGACTGAATTTTAAGAAAATACTAGTATGGTCCCCAAGCTGAAATGGGCTAGATTGTAATCAATCACCAAGAGACACTTAATTGCAAAGAGTAGGCCTCTATGTAGTATCCCTTGGCTCTGGCATTCCCCATAAATTGTAATTGGAAAAAATCTTTTTAAGCAAGTACCTATTGACTCGCAAATAAATAACACTTGGCATGCAATCAATCAATACTACCAAATACATTAGACCTTGAATTAAATCATGACACTATCTTTTGAAGAAAAAAATACAATGGATATTGGTGTTACGGGTAACCATGAAGTATAAGTAGTGGGAGATTGCCACCAGGTATGATCCTAAAGGAGATAACAAGTAACACTCCTACATTCCTTGGCAATGAAAGAGAAATACAATGCCCAAAGAAAAGGTACTTTCCATTGGATCATAGTCCAAGCCAATGAGTTAATAATGTTGATGTGACCAGCGCAACTATACAAGGGAACCTCACTATGCTGGGCAGTAATCCCTGACATGTAGTAATACAATACCGTGTAATACTTAACTATACATCGTCACACATCATTTATGTCATCCTATGCACCTTTTATTCAAATTTCTAGTGTGTTGGCTTAAGTATATGCGTCAGAGGCTTTTTGTGATGCTTATCATATCATACGTTAATATACATGTTCTATGCATGGTATACATGGCATTTAAGCATCGGGAAGGGAAGATTATTATAATAGTTTAACAACATTTTTATCATTAATATATCAGCATAAAATAAATATAACATTTGGGGTCTATTCAGATACATCTTGCCCACATGATTATCAAGAAAGGAATGCTGACGTTAGTATGGTAACACAAAACTTATGGATTGTTCTTAAACCTTGCACCCTGCACCTACACCCAACACTGATCCTTAAACCCTAAAACCTCAAATGTGAGAGCAGTCGTTTTTGTATGTGATACTTTGAGTAAACCTTTAATGACTCATGCTTGTGGGAAAGGGAAGAGGATCCGGAAGATACCACAACTTCACTGGGAGAGGGCATGATGGCTAACAAGCACCATTTTTGCTCTAGTCACTCCCAACTTCCAGTCTGTCTGTTGGGATATATTTTGGAAAGGTAAGGAGATGACAGTGAATAGATAAAGCAGTGAAAATAATGTTACGTTTCTCAAGAACCACATGTCGATGTCACCATCCAGCATTTTGTGTGCACAAAAATATCTTCAATTCAACTCGCCAATTCATTGACATGCAATTAATTTGTGTTGACCACCAACTGCCATGATGAATGTATGATACTGATCTCATCATCTTGAACTCCTCCATTGTTATATGTCGTTGATTGTGAGATTCACCTTGTTTCATTTCATTGAGGGAACACCTTCGGCGTAATTATGGAAATTAGTAATACGTTCTACAAATTTACTAAAACGTGTGTTTTTAAAGAACATTTTTAAAAATTTATGTATATTAAAATGTTTGATAGAATTGTCGAGTTTTTCCCCAAGTTTTTGCTAAGTCCCAAGTTTTTAAAAAATTTGGGCCTACCAATTGTAGTGTCGAAAAATATACTCCTCCACATTTTCACACTATGTTTGGGTACCTTAATTTATTGGACTTAATTAAACCTCTAATTGGCCTAATTATGCATTTAAAATCCTAATTAATCCCGTTTTCCAAAAGGGAAACTTGTATTAAACAATTGCAAGCATTAATTAAATTGCTTTGAAATTGGTGTGTCCTAGGTTTGGGGCCTGGGACCCATTTTCCCAAGGGCGAATGGGTCCCCCTTAAGTTTAGGACCCCAATTTTTAATATGTTTTTGGCAGGATTTTTATTATTCAAATTCAATTTGCAATTGTCGGCTTTTGATGTTTAATTTTTGGGAAATTAGAAAATTATCTATAAATACAAGGTCTTTTTATCAATTCAAATCCTAGATTTTATATGCAAGCATTCCTAAAGCTAAGATTATTGTCAAAGGTGTTCAGGAGCAAATTTCTCAGTCATTTGTTGCAGCATTCAAGATCTCAAGCATCATGTCAAAGTCATCTTCATTCATACATGTTTTTGGAGCTAACATTGTGATGTAGGTTTCAAGCATTCAAGTCAAGATTTAAACTATCAAATTAAACATCCAATCAAGCCATTTCATGCAAGATCAAGACCTTGGAATGATGCGTCAAATTTCAGTCCTCTAAGGATCTCCATTCAAGGGTTTGGTGAGTTGCAACATAACATTGTTCATTCATCATTCCTTCCATTCATGTTTCATTTCATTTCAAGGTTTAATTACCAAAACAGGGTTTGACCAAGGCAAACCCCCATTCACCAAAAAACAAACAATTTTTCCCTCTCTTTGTGTTTGAAGATCTTAGGTTGAAGGATTGAAGATTGATCCAAAGTGCAATTTTGCAAAGTTGTTGAAGTTGTCAACATTGTCGTCACGCCACGGAAAGTCACTTATAGAATTTAATTCTGACTTTTCGACTGTGAAATCTGGAGGAATCGGGAGTGCAAATCTAGGAGCAAAGGACTGTGAAAACAGATTTTGGATCCCTGTAGCAAGACCCATTCGCCCTAGGGTGAATCTGTCCCAGGACACTCAACAAGAACTTTTGGTGACAAATGCATAAATTCATACTCATCTCAAATCTGCCTAAACTTTGTGGATTCTGTTAGATTAAGGTTTTAAATTGATGATTCAAGTGTTACATTGCACAATTGGGTTTACTTACTATTTTTAGTTTTTCTCAAAAGTGCATTTCAAGCTGATTTACACCGTCCTCAATCATAAGGAAAACAACAAGATCTCCATTAATATTGACTCACCTAAGGGTTGAAAATCAATCTTGCTCTAGGGGATCTCTTTTTCCTAATGAAAATAGGGAAATAGGTACATTACCCCCATTCAAAACCTACCTCACCATTACCTATCATTTCACCGATTAATTGTCAAGACCAAGTTTTACAACTATGTCCATAACAACAAAGACAAAGTCATTACTTCTTTGAGTTCTTGGCAGCACAAGAACAAAATTCATACCCACATCTTCCCCTGGTCTTTCAAGTATGGGCAATGGCTGATACAAAAAATGTTTTATGACCTTTTCCTTTGGTGTGTCGGCAAACTATACAACTTTGCACAACATTCATCGCATCCACACTCATTCTTGGCCGATATTAACTCTCACACAACTATGCCAATGTTTTGCACATCCCAAAGTGTCTAGTTAGACCTCGACTATGCTTCTCCCACAACAAATTCTCCCTCAATGAACCATAAGGTATGCACAATCACTACCCTTTCAACCAAAAAACCTTCTTGAATGAAATAATTGTACCATTGCATTACATGCATGTTGATTGGGCTCTCGCATATTGCCAAAGATTTCTAAATTCAAGTCCTCCGTATACAACTCCCTTATGGAATCAAATCCAACAACCTTTACCCTCATTCCATGCAACAAAAGACATCTTCCACTCAATCCATCAACAACCCTATTCGGTAAACCATTCATATACTTTAAAGTAACTTTCAAGAAACTCAACCTACTTCATATGCTTTGATTCAACTTACTTTGGTTATCTATAAACTATAGTGCTTGATGGTCCACGAATTAAAAAAATTCAAAAAAAAAAACCTCCTTGGGTAACAAATAGTGCCTTCGATTATTCAATGCTTGAACAATTCCATAAAATTCTTGGGCATAGACCAAATACTTTTACTTTTTTGGCTTCATTCAACTTCTCATTGAAGTAATGGGCTTACCTTCTAGACTCAAAAATTCACCCACAATTATTCCACTAGCAGTATAGGTAACTTGAAACACTTTGATGAAGTCTAATAATGCCAAAAGTAGTTGTTCCATGACCTTTTTCTTTAATATCTGAAAGCTCTTTTCTGCAGCAACTACCAAATAACCTCTTTCCTACCACCCTTCATTGTTTTCATAATAGGTTCACATAATGCCACTTAATTTCCTAATGAACTTTTGGTAAATAGTTATCAAACCACAAAAACTACCTTCCTTAAACATGCTTCTTAGTGATGACCACCCACAATGGCTCTCATTTTATCAAAATCCATCTGCAAGCCTTCTTGAGAAATCACAAACCCAAGTACACCAACTCTTCCTTCATAAAGCTGCACTTTTTTAAGTTGATCAGCAACTTCTCTTCCCTTCATCTTTGTAAAACAATCCTTAGATGTGTCAAATGTTCCTCTTTCATTCTCCTACTTATCAAGATATCATCCAAAGAAGCTATTACAAACTCACCAAGAAACGGTTTCAAGAGTTCATTTATCAGCCTCATGAACATGTTTGGTGCATTTGTTAGTTTGAAAGGCATAACAAGCCACTCGTGCAACCTACCCCTTGTCTTGGATGTGGTTTTCCATTAATCCACTTCTCTATCTAAATTATGTGATATCCACTCCTCAGATTTATCTTTGTGAACTACTTAGCTCCACTTAAGCAATCTATCAAAGCATCCATCCATGACAATGGAAATCTATATCTAATAGTTATCTTGTTGATGGCTTGTGAATCCATGTGCATATGCCCCTCTCCATTCATTTTGGGTGCTAGTAAGGCTAAAACCACACATGGACTCAAACTCTCTCATATAACCCTTCTCCGGAAAATATTAGACTTGTTTCTTCACCTCATTCTCCATAGGTGTTAATCTATGTGCTAACTTATTTGCTAAACTTGATATGGGGATTTAATCCATATGACAGCTAATGCTTCTCATGGATAGCAACCCATTCAACAATTCCTTGGAAATAATTTCAACATATTCCTCTAACTAAACTTTCTTCTATCCTTCATTAGAGTGTAGGTATTCATCCTACCATCATGTACAGCCTTTCTATCAAAATTGCCAAGGCCTTCCCAAGAAAACATGGCAAACATTCATGTACATGACATCAAGTAAAATCTAATCCTCATAGGAAGTGATCTGAAAATTCAACAAACATTACTCATTTATCAAGAATTGTACCCACAATGGTTTTGGGTCCTCAATTTTCTTTAACCCATGCTTCATTTGTTAGTTTTAGGATCAGAAATTCAATAAGCAGAAATTGCAACACATAAGACAATGAACACAACAAGATACCTTGGGAAAACCCTCCTACTCGAGAGAGAAAAACCCAGCAAATATATCGCGTATATATTGAAGGAATAAGAGCAGAAATCTGCTTACAACTTAGGCAAAACACAATGCCGAATTTGATACAATGAGTAATAGCACCTCTCCTAGATGCAAAGATACAAATGAATATGTTTCTCCTTGAAATCGATCTGCTGTGACAAGATGATGATCCGGTGCTCAAGTGCGAACTTCTTCTATGAATGTGAATTGTCTTGAATGAACTTGATTATTAAATGAATGGAAGTGATCTCTCATATATACAATTCGGTGGAGAGGATGCATCCCTTCATGATGCAAGGTCGGCCTCATTAATAAGGATTAAATAAGTCGGACTCATTAAATAAGTCTGCCTCATTAATAATAATAATTAAATATTATTTCTTGTCTCAAGTGAAGCGCCTCTTCACCAAATGATGTCTCCAATAAATTGAATAGCCGATAAGGCTATATTTAATGTATTGCTTGATAAGTCGTGGCTGGAAGTAGATGCCCGACGTTGCTAACATCAACACTCCCTCTCAGCTAGGGAGGAATACTTCCTGATACACAAGGTCATGGAATCTCTCAACATGACACCCACAATGGCTACACCCATATGTGGAAGAGAACATATCACGGAGTCACTCAACGTGATATCGTCCATCATGGCTACTCCCATGTATGGAAAGAACATGTGCACAAGTGCCCATCACGGAGTCACTCAACATGATGTCGTCATCTCAACATGACGTCCACCATGGCTACTCACAGAGGGTGGATAAACACAAGTGCAAAGAAATCATCACGAAGTCTCTCAACATGATGTTGTCATGGAGTCTCTCAACACGACATCCACCATGGCTACTCCCAGAGGGTGGAACCAAGGGCTTTCACCTCAAATTTCTCTCACAAAGAAAGATGCACTAAAAGCAAATCACAGAAGATCACTGATGCTGAGTCTCCCTCTTAGCTAGGGCTTCATTCTCCACAACTCCAAGCTTGTCTCGGAAGTACACAAACTTCACTCTGGAGAGAGGCTTGGTGAGAATATCAGCCGTCTGCTCATCAGTACAAATGTATCTCAATTGGATAGCTTTCTTCAATACCATATCTTTGATATAGTGGTATTTGATCTCAACATGTTTTGTTTTGTCATGAAACACTGGATTGACAGAAAGCTTCACAAAGGATGACAGCTGGCTCCAATGATTGTCCAAACAATCCTGCAAGGAGCTTTCGAAGCCACACTGCTTCTCGAGCTGCCACACAAGTTGCAATATACTTTGCCTCTACGGTGCTTAGTGCCACTGAAGACCGCTTCCTGCTACACCGGGAAATCATAGCAGATCCCAAATTAAAGCAACAACCAAAGGTGCTCTTCCGATCAGATACACTCCATGCCCAATCAGAATCAGAATATCCTTGCAACTGAAGATCTACAGTGGAAGTATATCTTAAGCAATATCCAACTGTGCCACATAAGTATCTCAAGATATGCTTCGCTGCAACTAGATGTATTTGCCTTGGTTCACTCATGAACTAACTAAGTGCACTCACTGCATAGCAAATATCTGGTCTAGTATTGACTAGATACATCAATGATCCAATCAACTGCCTATACATAGTGGGATCCACCAAATCCGAACTAGCTGCAGACTCACTCAATTTCTTCAAATTGGTTTCCATAGGTGTAGACATGGATTTGCAATCCATCATACCAAATCTCTTCAAGATGTCTATACTATACTTCCCTTGACTTAGAATGATCTCATTAGGCCTCTGCCATACTTCTAATCCTAGGAAGTAATGCATGTATCTAAGATCCTTCATCTCAAATTCAGAAGCTAACTCCTTGCATTTGATAAAGAGATGTTCTTCTCCAATAAGAAATAGATCATCAACATAAAGAACCAAGATTAATGCCTCACCATTAACTTCCTTGGAGTACAGGTTTCAGCATCATTCTTGGAGAAGCCCAAGCTCATCAAGTATCAATCAATCCTCTCATACCAAGCACGAGGAGCCTGCTTAAGGCCATACAAAGCCTTCTTCAATCTGCAAACATGAGACTCCTTCCCATGAATCTCGAAACCATCAAGTTGCTCAATGTATACCTCTTCTTCAATCACACCATTAAGGAATGTTGTCTTCACGTCCATCTGATGTAGCTTCCATCTCTTAGCTGTTGCAATAGCAATAATGGTTCTAATGGATGTATAACGAGCAACCAGAGCAAAGGTTTCTTCATAGTCTATTCCCTCTTTCTGAGAGAATCCTCTAGCCACAAATCTAGCTTTGTACTTCTCAATGCTTCCATCAGCCACATTCTTGATCTTGAAAAGCCATTTAGAAGATACAACACATTTCCCTTGTAGTCTAGGTACAATATCCCAAACATCATTCTTGATGATAGATTGATATTCTTCAACCATGGCATCTTTCCATACTTGTGACTTCATGCTTCAACACTGGAAGGCTCAGATTCAATGATATGACTCATTAATACAACATAGCTTGGAAACTGTTGTGGTCTTTTGCTTTCTCTGAATGTGCCTCTAGGAGTTGCAAACCTTTTTGCCTCCTGCATTGTTTGCCTAGCCCATAGAGGTCTTTTCCGACTTATGACAATATCTCTTGGCCCATCAATTGGTTCCAAAGGCTCAACTGGATCACCATCCTCTTCTGGTTCAATAGACTCCCTCTGAATCTCAGGAGTATGATCAACATCCATGTCATGAGGAGTCTCCTGATCTTCGTTATCTATCTCCATGTATGAGCCTTTCGATCTTTTGAATGCAACATCTTCTTCAAAAGTGGCATCCCTGCTGATCTCTATCAGTTTCTGACCTGGAATGTAAATCATGTAGGCTTTTGAAGATTCACTGCAACCCACAAATATTCCTTTCTTGCTAGATGGTTCTAACTTAGTCCGTTTATCTTTAGGCACATGAATGTACACAAGACAACCAAAGATTCTCAAGTGACTAATCTCAAGCTTTACTCCTGTGAAGGCTTCTTCAGGAGTCATATTTTCCAAAATACAATGAGGGCACCAATTCTGAACATACACTGCGGTTCTAGATGCTTCTGCCCAAAGGAAGGTTTGCAAGTCTTGGTCATGTATCATGCCTTTAGCTGCTTCAACAATGGATCTATTCTTCCTTTTTGCAACACCGTTCTGTTGAGGATTGTAGGGGACACAAAACTCCCTCTTAATCCCTGCCTCAATACAAAAGTTACGAAAGTCTCCAGAAGTGTATTCTCCTCTATTGTCAGATCTCAAAACTTTGATCCTCTTCCCAGATATATTCTCTACTTGAGCCTTAAACTCTTTGAATTTCTCAAGTACTTCATCAGATTCCTTAGACTTCAAAAAATAAATCGAAGTCTTTCTAGAGTAGTCATCAATGAAAAGTACATAATACCAAAAACCACTCAAGGATCCAGCAGACATTGGACCACACAAATCATAATGAATAAGATCTAGAATGCATTTAGATCTACTTTGAATACTATGAAAAGGACCTTTAGTATTCTTACCCAATGTGCACCCTCTCCTCGGCAAGTACCTTGATGCTCTTGATTGAGTTTTGGAAGACCAGTGACCATCTTCTGCATGGATGGAAGAGCTTTGAAATGGAGGTGACAAGTCTTCTATGCCAAAGCTCACTTGGACTAGTGGAATCATGCAACAATGCTTACATTGGATGAATGGAAAGCCTATAAATACACTCATGACGAACACCAATCACTCGGACTGACTTAATGCTAGAGTTCTTTGCCCAAGCAAGAACTTTTCCCTCAGAAAATGCAACTTGATATCCTTTGTCCTCCAAGGCTGAAATTGATACAAGGTTCCTCTTGATACCTGGTACAAACAACACATCACTCAAATGAAGAGAGATTTTGGAGTTTAGGTGAAGAGAGGAGGCTCCAGCACCTTTCACTGAATAGCATGCATCATCTCCTATAATGATTTGAATGTTGGTATCTCTCTCCACCAAATCTGAAAGATGTTCTCTGAATCCAGTGATGTGACGAGAGGCGCCACTATCAATCAACCATGTGCTGCTATCGATTGGAACATTGCTTGATAGGGCTGAGATAAATAGAAATCCACTTGAATTGTCTCTTGAATCCTTCTGAGGAGAGACTTCATCCACATCCACGGTAGTAGCATGTTGTTTTGATCTTGTTGCACAATCTCTTGCATAGTGACCAAACTTGTCACATCTGAAGCACTGTATGTGGGAGAGATCTTTCTTCTTCTTAGATTCAGGAGCACCATCTGATCTTCTATCCCTGTTCCTCTTGAAGTTGCTTTTCCTTCCTTCTCTTCCTTTCCTCTTCGATGTTTGAGCAGCAAGAACATGGTTGTCTTCATTATTAGAACTCCGTCCCTTACCTCTTGCTACCAATCTTGATTCCTCTTGAATACAATCTGCCCTAAGACGATTAAACTTTGGTAGCTTCGATCTTCCACTAATACTTTGGATAAATGGCTCCCAAGATTGAGGAAGACCATTAAGAGCCAACATGACTAAATCTTTATCATCAACCATATTACCAATGGCACAAAGCTGATCTCTCAACTCAGTAATCTTCATGAAGAAAGAGATGATTGAATCTCCTTTCGCCATCTTAATGTGATGTAGTTGTTGCCTCAATGCAAGAGCTCGGTTGGTATTATTAATCTCATACAATCCCTCCAAGGTTTTGAACATCTCACTTGTTGTCTGCAACTTGGAGATAATAGGCACAAGGTGATCCTTCACGGAATCAATCAATATCTTCTTGGCCTTTGTGCCATTCTTCCTCAATTGTGTCTTCTCATTCTCATCGGAAGGCTCAAGTACTTCGCCCTCCACAAACTCCAAAATCTCATTTTCTTCCAATGCAATCAGAACTCTGAACTTCCAAGAGATGAATTTAGATGCACCTTCGAGTCTATCTTCAACCTTGAGACCGATCACCATCTTCGTAGTTAAGATAGACACACACAGATGAGAATAATGGAGAAGGATAATGCTGCTTATAAAAGTCTGATCACGATCTTTTCTTAGACCCGCTCTAATACCATGTTAGTTTTAGGATCAGAAATTCAATAAGCAAAAATTGCAACACATAAGACAATGAACCCAACAAGATACCCTAGGAAAACCCTCCTACTCGAGGGAGAAAAACCCAGCAAATACATCGCTCATATATTGAAGGAATAAGAGCAGAAATCTGCTTACAACTCAGGCACAACACAATGCCGAATTTGATACAATGAGTAATAGCACCTCTCCTAGATGCAAAGATACAAATGAATATGTTTCTCCTTGAAATCGATCTGCTGTGACAAGATGATGATCTGTTGCTCAAGTGTGAACTTCTTCTATGAATGTGAATTGTCTTGAATGAACTTGATTATTAAATGAATGAAGTGATCTCTCATATATACAATTCGGTGGAGAGGACGCATCCCTTCATGATGCAAGGTTGGCCTCATTAATAAGAATTAAATAAGTCGGCCTCATTAAATAAGTCTGCCTCATTAAGTAAATCGGCCTCATTAATAATAATAATTAAATATTATTTCTCGTCTCAAGTGAAGCGCCTCTTCACCAAATGACGTCTCCAATAAATTGAATAGCCAATAAGGCTATATTTAATTTATTGCTTGATAAGTGGTGGCTGGAAGTAGATGCTCGACGCTACTAACATCAACATCATTGCCACCTCTTTCTTCATCAAATGGCCTACACTACCACTATCAATAATGGCATTGCAGCACTTATTTGCATGTGGTTCTAAAGAGACCCTTCCCTTTGAATTAGTTCACTTTTCCTTGGCCGATTTCAATAGAACTCTCTTTATCATGAGAGCTTCTTGTTGCTCTAATTCTTCCTTGTGATTGGCTGAAGCAACACTCTACTCATCAACTTGGACAATATGATTCCTAGCCTCATTTCCTTTGCCATAGTTTTTTCATGCTTGTGGGCATTGAGATGCCCTCTAACCCAATTCTCCACACCTATAAAATATTCCCATCAATCCTCCACCTCGTCCTTTACCGAATTAGACTCTTTCTTTTAAAGAATGCCCTCTTTCTCTTGTGTTATCGACTAAATTCACTATTTTGAGAAGTGTTTGCTTTTCCTTCATGTGTATGATGTCTTCTACTACTATTTGCTTGTCCTCTTTCCCTAAAGAACTTTCCTTTTCTTTACGAAGAATTTTGTTGTCTCTTGGACATTTTCTCCTCCACCATCAAAACACATTAATAGGCTTCTTACATCAACCTCAATCTCATCACATCAAATTCATCTCAAATAGAAATATGGAGTCAATTAACATACCTTGAGAACTCTTCCCCATCATCCACATGACCAACCTGACAGTTGATCTTGCAGAACTCCTCCATGTAGTATTTCACACTCATCTCCTTTTGTCTAAGATTTTGAAATTTCTCAAACAAAATCATCTAGTAATGTACAAAGTAAGAACTTGACCTTCAAATTTGCAACAATCCTCTCCCAAGATTTGATTTTCTCTTTACCTCTCCGTAGTCTTTCCATTTGTACATGATCCTACCAAAAGTATGCATGACCTTTTAGCCTACTACAAGCAAACTTAACCTTCCAAGGATCCTCTACTCACTCATAATCTGTATTTCTCCATATACAGAATCCAATCTATAATCTCATTTGGGCTTAAGCTTCCGCCATAGCAAGGGGTATCCAACTTTGGCCTACTACCCATCTTCGCAATGGCTTTCAAAAATCTACCCTCAACTTCATCTATAATATTTTATATTTCAATGTAATGTCCCCATTTTTTGCAATATTGATTTGTGAACAATAACCCAAATTCTAGGTTCATTTGAAGGCTAATTGGTGTGTTTGGGGGATCTCCAAAGTTCTTGGAGAACACAAGATCAGTCTTGCAAAGCTGTTGGTAGAGAGCTCAGTTGGCCTTGGTGAGTCTAGCGATGCTTTCATGATTAGTTTCTGACCTCTTGGGAGCTCTCCAAACTTCTTGGAGGAGCAAGCAATTTTTTGAAAATCATCCAATTGCCTCTAATCATCATCCCAAGTCTTTAGTATCATGTTGTTATGATCAAAATTTGATTTTCAAATCATTTCAATGCTTTTCACAATTTGGGTTAATTATTGAGTTAATTAATTAATTATTCACTTAAGTTCTCTAATGTTGAAAAATAATAAAAGGACAACTTAGTGTAATAGCTTGTTAAAAAGGTGTTGAGAAGTCTTTTAAGTTGGATGCCTAGGCTTGGAGGACTTTGTACATGAAAAAAAAAAACTAATTCTCTTAAAAGGTCTTTGTGAGGGAAATAAGAAATTATTATATTTTAAAATAGGTTATTTCCCTCCAAAACGTTTATAAAAAGAGGTTGCAAGCTCATATAGAGGTTTAGACTTGTGAATGCTATTGTTATGCTAGTGGAATGAACCTAAGTTCTTCCAAAGCTTCTTGAGAATGAAAACCCTTTTGAAGTTGCTAGTTTCGAGGACAAAAACCCCCTAGCTGGTCTTGGTAATTCCATCCAAGGATTACAGTTGTGCTACAGATTGAAGTTGTATTTTGGAGTTGTAGTAATGGATGTCTTTGATGTCTTTTGAAGTGTTGTTTTGAAATGTTGTAGAGAGTTTTGAAAGAATGAACAGGAGGATATTACTTGCTGGCCATACCGTCTTCCTGCTAGCCATACTTCTACATATCAGTTCATACAGTTTGTCGCACGTATAAGGATTGTTTGATTGAATATTATTTGTTGTTTCTTGGCACTATATGTATACCTTTTAGGCTGTACATTTTGTGGTGTGCAAAGAAGCTTAAAAGAGAGGTCATACCACTTTGTACCAACCATACCATGGCTGTAGGGTGGTGTGAGTATTGCTGGGAGCTGAGCACCTAGTTTTGGGGTCATGTTGCATGTGGTTTAGTGGTACCTAGGCTTGCTAATTCCTCTCAAAGTTGTTTGGCACTGAGATCTTGCAATTCAGTGAAGTTGTGATGCATTAATTGTGTTGTACTTGCACCAATTCCATTTGCCATTTTCAGACCTGCACTTGACTGAAAATTGTTATCAGTCTGATACAATCATCTTTTCAGTATGTTGAGTTGATGTTTGGATGAGCCTTGAGGTGTCTTTCAGCTTATGACTGCTTGGTAGCACATTGGGAGTGAGTTTACTACATTTCCTGAGTGTTTTACCTTGCTGTTCGGACCTGTTGCAGTGTATTCCACACCTACGCCAGCATTTTTCATCACTCATTCAAGGTAACTCATTGTCATTTCATAACTGGGCTGTGGGGTTCATGTTATTTGGCACATTTTGGGGTGTTTCAACAGTTCAATTTTACATCAGCACTTTACGAGCAGTACTTTTCCTTATCAACACTGATAACAGCAGATATACTTCTATTTTGTCATGGTTGTATGTGAGCTAACATTGTAAGCACTAGATAGTAGTACCGCCAGTGAGTTTGATCTTGTTATATGTTAATAGTAAATACTTACCCCACTGAATAAGTGGATGTTTTGGTTGTTACTCACCCCATTGAACAAGTGGTTATTCTATGATATGCTTTTACACTGAATAATTGGAAGTGCCCTTGTAATTTTTCACTGAATAAGTGGATGTTTTGTAATTACACTCCATTGAATAAGCATGTAATATCTTTTCTTCGGTATTGTATTGCACTCTATTGAATAAGTGTGATTGGCTGGTTTGCCACCTAATGCATTTCTCTTTCAATTGCAGCATTCAAGTTAATTGTATAATCCTGAACACCCTATGCTCTTACCTTGCCCATCTTGAGAACTGGGTGATTAGAAAGAGGAAAGGACATTGCTTTGCATCTTACTTTCAATTGGAAGTTATTTTCAAAAAAATTAGGGGTGTATATTACATTCAAGCTGTTGATCTTCTGCTCCATCATCACTCACTTTTTCAACATGTGTTCCTCTTCTTTGTTTTGTCCCCATTGCAACCAACCTAACCATAATTTGCCTCATCTTCTTTGCTAGGTCAGCAACTCTAGGTTCCCTTGGTCTTGCACCTCTTTGAACAAGATTATCTCTATGTGCCATGTCTTCCTCTTACAACTCTACAATTGCAATACTTTCTCACACCTACTACAATTTCACACGAGCCTCTGAAGATACAACCCAACAAGGCAACCCTTTCTCTAATACAAATTGATGCAATTGAGTTAGGGGATCAATTCTGTTTGATTCCATATGACTCTTGGCACATCATCCCAAACAAAACCTTTGAGATCCATCTGATTTGTTCTAACTGAGGTGCCCTAAGGGCTTACAATCATCATCATTTGAGTACCAAGTGTTTGACAAAAAGACCATGAAAATCTCTTGTGTAGCCATTTGAATTTGTGCAGCAACTTGGAACTATTGTGCAACAACTAAGAAATGTTGGACCACTATTGGAAATCAATAGCAGCAACTGGAAACCCTTACACAACCACTGGAAAATGTTGCACAACCATAGGAGACTTATTTATACTTATTTATATATTTATTTATTCATTTTGGCGATGCAAGGTCAATCATGGACCCAAATCCTAGATACTCATCCCTCACAAGAGGTGGGCATGTTCTTACTTAAAGATCCTGCATTTTGTACTGAATTTCAGCAGCTTTCAGGAGCCCATTTAGCATGTCATTTATGTTGGCAAGCACTAAGTGGATGGTTGTTCCTACGAAAGGAGACTACAGAGATTATTGGATTTCCTCTTTGTTAGCTGAATGGTGTAATATCCTATAGCTGAACACACACAGAAGTAAACCTAGACAAGATTCTAACGGATATATATATTTTCTTTTTCTTTTCAATGCAACTACAAATACGCAGGAAAAAAACATGAACTTATAATACTTCATTGATTCCAATAACTATACATAATCATTGCAGATGCCTTGGACAACTGAATGCCTCAAAATGACCTTGCTACCACCCTGCGCTACTAAATATCCTAGAGGATTATCATTCTCACAAGAACTGACCTAATGATCTTGAGGGTTTTGTCTCAAGCATCAAGCTGCCAGAGCAGTGTTTGCTTTCTGAAAGCAGAATATTTTTTTTTGGTTTGTAACTTCCAATAATGCCCACCCCTTCATGTCCCAATACTTCCTATACTCTTCATCTCAGCGATCAAAAATTAGTGGCAATCAATTCCACAATTGGCGGTCACTAACTGACAAACCACTTCCCCAACTACAGGTAGCTAACTGATCAATCTCTACCACAAACTGCTAGTGTTAACTACAGGGACATGTAGTGATGAGATTAATCCAAATGCAGCATCCCTTTAAATTTCCATTTCCTAACTGGTGAATCAAGTCGCTTCAATCAGAAGCCTAGGTCCTTACTCTAACAGAAAGACCCAAACCTAACATGCCAACATAGACCCAAAACACAACTCAATCCTATCTAATTGCCAACTGGGACTCAATGGTGCAGATTAAAGGGGAACATTACAAATGGACCTTGTGTTGGTGTTTAAAAATGCAACCCAGCTAGGATTTGCAATTCTCTAACAGGTAGCCAACCTCCATTATGAAGAACAACAAAAACTAGTGGCCAACTGACAGGAAAAGGAATGGATACACATTTCCCCTGCACTTCAGGCTCTGTAAGACCTAGGGGGGTAACCCTTTAGCAATATCAAACAATCTAGACACACAAGTAACAGGATATTGCTTAACAGATTATGCTCTCACAGAAATATGCTGAGAAACCTAAAATATCACTTAATATTGGCAAAATATTGAATGAATTTCATCAACAAGCATGGAGAACATGACAAACACAACTCAGCAAAACAGATTTTAAATGGTTTTTTGATTTAGAGAGTTGCGACCAAACTGAAAACAGCAGAAACATGATAATGGACCAGTGCCATAAAGATGGGCTATGGAGTCATATAACTAGCATTCCTCTTTCAGTGTTGAACATGCTGCCCATGTGGAGACTCTTCTTATTTCATCCAACTGCTCAAAAACCTCTTCCCGTGCAAATTCTGTTTCTGCCTTTTTATGTTTTCCCCTTTGCGAAAAATATGCTGCATACTTTATATTTCTTCAAATATTAAAATTTTACAATTTTAATACTTGGGCTCTAACTTTACTTTACTCTCCAGCATGTTACATTTGTTTCGGCCAATAAAATATTGAACACAGTGAATATTTACTCTCTCCATAAAAAATTCCATTATTCACTTCAAAATTAAAAAATCCCCAATGCTTTTACCCTCGAGTAAAAATTTAATATTTCCATAGGCTCACCTCCTTTCACTGTGCTTTATTATCTTTTTCCCTTTATTCAAAACATTTTCTCACACTTTTAAATGCTTGTTGGCAACATTTGAGATTTTTACCCACCACTGCCACAATTATGTTAAAATTTACTTGGCCTCACTTAGATTTTAACATATTTTTCTGTTAAATAATCTTGAACAATTTATGGGCACTTTAAATTTAAAAAATTAACCCCCTCCATTTTGAATGTTCTCACGGGTCCACCAAGGCATCTCGCGCACCTCACAAAGATATCCGTGACATCATCATAAAACTGGCGAGGTTTGCGAGAATTGCCCTAAAATTTTCTTCTTGAGCTCCCGTGCTCATTCCATGGCCGCACCTCTCCTGGCTGGCACGGGCTCCCTCACATTGCCATTGACCTTCCTCCTCTTCACTGGTCGCGAGCTCCCACTTTGCCTCTCTGTTGTGCGGTGTGCGCAAGCCTCTTCACCTTCTGTTTGACTGCGGGCTCTCCTTCTTCATTCCTCTCCATCTGGTGGTTGGTGGATGCGCATACCATGTTCCACATCTCTCGCACCATGCTTCCTCCAAACTGCTCGCACACCCCTTGCTGGTTACTCGTGCCTCTTGGTCCACCCTACAGGTTACTCACCTCACCACTACTGCAGGTCGCGCCTCTTGCTGTGCGCAGTTCCCCATCACCCCTCTTCTACACTGCTCGGGTAATGGCGACCTCCATTGTTGGCTTATGCCTATGATCTTCTCCAAACCGTGCTTCTCATGTGCGCGAGCTCTCCTCCTTGGCGCGGGTTTCTACTCTCCTCCTGCAGGCTTCCTCATTCACTGGCCAGATCCTCTCCTTACCTGCTGCGAGGATCCATTTCTTCCTTGGCACAGGCCTCTCACTCTGCTCCTATGCATGGTTCCTTAGGACTCTCTGCAGACTCCTCCTCACCACGCACCTGCTAACCGCGCCTCACATCCACTCCTGTGCTGGTTGATGCCCACCATTACTGGCGCAGGCTCCTCACTGTCAGGTCGCCCACCATTCATTGCCAGCCGCGCCTATCTCCAAAGATTCCTCCATACCTGGCGCGGGCTCCTTTAGTTCGTGCGTTGATAGATGTCCATGCCTTCCTTCACTGCTGCTCGTGCCTCCCTTCATTGGCTGGCGCACCTTTCCTCATAGAAACAGTGCACGGGCCCTGTCTATGCTTCCTCCATAGTGTGCTGGCTTCACTTCTTGATTGATCCCCTGTAAATCCCCTATCCTTCATGGTTGTCATGCCAACACCAACATGGAGTTTAGGAAAAAACAAATCACATGCCATATATGTTGCCTCGATTCCTTCTCAAATTTCTTTAGTCATCACTCAAACTGTCAATAGCTGAAAAGCATGCTTGATCTTCATATTTTGCCAATGTATGGGGATTTCTTTCATGAAGCACAGAACATTGTTCTCCTCATTTCATTCCTTGGATTCAAGCAAGATTACACCTTATTATTTGAAAACACAGTCGACACTGTCGTTGAAACAAATGACTTAAAATAGTACCTTCAATGCCAATGCCCGTTTCATGTGCTTAGCTTCTAAAGAAATTTGTTTATTTGGCTGTATCAATTAGAGCTTTGTTGTATCTCCATCAGGTGAGCAACATTCGTGAAGTAATTGCCATATTGCAACAATTCCAATTTCACAATTGTGCAAAACATGTCAGGCCCCAGGTGGCCTGACTAAAAAAAAATTTCGTTTTGAAACAAACTTCACTCTCAAATGACTTGGCACTGCGTTTTGAATGGACATGAAGTGAAATGATAAACTGGGTCGCTATTAAATTCAGGTTTTTGGCACTTTTGCAAAATGGTCAAAATGGTCAAGAATCAATCTGGGAAACTAGTCAAACAACCTTCGGGAGACATGAAAACTTGCAAACATATAGTCATTTGACCCAAAAGTACAGTGCAAAAGACGGCTCAGAGAAACAGATCACGAGAAACTGGATATTAATCGGAAAAGTTGATCAGTTGAACTATTCTGAACCAACAACCGTTCTGCACCAATTAAAACTGATCCAACTGCCCATTTGAAAAAAATAGCAAATCAACTCTTGGCGATCTGTCGTCAGACACAGTGAAACATTAAGATACCTTGAGCATGTGTGCAAAAGGAATTTCCTTGAAACATCACCGATCAAAAGATACTGACGGTTGAAGTTGGCCTCTCAGAAAGGCTGTCAGGAATGCAGCTGCAAAACAGAACAAACTGCATTTGGTTTCGATCTGCTAAAAATAGCAAATCAGATTATGAGGTTTTGGAAACTGACACCCAAGATCATTTTGATATGGGGAATATGGAACAACATTCATTTTGTCATGACAGTGAACTAGTTGCGAAAACCAAGCTCAAACAGGAAGCAACTTTGTAGAACTGAACATCTGCAAACAGCAGAACAGTGCAAAAACCCTCCAGCTTCACTTTTCGAAACGCTGTCAGAACTTATCACTGGAAGTTGAAAATTGACATGCCTGCTCACATAGGTCAACTGAATATGTCTGCAACTGGGTTTTGCACGATAATCAACAGGCTTTAAATTATAAGCCTCCAAAGCGAGTCAATCAGGACTGATTCTTCAGGTGCATTTATGAAAGTGCAGAAGCAAAATTTTGAAATAGGCATCTCAAATTTGCAAAATTTGTGAGTGCCATCACCTTGCAGTTAGGAATGGTTAGATGGACATGATTAAGAAATTTATCACACAAATTTAAAGCTTTTTTGCAGTGTTCCCCCAGGATGCATCCCCCATATTGCTCAGGCATTTTGGATGTGGGGATGGGGACAGAATGTTCCCCACCCTCGCACCCCATTTCAGATTACTTTTGAAAAATGAGGATGCCCCCTCTGCAAAGGGAACATCCCATGGGCACATCCCTCATTTGGATACACCAAGGAAGTGCCAAGCTGCCTTAGGGACATCTGAACATCCCTTGCATAGTCACTATTTAAAATGAACTATTAAAAAAAGTCACACATTTTGCTTCATTAATTCATTTTGCTCACTTGCAGATAGAGTTAATGTTCAAAATGCAAAGAACAACAGATAAGCGAAAGGAGTTACAATGCATATTGTTGAGGAGAACAATGGCCATTAACCCTCGCTTTGCTCACTTTCATGATATTATTGCCTATTCACTATTAAAGGAGAAGAAAGGATCGGTCAATAAGCAGGTATCCAAGGTACTGCCATGGAATACATTATACTGACTAGAATGGTCCACTAAAAAGAGATAGGGTATTCGTTGTAAAAAGCCATTCGAAAAACCTGCTCAAATATTTAAAATATATCATTTTTATGCCCCTATGGTGGCCGGCAATCAATAAGCACAATGTGTTTATTTGATTCGTAATCTCATGTGTCCATTAGCATGAAACTATTGTGACTCCATTTACAAACATTATATTAGCATTTTTACAACCTTATAAAATTTATATTAATTTAATATTAAATTATTCTAGGGTTAAATTTCATAGGTATAATAAATTACATTATGCATCAAATATGTTAGAATCTCATATGAACTTTAGTGATAGCAAGCTTCAATATCTACGTTTTGAAAAACCTGCTTAAATATTTAAAATATATCATTTTTATGCCTCTATGGTGGGCAATCAATAGGCACAAAATGTTTATTTGATTCGTAATCTCACGTGCACATTAGCATGAAACTATTGTGATTCTATTTACACAAGGGACATTACATAAGCATTTTTTAAAAGCTTATAAAATTTATATTAAATTATTCTAGGGTTAAATTGCATAGGTATAATAGATTATATTACACATCAAATGTGTTGGAATCTCATATGAACTTTAGTGATAGCAAGCTTCAATATCTATGTTTCTAATGCACAAGATTTTAAATTATATATATATAGCTGTCCCCAAATTTTTGAAAAACTTTGCCATCCCCAAAAATGCATCCTCACATCCCCACTCCCCACCCGTGTCATCTCGAAAGCTCAGAGAAACATTTTTTTTTGTGGTACAAGATAGAAAAGGGTTAGAGTAGGCTCAGGATTTGTGGGAGAGTACCTAGAAGAAGCATGAAAATTTCATTTGTAGAAAACAGTTCAGTAGTGTTATTGACTTTGACAGGCTGCATTATGAGAAAACTAATCTTATTTGAGATGGGTGATGTTAGTTTTTAGGATCAGAATTAACATAAAGCAGAAAATACAACACATGAACAATAAACACAGCACTTTTACCCTGGGAAAACCCTCCTACTCGAGGGAGAAAAACCCAGCAAAGAATATCTCTTATATATCAAATAAAAGGAGCAGAAATCTGCTTACAACTCAGACCCAACACAAGGCCAAATAATAGCACCTCTCCTAGATGCAAAGATACACATGAATGTGATTCTCCTTGAATTAGATCTGCTGCTAACGAATGATGATCTGCTGATGCAAGGAGACCTTCTGCTCTGTAGAAATGTGAATTATGATGAATGAACTTGATGATAAATGAATGAACACCACCTTGTATATATACCAAACTAGGCAACCTTTCATCTAGGTCGGCCTCTTTGATTTAAATATAAAATATAAAATATCATTTGTTAACAAGGCCAACCTGCCTTGATAATTATTTATTATCTCAATTTTTTTGTACTTAGGAGGAAAATAGCTCTCTAAGCTACCAAACACTAACAGGTGAGAATACAAATTGAATATATGACTAACCCTTACCCTTTGGAAAATCATTGTTGGTGTTTGCTTCATGGGCAGAAATTTCACATTTAAGGGAAGAAATGTCTTCTTGTCAAATTTAAAAGGTAAGATCAAAAACCAGAAGTTCATCTTGAAGAGTTAGATGGCATAGAAAAGGTAATCAATTACCACTATTATGTTAAGGCAGGACATCAAAAGGTACAAACAATAATGAGAATAAAATGAATGTTGATGGTATGATCTATATTAGTTTTTTAATCCACTGGTGGGTTATGTATAAACAACCAACAATTATACCTAATGGGAATTATTTTTCATTCATGAAGCTTCACATGGACTCTTTACTATAAAAAAACCTCTATGCATCTCTCCATGGATCTTACCCCGTGTATTTCATCTTTGAAGATAGTGACCATCAAATATATCAATCCTTAACTTAAAACTCTATTTTGTACCTTCATATAGCAACCATCAAGTTTGGCTAACTATACACCTAAAAGACATTCATTTTCTCTAGCTCATGACTTGACTTATGTTTATACTTTACAGCGCAGATCTTTCTTGATATTCCCTTTTCCAAATATATTGCCATGCTATGGTATCCTCCACACTTTCCCAATAAATTGTTTTTTAAAGTCAAATTTAGTAACACTTGAACTCAAAATGAATACCATTGTTTTTTAAGAGTATTTGTTCATATTCTTTCCTCTATTTAAGATACTCAAAGAGACACAGGATCATGACCACATAAAACAAAGAACTCCAGAATAACCACAAACTAATGTCAAGTGATGTCTTTGTTATTGATAGCAAGAAAAATGAAACATTAATCCAGTTTGATTCCTAAAGTAGAAAGCATACAGGCCAATGTAGGGATGATCATCTAAATTTTTGAATGGGTTCAATTTATAGAATTTGAGGACTACTTAACCATACAAAATGGCCGGAAGCAGCTAATAGTCATTCCTAAGCAGAAAACACATGCATCTCTAATCATCATGCTGAACATAAAAGATAGCGGCAATGTCTATTGAAGAGAAAACATGGAACAGTAATCAAATAGGTCAAAAATAACAGAATTACAGGACTTAGGATAGCTGGTAAAAACATGGGGTAGAAAGAGACTTTTCGGAAGAAAATTTGTGCAATTATATACAGAAAGTAACAAGTTTTGATGAAAAAAATCATTAAGAACAATTTACATTGATTGTCACTGGAAAGGATACTGCTTGGTAATTTTCCCTTATAGGATTTTAATTTGTTTTGTGTGTATTATTGTAAAGAACAACTTTACTTCTGTGAACCTTTTGTTGGTAAGAAATTTAGATAATCCTATAGTCATCAAGATATAGCATACCCTGACCATTGACAAAATGAATTAAAGTTGACCAATCACTTGAACAAATGAAACACAAAAGCAGATCATATTAAGTGTGAAGTATTTTTCCTACAATTGAATTCACCTTTTTCTCTATAAAAACTAAAGCATCCACATCCAATAAAATACACTTAAGGATATGAGTTTGCAAGAAATACTATAAAGCTATGGTTGCATGCTTTCTTTTAAAAAATTTAATCTAGTAAGAGTATCACCGCAACAAGTTCGATGAACTTCTGACAATGAAGAAGAAAGTAAATGGTTGACATGTTGTCCTGCATCACAAAGTCATCCAAAACAAAAACACACCAGCATCAAAATTGACTTCTAAAGAAATGATTTTCATAAAGCTAAAACCTAATACCTTTAACTTAAATATATATTAGAATAATGTAGCAAATCCCAACGGTAACTAACAATGCATGCAAGTTCAACATTCCAAATAAGAACAAAAAAAGGATTTACCAGAAAAAAGGGTAATGCAAAACAAACCCATAGAAACCTTGAAGGTGACTCATTTTATTCAATATATATCATTAAGCTTGGTAAGTACCCATTTTGCAATCAAGATTAGAAAACACCTAGCTATCAAATACCAGATAACGTTTGAGCTCCCAGCCTGTTTAAGTAGCCTAAATCCACAAGATTGATGGACTAGAAACCAAAGTTTGTTATGCCCTTAATTCTTAAGTGTGCATAGAGTTATGAGTAGTTGTCTTGTGGCTACCTTAACTCTTATTTAAATTAAGTCTTATATAAGTAGTTAAGTCAGCCTGGATGACATTAGAGGCATAAGCAGAATATAAAAAGACATTAATGGTTAGCTTATGATCGTCATATTGTAAATTGTATTTTCAGTGGAAATATTTGGAGGTTTGTCCCCTCATAGTGGCTTATTATTCCCAAATATTTGTAGCATTTTTCCTATTATATTATTCATTTATGCAAGTTATTTCATGGCACCCAAAAGACAAGAAACAAAGGCATATATTCTAAAGTGTGCATAGGGTTATGAGTAGTTGTCTTGTGGCTACCTTAACTCTTAATTAAGTTATTTGATGATGATCAATAAAATAGTCTTATATAGGTAGTTAAGTTGCCCTAGATGGCATCAAAGACATAAGTAGGGTATATAAAGAAGCTAGTGGTTAGTTTATGATCATCATATTGTACATTGTGTTCTCATTGAAAATATTTGGAGGTTTTCCTCATCGAAGTATTTGTAACATATTTCCTATTATATTCTTCCCTTGTGCAAGTTATTTCATTACAAGTGGTATTAGAGCATGATCATGGCACCCAAGAGACAATAAACAAGGTGAACTTTTTTGATTCAGCAGGTCACATTGTGAAGTGCATATCTACCTCAATTTGGTGATCTTATTCCTAATTTTTGGAATCTTTTGCAAAAACAAATTGAAGCTGCTAAAATCCAATTTGAGGTCAATTGTAGCAGATTTGAAGGAGTTATCACAAGATTACGGTTTCCACCAACTTTACTCCCAAGGTTGCAAATCAATAAAAAAAAAATCAATTTCGGAATGTTGAACAAGGGTGCATTGATACACCCATAGAAGCAGAAATCTTATAAAAATCGGATTAATCATGATTTTTTAAAAATCAGTCCCAATGGAGATTTTTTCCCAAAAAATCACGGAACCTGTAAAAACCGTTGACCACTAGTCAACGATTTTTTGGCATTTAAATCACATGAAAATCGTGTTGGAAATCGCATTCAAAACTAGGAAAAATTGCATCAAATTTTCCCACGAACCGTGAACCCATGAAACCCTAAAAAAACGAGCAAGAAAATTATAAAGTCTCAATCGTGCAATGTTTTTCGGCAACGACTACACATGCCTTTGGCTGGGACGTGAAAAAAACTATGTTACCGAGTTCACACCTGTGAAGCCCGGGTACAATTCGGGTTTAATCTGGGTTTGGAATTCGGGTCCGGTTCGGGTCAAATGCGCCCTAGGTTCAGATTTCTCACTGTGGGTTCGACCAGGATTCGAAACCCTGACTATGGGTCCGGCCAGGGTCCGTTTTTCGAATGCGGGTAGAATTTGTGCCCAGGCAGACTTTTTCAACGTGCTTTTGCAATTTTTAATTATTTTTTTGACTTTTTGTTGACTTTTAAAGACTATTTTATTCCCTCTAACCCTAATATTTGCCTCTAACACATGAAATAGGTACGTGTTGTCTTCGTGTGTAGCTGTGTTGAGATAAATTTCAATTGAATAACATTAAAAAAAAAAAATTATAGCTGCGTGAATTGTGGTTAGACCAAAGTAAATCAATTTCTTGCATTTATTTAGTTCATAAGCATTTTGTCAAACATTTGTCAAAAATACAAAAAAATCAGTTAGGGATATTTTACTGGTATCTGAGTTAGTTTTCCTACCAGCCTGTTGGGTCTCTTACAGATTGATGCAGAAATACACTCCATATGCATCCAAGTGATAGAATAAACAAGTGCTATCAAATAGAACTCAAAAGGCCACAATTTCAAAGTTTGGAAAATACAGAAGGATTTCCATTGGCAGATTTGGCAGTAGAAGAAATTATGGCAAACAAAGATAAAAGAAATTCACATGAGGACATTAATATAGAGCAGCAACTAAATGCACTTCACAGGGATAGCAGCAGTTGACCAAGTTATTGACACAAATGTTGAAAATATGAACAGTGATGCAATTAACTCTGCAAATAACAGCAATAATAATAATACCAGAACAATAATAGGATCAGTAACTAGACCCCTGATGCCTGAATTTTGGATAGAGCAGAAGACCTAGATGGTCATAGGGACAGAAGAATGTAGGACAGAGCTTTTTGGACTACCTAAATGAGTATAGATCTCTAAGGAATAATCTCATGAAACAGTGTCTCTTACAAATTTTTGCCAATTGAAGCTAAGAAACAGACCCAAGAAAGAGAGAGGAACCTACAGCTAGGACTTACAATGAAGGTTAGGCAAGTTGTGCATACCTAGTTTTGACAGCTCAAACAAATGCACAACACATTCTTAGATCCAAAATTTGGATACATACTTCTCCTCAAATCCTATGTTTGAAGAGGAAGCGATAAAATATGCCAAATGAATCTATATCATGACATTTGAGTATAAAGTGGTGGTGTAATTTTGCTATGTTATTTGACTATTAATATGGTGGTGTATTATGACTTAATTACTGCTGCAAATATGTATATATTTCTGATTTTTATATGTTTTTGTATTACCGAACCCAACCCCCAAAAAAAAAAAATACCGAACAGGCGAACCGGGTTCTCAAACCCAAAACCGAACCTGTAACTTCAGAAAAAAAGTCAAAAAGAAGCTCAAACTTGCATGGAGTCATCAGGAGGTAATGCTTCAAGTAATCAAATTTTTCTTCATTTGATTCAATGTATAATCTTTTGTTCATGCTCAGTATGGTGCACAATCTTTTGGGTATTTAATATTTATTATTTATATCTTCATAATGTTGTGGACTTTTTGTTATTCCTAGGAATGGTTACTTATCTTAAGAACATAATCACTTTAATGAGCAAAATGTGTTTGTTAATTTAGGATTCTAAAGTGTAGGCTTTCCACTAATGTTTAAAATGAAAAAGGTTGTGATACTTTCATTAGTGGTAGAATTTACATTTGCCAATAGTAGCAATGTAAGGTATACTCAAAACACTAGTATTAAGCATGAATTAAAAGTTAATGCATAGTTATAACTATTTTTGACTCATTCACAATTTTTTGTTAGTATGTTTCCATTTTCCTTTGGTTTATATGGAGATTCTTGTGACTCTAATAATTAAGCTACAATATATGGTGAGTAATGACAATCAAAGCTATAACAAATAAAAGAATGCCTGAATATGTAACATCCTCACTGGCATTCAATACTGAGAAAAAAGAAAATCACATTTCTGGTTTATATATACCTGCTCCAGTGACCTGTTACGGAAAAATTAGTACTGTCAGTTACGACAAGTAGCGATTAACCAACATATTCATCATTTATATATCTAAATACAATTTGTGGTTGATTACAAGTATCAGTGGCATTTCTTTATAGCTCCTCCATTGATCCATATTATTGTCACACCATGCAAACATTGTCCAGTAAAGTCTGTTTTTAAAGAACCTCTTTTGTATTAAAAAGTGTAGAATGTCGATTATTAATTTGTGTTTTTGGCAGTGTTCTACGAGGACACGTTTCCCCCCTTTTTTTGCAAGTTTCCGAAATGGGGACGTTTAGGGGACGGGGAAACGGGTACTTGGCGTTTCCCGCCGTCCCGCCACCACCACCGATACTCCGCCGGAGACGGGGAAACGTCTCCACGTTTCCTAGGAGACATGGAGACGTGGAGACGTCTCCAAGTTTCCTTGGGAGACGTCTCCAAGTCTCCAAGTTTCCTAAGGAAATGCCTAGACGTTTCTCGGGAGACGAGGAGACGCCTGGCCGTTTCCCGTCGAACCCACGTCCATGGGGACGTAAAACTTGAAAAATAATTATAAAATCAAATTTTTAAGTGCTTTATGGTTACCCTAATTTGGCGTGGGCCGCACCCCTTCCTCCAAAACAACACAAAACAATGTTCCTTTATCATTTCAGTCACATTTTAATTGACTGATTTTTTTTGCAGCCAGCTGAAGAGGAGAAAAAACAGTTCAAAAACTTGAAGAATTCTGATTGAAGGAGTGAAAAGAGTGATTGCAAGTGTTATAGGAGTGAGGAGGAGCAAGAAAAAGAGGAGGAAGAGGATTCTATTGCATTTTGAAGAGATTTATCAAGCACAAGGTAGGGTTTTTGAAGTCTTTTTTCAGATTTCATGTTGTTTTTGTTTTATTTTATGAGTTTAAACTTGTTTTTTTTTTTCTTATTCATTTCAAAGACTCAAAACCAGATTTGATGTTGAATCTGAGATGAACATCAAATTGATTTTGAGATGAATAAGAATTTTTTTTTTTAAAAACAAGTTTAGTATTAAATTTTTAAAATAAAAAACTTGATGTTGAATCTTGAGGGCAAAATGATGAATGATTCATTCATCTTCATCATTTTGCCCTCAAGATTCAACATCAAATTTTATAAAATATAAATTGTAAATTTTGTTAAATTTGTTTTCAAAATTAAAATTTTAAATTTGTATTTCAATTTGTTAAACTAGGCTGATTTTATTTTAATTTTGTGAAATGCAGTCACTTTCACAATGAGCAATAACATGAGTGGTGATGACATGGAAATCCATTCTCATAGTGAACATGATTCAGATTTTGAACCTGAGAATGAGGGGGATGACAATGGAGTTGATCTTGCAGCCCATTCTAGTTCCATGGCGAGTGCACCAGCTAGTACAGGTTGCCCTTCAGAGTTGTTGGCAGAGTATGCTAGGGGTCCTTTTGATCCTAAGTCTCCTCTCAAACAGTTTGCTTCAAGAATACAAGGCACATCACGTGCAGGTGGGGGAACAAGGAAGTGGAAGTGCCACATTTTTCAGGCTGAATGGTTTGGTAGCATCACTAGAGTGAATGCACACTTTTTTTTTGGACAGGAAAAGGTGTGGAGCCTTGTAATTTTCTTAAGGAAACTAAAAATATACGTTATAGAATTGAGTTTAATAGGCTTTGGGGTGTTCCAGATGACACAAATATTACAACCCCTACTACTTTGTCTGCTAGAGCAGCCCTTCAACACATCCATGATCCGCCACATACTTCTCCTCATGCTTCACAGATGGGAGGAATGATGTTTGGATCTCCATCCTCTTCCACTACTAGTGCCGCTAGGGGGATAGCTGCAGGGAAACGCAAGTTGCAGACATCGCAGAGTAACCCCATTGCTGATATGTTTAATGTGCACCTGAGAGATGAGATAGATGAATCCATTGGCAAGTTCTTTTTTGCCAATGGCATTCCATTTCATGTTACACGGTCTCCTTATTATAGGGAGATGATGGCTATGGTGGCGAAGGGAGGAACATCATATGTGCCACCAGGTGAGACGAAAATGAGGACTTCGATCTTGGATAAGTGCTATTCCAAGATCAATATTTTGATGGAGAAGATGAAAGCATGTTGGGTGGCATCTGGGTGCAGCATAGTTATGGATGGGTGGACGGACATTAGCCATCGTCCACTCATCAACATCATGGTCACATGTGCAGAGGGCCCATACTTCCTTAGAGCAGTTGATTGTACAGGGCATCGCAAAGATGTTGATTTTTAGTTTCAGGTCCTCAGGGAGGCTATTGAGGAGATTGGGCCACAAAATGTGGTCCAAGTAGTCACAGATGCAGCCCATGTGTGTAGAGCAGCAGGGAAACTCATTGAGGCAGCCTATCGGCATATTTGGTGGACCCCATGTTGTGTGCATGCCATGAACAATGCACTCAAGGACATGGGTAAGATTGATTGGATTAGAGGAGTGGTCACCGATGCGAGAGATGTGCAGATGTTTATCTGCAACCACCACACTTCACATGCACTCTTCAGGACCTTCGCAAAGAAGCAGTTCTTGAAACCGGTGGAGACCCGATATGCATCATATTTCATTCTCTTGGAGAGAATGATTGAGTTGCAAGAGGCATTGCAACTCATGGTTATGACTAATGATTGGAATAGGTGGGCCAAGGCCAAGACAACGCAAGGGAGAAGGGTGAAGGAGATAGTGAAGAGTGATGTGTTTTAGACTGATGCGAAATACATTATTTCCATCATTTCTCCAGTATTCCAGGTTATTAGATATGGGGATGGGGATGCACCTAACCTTGGAGAGGTGTATGAGTGCATCGACTCTATGCTTGACTAGATGAGGGTTGTTGTGCGCATGAAGGACCCCTCTCTAGCATTCTACAATGACCACATCTGACCAATCATTCAGTGCAAATGGGACAAGTTGAACACTCCTTTGCATATGGCTTCCTTTGCCTTGAATCCTAAGTGGTACAAGGTTAGATCGGGTAGAGTGACACCGCTTCGAGATGATGAGGTGAAGGCGGGTTTCTTTAGGTGCATAGAGCAGATGTATGATTCTAGAGATACCGGCACAATTCGCACTGAGTGGACCAAATTTGCCACTCTTAGAGGCTATTCAGATGCGGCAAAGATGGATATAGAAACTATGGCACAGGAGGACCCACTTTTGTGGTGGAATTGTCATGGTACAAAATCTTTGACCACCACTCTAGCTATCCGTCTGTTATCCCAAGTTTCCAGTTCTTCAGCTGCTGAGAGGAACTGGTCTACATATAGCTTCATCCACTCTCTTAAGAGGAACAGACTTACCTCTAAGAGAGCAGAGAAGCTTGTGGTTGTACACAGTGCTTTGCGTCTCATAGACCGCAAGACACTTGGGTACAAGGAGAGTTCAGCGGCACGATGGGATATCGAGCCAGAGGAGACTTCACAGATTGATGAGGATGATCCTACCACTTCAGATGCAGGGTTGGTTGGTGTGAGCTTGAGGGATCTTGACCTTGTGGAGTCCAGCAGTTCAAGTGATGAGGAGTTTGCACTTGCAAATGATTAGAGGCCTCCCTTCACTACATTTTGAGTTTTGACATTTTGGCATTTTGTCTTTTGTAATGCTACTCATTGTAATGATGAATCATGTAATCATCTTTATAGACTTTGTGATATGAATTATAATAGAAATCTCCAATTTGACAATTTCATTTGCCAAATTTTATTTAGCAATTAGCATTCAAGAAATCATCGTATTTAGATTTAGTAATTCAAATTTTAGTATTTACTATGTTATAATTTTACTAATTTCCTATAGTTTCATTTGAAATGTAATTCTTACATTGTTATATTGTTATACATATTTTCATAACTAGTTTTTCAAGTACTATAAGTATATGTATAACTATATCAATACCACCACCCCGCCACCCCCCCACCACCGTCCCCTCGCCGTCCCCAAACTTAGGCCCTTTGTCCCCCCCTCCCGGAAACCCGTCCCGCACGTTTCCCCGTCCCCCCGTCCCCCCGTCCCCAACGCCCGTGGAACACTAGTTTTTGGGAAGTATCAATTATTCATGTTAAGCCATGGTCAAAGCTTATAGAGATGTACATTTAACAAGACTGTTTAACTTTACAGTTATTTGCACATACAAAATAATCAGCAGGCTACATAACCAATTGGGATTGCTTTGATGAATAAACAGCTATGATGTTGATGGAGTTGCATATTGAATATAAACTTGAAAAAACAAAACACCTTGCTATAATGCAGGATTGATAGTTTGAGAATAAGATCATTTATTAAACAGATCACTATAAATACCTAAACCTGTGAAAAGAAACCATAGCCTATAATTTAGCATTCATGTCTCTCACCAATTTCACTTATCTCTAAAAGGTGCTTCAAAACACATTTTATTTCTATTCTTTTGGATGCTATTTTTAGCTTTTGAACTAGTCTACATCTTTAAGCTGCCTTTGATTGGTAGGTTCCATCATTTTTTTTCCCTGCCCTAAACATCCTATTTCTTTTGATTAAGCTACATTTTCTCTTATTAGTCAGGTCTATTTGGCAGTGGTCTGATCCTGGTGATTTAAGAACATTTTATTCGATTTCATAATCTTGGGTTAGCCAAGAATATTCTAAAATATGATGCTCCAGACTTATGCAATCAGCTTTTGTTCCTTTTTCTGCAGTTATACTCGGTAATTGGGTTCAGCATCCCAAAGTCACTTTGCAGAGAGGAAATCTCTAAATGACTAGAAGAGTTTGATCTTCAACCTGTTTTGTCACTAGTTAAACTCATGTTGAAGCCCTATACTAGAATCAAACCTTCATCATTTCCTCTCACAGAAGTTCACGAATTCCTCCCACAGCTGTCTTCTGAAAGTTCTCTTGAATGGAAGTTCACTGGAAGTGTTTGTTGTTTCCTTTTGGTGTTCTTCACTACAAGTGTCAATATAATGTACCATTCTAAAGTCTTGAATAAGATTTGTTTTTGTATACATGTTAATGTTTCCACAGCATTGTAGTTGTTCACTTCTCTGTTCATATTTTCTGCTTCAGTGATATTCTCTATTTGCTTCAGTGGTCTGAAAATTAACAGTTATATGTTGTTTGGCCATAATTAGGTTAGTTACTAGCAATTTGTCACCATTTGTTACCCAGTCGTTAGTTTTATCATTAAAATAAAAGCTATAAACTTTTTAATCGCTGAACCAAAGCCATTATTTCATCTTTTTATTTGAGGTCTAGCCTATCGCCACATTCAATCATTGATGATTTCAATGCCTAAACAAGCTTTCTCAAATTCTTGCACCCTTTTTGAAGCTTTGTAAAATTGATCTAATAGAAGCCTCAATATGTGAAGGGTCTGTTTGTTTGGACTTCATGTTTGACTATGTTTGGTTGCCTACTCCTACCCATTTTGTATTATGCCATTTGGCCTTATAAATACTTCACCCTTGAAAAAGAAATCACCTACATAAATACTTCAACTTCATGGATGCTCGCAATATAATATTCTAAATAAATCCAAATCCAAATTCAAGAAGTACGAGAAGTCCTCTACACTAAGTTATCTTTGTTTTACATATTCAAAGTGGGAAACTGGTACCAGTTCTGTGCATATTAATTAAATTTGCCACAGGCCTAGCATTCACAAAACATGTATGAAGACTGAAATCAATTATATTACACTAGACCAGCCTCATTCTGATGATTTCTCCAGGCAGCAGATCACTCAGATAACACAAACCTTTCTCCCTTTTTTTATTAAGCAGCAGCTGGTTAATCAGTTTTCAGCTTCCAAACATGACACATAACTCTTTCATGTGATCTTTGTCAGGGATTAGTGACATATCTTTTTGGGGGGCTTGTAGAGGTTTGAACAAGGCTTGTAGAGGTTTGAACAAAACTTTACACATATTTAGAGAATTAAACTGAAATTTGCAATTTTTACCCAAAAATTAAATTCATTCTTTAGAACTTTCTTGTGGCCTTTGATGTCAAAACAATACTATAAAATCATTTGGATGATGTAGCTCCAACCATGAAAGACTAAATTAAGATGCTTTTGCAGATTTGATCATAATGCCACGTCAAAAAGACTTTGTGTGGACACATTGCACATCAGTCTCAAGTACAAGTAAGGTTAAATACAACTAGTGTCTGAATGATATCACCAGTGGAATTTATCGCTTCAAATGGCATTTGGTAAAGGAGGCAAGAAATAACACCACTGCTTGTCCAAAATTCCCTGCAAATGTCACATATCAAGCAAAACAAGCTCTTCAAGCAATTTCTAACGCAAAAAAGGCTAAAACCGGGATTGAAATAGATTTTCATTCTATAGATGCTAGGAGGAATCAATTGGATGAAGAATATGGTGCACATGAGTTTTTCAAGGAATCTAGATCAACAGCACGTGACCCAAACACAGGTGGAGGAAATATTAATTCTTTCTTCACACCTCGTACTACACCAATCGCATACCACTTTGGAGAGGACAAGATGGAGGAAGAATGTCCATGAAGAAGCAAATAAGGCAATTGCAAATTTTTGGTACTATTCTAGCTTGTCATTCCATGTTGCTAGGTCTCCATACTGGCAAGGTATGATGGATGCTATTGCAACTGCATGCTTTGGGTTTCAAGCCCCATCTTACAAGACTTGAGGGTTGGTATGCTCAATGATGCAATACAGGATATTAAGGATGTTATGAGCATCAACTAGAGTGGGTTAATATTGGTTGCACCATAAATTCAGATAGATGGACAGATAGAAGGAATCAAACCCTCATCAACTTCCTCGTCTCTTGTGATATTGGCATGATATTTTTGAATTTTGTTGATGCATCAGATACAATCAAATCCACGACTGCATTATTCAAGATGTTTGACCTAGTGGTCAAAGATGTAGGGCCAAAAAATGTGGTTCAATTTATTACAGACAATGTTGCTACTGGGAGACTCCTAACGAGCAAATACCCCTCTATATTTTTACCCCATGTGCAGCACATTGCCTTGATCTAACCCTAGAGGACGTTGGAAGACTACAATGGGTTAAGGAGGTATTGCAAAAAGGCTCACACAATTACCAAATTCATCTATAATCACATGAGGGCTTTATGTATGATGCCCTCTTTCACAAAGGGCAAGGAGCTAGTTCGACTAGGGGTGACAAGATTTGCAACACAATTCCTTGCACTACAAACTCTTTGCTAGCAAAAAAAGAATTTGACACAAATGTTTGTTTCAAACGAATGGATGAAGCCTAGCTTCACAAATCAAGTAGATGGCATAGCAGTGGTAAGAGGACATTTATTCTACTAGTTTTTGGAATGCGGTTGAACAAGTTGTAGAATTTTCAGAGCCTTTGGTAAAAGTCTTGAGACTAGTGGATGGGGTTAAATCTCCCTTAGGATATATGTATGAGGCCAAGGAGGTAATGAGGGGTAGGATGGAAAATAAAAAGGATAAGTCTACGCCATTATGGGACATAATTGATAGAAGATGGGATCGACAGATGCACTCTCCTCTCTGTGCTACAGGATACTATCTCAATCCAACGTTGTTCTATAACTCTTCATTCAAACATGATGATGTTGAGGTCACACATGTCTTGTTCATATGCATGGAGAAAATGTTTCCTACCTCGGAAACATTGTAGGGAGCTATGGTAGAGTTGCCAATGTACAAGCAAGCAAAGGGTTTTCTCTCATCTAAGGTTGTCGTGGAAGGCAAGAAGACCTTCAAACTAGGTAGACTTTATAAACTTTTGACAGTCTCTCTATTTTGTGGATATGTACATTAAATGTGTTAAGATTTTAAAATATTCTTACATGATATCATCTCCATATAACGCATTTTTCAATGCAATGGTGGGATTTTTTTGGTTACAAAACCAAAAATATTAGATGGATGGTGAGATGCATTTTAATCCAACCATGCAATTCATCCGCTTGTGAGCGTACTTGGAATGTTTTTGAACACACATACATTCCAAAAAACGTGTAATGTCCCCATTTTTAGCACTACACTTTCCAGTGACGGTTAGCCTATTCCCGGGTGCCCGTAGGCTAGTCAGAGGCGGTATTAGGGTTTCCAACTGCTTGGAGGTTTCTTTTGAGTATTCAGGGGTTCGCATGTTGGAGTTTTGCAGATTGGTTGCGGGTTTCTTTCTAGTTTTTCAAAGAGCTTTGCAGTGGTATGGCATGCAACTAGATCAGAGAACTTTTTTGGACTTACTATTTTTAGTAAGTTACGACGGCTGCATGTTGAAGTTTTACAGTTCGGATTCTGGATTCTTTCTGGGTTTTAGCTTCGCAACGGTATAGCATGCAAATTGATCTGAGCAACTTTTTGAATTTACTATTTTTAGTAAATTCTATTTCTGGCAGTGGTCCTGTTAGCATCAGAACAGTAAGTTTTCCTCTTCAAGTCGTTCAGTTGGTAACGTTGATTTTGGCTTTATGGAGAATTTGTTGGTGGATATTGAATTAATTAAGTTGCTAAGGTTATATTTTAATTTTACGACTCCTTCGCCTAATATTATAACCTTAAGTTGTTTTGAAAAGGGGATATGAAGAGTGGACGCCTCATCAAGAGGTTAAGTGAAATATTTCTAAGATTGATAAAGTATGATTTCGAGAAGTGGGACGCCAACTTTGAGGAGAGCATTATTTGGTTTAAAAGAATTATTTCATCTTGAAAAAGGACGCCATTTTGGAGGATGTGTTGAAGTCAAGTCAAACCCTAAAGTCTTTGGAGGATGGGCGTTCCTTCTAGAATCTACTAGAGATTTCTTCTTGAGTCTATATAAGGAGGCTTCTATTCTTCATTTTGGTATCTCTTGTCTACTATACTGTTATGCTAACAGAATGGTGAGTGAGTTGCTTCAAGGAATGCATACCTCCTAGCTTGGGCTTAGTTCTTGCTTGAAAGATAGCAACTACTGAGAGAGTTGAATGTTTCTTGCTCAAAGAGATAGATTGAGACTTTGTAAGGGAGTTTTGTGAGGTTTTGTTGGTTTTTTGAGTTTGTTGGTTATGTATTGCTGCAGGTCGATTTTGCTCATAAGTCAAAGAGTAAATTTTGTGTTGTTTTGGGTAGTGGCCAAATGTGTTTTGCTGGTTGGGGCGACCCTTTATGCTGATTTCCAGATTTTATTGCCAAGAGTTTGATTTTATATCAAAAAATCGCCCTTCCTTGAGGGTCGTACCTTTCTGGGGGCTGCATTGGGTTTTGTGCTAAATAAAATGAGGCATTTTGATGTGGTTTAGACATTGGGATTTGGGTACCATCTTTATTAGAGGCATTTGCAGTTTATTTCAGGTATTTTGGATGAGTTTGGAGTGAGTTACATGCTTTTGAGTGAATTTTTGTGTTGTTGGTCTGCAATTCCTAGTTGCTGGTCTGTCATATCAATTTGTAGAAGTTGGTCTTTTGAGTTGGGTTTTGTGTGGAGTGAGTCATTTGGTGATAGGAGTGATACATTCTTATTTGCAGCATTGAAATCTCTTCAATACAGAGCTATTTGCAAGAAATTATATTTCATTGTAAGGCTGCATAGTAGTACTATCAGCTATCTTCTCTTCTTGCTGAGTTTCATTGTAGTTCCCACGATTGTGGAAGAGACTGGTCTGCTCCAATCTTTTTTTATTGCATTTACTTTCTTGTATTGCTCGTTGAACAAGCGGAAGGGGTCGGCAAACCGCCCATTTACTTTCAGCACTTGCATTGTAATCATCATATTATCGATCAGCCTAGCCGTCATCCTGCTCCCGCTGAAATACACGGTCAAGTTGCATACATTCACTTTCCAGCATTGTACTTTCATGATTTGAAGTCTAACGATCCCCAGCACCATATGCTCACACCTTGCCCAGCATTGGGATTCTAGTGTACATTGTTGGTGTAGGGTTAGATTCCTCCAGTTGATTTGGATTTGAGCTAACCTTAACGGGTGATTGTTGTATTGAGTTGCCATTTTAAAATTGAAAAAATTGGTTAGCACACTTCAGTGGTATCAGAGCCAAGATCTTGCCATCCTGTTGGGATAACAGAAAAATTAGTGTTGCCACAATGGATTTAATTAGATATGCCAAACAATTCAAGAGGCAATGTGAACATGAGGCTTCCATACCCCATGAGGAATACCAGAGCATGCCAGATGATTTCAAGAACGATGTTTCTTTTGACTGCTACTTGAGTTGTGTGATGATTGTGAATCCTGGAAAATTGGATGTGGTCAACTACATCGAGAAAATGATTAAAAGGGAAGTAGAACAAACCTTGGTTGAAGGATCAAGGAAGGAAGAAGTTCTTGTTTGTGAGTTGCAGCCCACAAGTAAGCAAGTTGAAGAGAAAAATCAGTCAACTAGCATTGAAGATGGCACAAACAAGGTGCACCTATCACCGCAAAATGATCGTGAGTTTGATGAAGATACTCTGACAGTTGAAGATTGTTTGGTAGAACTTCAAAATACTCCCGTAAACTTGCATGTGATAGGAAGTGATGAAGATCAGTTCAGTGAAAGGAACATAACAGCAGTCTTGAGTCCTAATGAAGAAAAAACCAGTGTTGTCCTTGAACCAGCTTATGATCATTATCATGGTGATGTTGTCGGTGGTGATTCCGATGTGTTTACGCCTCTTCTTGTTGAAGATTTGGTGAAGGATTATTCCCCTCATGTTGCTGTTCAAACCTCTCAAGAGTTTTCACAAAACAAATTTATGACAAGTAGCCAAGAAGACCTCTTTGGTATTCATTGGGTTGCTAATGAAGAAAGCAGCAACATACCTACTCATGATGGGTTTGTTGAAGATAAAAATGATAAAGTAATTAAAGCTAAAAATGATAAAGTAATCAAAGCAGCCAGCTTTGATGACTCTTATTTCTAGTACAATGATGATGACATAGGTGGTATTGGGTTTGATCACCAAACTAAGCTCTTGGAGGAAGCTACTAATGAAGATATCAGTTTTAGAGAAAAAGGGAGTGATTTGTTCAAAGAGTCAACACTCCAAGAAGGGTGCGAAGAACACTTTTTTGTTGATCAAAACAATCAATCCCCTAGCACTTGGGATCCAGGTGTGAAGGCATTTAGTGATGACAAAGAAAACGGTGTGGGATGAGTTCCCCTTTGATCCCGATGAAGCTCAAAATTTTGATTGGTTTGCTAGCTATGAGGAGGCTGCCATAACCTTTGATCATGGAGACAGTGAAATGGAAGTGGAGCTTGAAAACCATATGGCTCTTGATGATGAAGAGTTTGAAGGTGTTCTTAAACACAAACTTGATTTACCTATTCTTGAAGCTGGTTGTAAGCAAAGGCTTGAAGAATTAGAAGAACCTGATCCTCTTTATGACATTGAGCAACTTCAATTAGTGGGTGGTGAAGAAAAGGAGTGTTGGAGCAGCTCTAAGAGCAACAAAGACGCAAAACAAAGTCCTGATTTTGAAGAGCAGCCAACCAGCAATCCACCATCTATCACAATTTGATCGTGCACACAATTGGATTGAAGAACTCTACTGGAAGGCTCAGCTTGAAGAGAGACGAAGAGGAGTGAAAGATGAAGTTGCTCTTCCCAATTTGCAACTTAGCAGAGATTCCTTGGAGACCTTGAAGTTTAAATACATGCACTTGATTGAAAATCGAGATCATGCCATTGAAGTTGCAAAGAAGACCATTGGTGATTTCCAAGGGAGTGAGAGAAAGGTTGATGAGCTCACTCTGGAGCTCGAATCAACAAAGAACATATTGAAAGAAACTCAGTTGGCTCTAACGGAGGTTGAAGACCAGTTTGCTAACTTCAAACTTTTCAAGGAGCAAGAGGGTGCACAATGAGCCGAAGAAATCAAGCAAGTGATTGGAGAGCTTGATAGTCTTTAGGAGGAATTTGATCTTGAGAGCATCTCAAGAAAATCAGAAGCTGTATATGCAGATTTGGAGCACTAAGATGAAAGGAATAACTTCCAAGCTTTTGACAATCCTCTCTTTGAAGAGGGTGCAGAAGAAACTTATGATAATCCTCTTTTTGTGATGGAAGATGATGCATCAATTGACAATAGCACGAAATGGGATCCTGATGAAGTTTCCCAATACAGTGTGGAACATGATTTTCAGCTTATTGAAGATTTGCAAGCAAAGAATGAGGAAGATTCACTCCTTGCAATTGATAATCTTCCAAGAATGATGTTTGATTCAGAATGCTTAAGAGGGATTGAGGATGTAGTCTTCACTTGGGAAGATGGACCTGAACTTGGTGTTTGCACTCTTGTCAATCCATTCCTTGGGTTGGGGGATACTAGTCAATTTTGGAAGTTGAATTTGAAGTCATCTCATGTTTCATGCTCCATTGCAGCTAAAGCTTTCATGGATTGGTTCCAGAGGTTCATCAAAGGAGACCCAATTTCACAAGTATGCACTTGATTTTGAGCAGCATTCAGAGATGTGTTATGTTTTATTTCCGGAGTATTGGAGATTGTTTGCGGTTGAGTACCCATGCTTGGGATTCTCAACATGGGTTGATGGAGCTTATTGCTTGTGGAAAGAAGAACTTTTGGAGGTATAAGGATCAAATTATCAGATTTTTTGGTGCTGTCCCCTTCTTTACCAGCCACTTGAAGGTCCCATTTGTTCATCAACAAATGGATTGGAGAGAAATTTTGAGTATGGGATGGAAAGATGAACGGTTGGTTACTCGTGGGAGTGATCCTTGGCTAAGACAAAGGCAGATTTTTAGACATGAGTTTGCTGGTTGGAGGCAGACCAGCCACCTTTCATGGGGAGTTACTCACATTCAAGAGAGTTAGTTCATCACTTCTTGTCTAAGAGGTGGTAGTTTTCAGTTGTAGATTGCTCTTGTATGTTTTCCAACCACTTTGGAGGCAGTATCTTGCAACACAATGCTCATCTCACATGCTCACACTTGGGAATTCCATTGGTGTTGTTGCTATTCCTTGTGTAGAGCACTAAGATCTGATTGTACTTCGTTGATCTCAGCTTGGAGCAGCAGTGATTATTTGTTTCTTCAAACCTGTCCTATTTACAGAGTTCAACTTATGGAGGTTTGTGAAGCAAAATTTGATAGTTTCTTCCCAATATTGGTTCAAGACAGCGAACTTCCACATGTTTTGGTTTATCATTCTGAGACTCGGGGAGTTGGCATTGTAGGAATTTTCAGAAATCTTCATGGTTGTATCAAAATAATTCAGTTGAGGCATAATAGCTCCATGTGGAGTCATGAGTATGAGTTTGTTGGGCTCTTGCAAAGGATTGCTTTCCTCCTTGCAAGAAGATTTGGGGAAGTCACATTTGCAATTGTGGCTTTATGGAGATATGCTGAGGAGTTTGATTTTGAGTTGAGTAGACTATCTTTCCTATTACCAAGGATTGTGATTTAAGCATATGTCTAGCAAGCCAAATCAAGTCATAGATGCTATAAGTAGCAGGCATGTTTTGTTGTCCACGATGACTATTGAATTAGTGGGAATGGACAGAATGAAGAATGAGTATGCAGAAGATCTATATTTTGTAGATGCATGGAAGGCATGCATGGAGCCATTGGCTGACTAGACATAGAAGCCCATTTACAACTTACTTTGCATAGCAGAGATACTTGTTTCAAAGACAGCAGTTATGTATCCCACAGATTTCAAGGAGAACGAACCTCATCAAAGAGTTACACAATGGCAGATTAGGAGGCCACTTTGAAATTGATAAGGAATAGACCGTGCTTGAGAAAAGGAATTACTGGCCTAAATTGTGCAAAGACATGCATAAGCCCGACAAAAGATATAGAACATACCAAATTACAAACAAGGTGGCACAAAACACTACATCATAGATTTAAAAGTTGTGATTTGGCAAAACTCTGCATGCTCAAATTTGACTCAAACTTAACAATTTAGTAAAATCTCACCAAAACATGGTGAAATTTCTGAGCATTACAAAAACTCAAAATCAGTAAATGTCCATTCAACTCACCTGAAATCGCAAAGACTGCTGTGAATGTGTCAAGGAGTGAGAACTAAAAGAGTGAAAGTGCGAAAAATGAACTGATTTTTTTCCTTTATCATCATGGACTAACATTTTGCATCAACTGGTAAGTTTACAGGTTGACTCACGAGTACCCCCGAATTTTTGGGCGAGTGATTCGTAAGCAGTTTTAACTTGACAGTTCGGCAAGCATTTTGCAAGTTTTTTAATCTATACTCTAGATTGTGTAAACCACTTTATACACTAAGCAAAGCATGGAAGGATGTGTCCATGGTCTTTGTCCTAGGATTACCACAAACACCAAGAGGTAACAACTCAATTTTTGTGGTTGTTAACAGGTTTCAGCAATGGTGCATTTCATTCCTTACAAGCAAACAAATGATGCCCATAAATGTGGAGAATTTGTTCTTTAATGAGGTGTGGTTGCATGGGTTGCCTCAGAGTGTTACCTCAGACAAGAATACAATATTCCTTTGCCATGTCTAGTGAACATTATGGAGGAAGTTAGACACATTAAAGTTCAACACATCATCCACAAACAAATGGTAAAACAAAGGTTGTCAATAGGAGCATTGGCAACACAGTAACATTTCCGTAAGAGATAATCCCACACAGTGGGACACCATTTTGGCACAAGCAGAATTTGCGTACAATAATTCAATGAACAAGTAGACTAGAAGAACACCGTTTTAGATGTTGGATGGGATATTGTTAAGTGGGGTCACAAACTTGTTCAAGTTGGAAGGAAGAAGGCGCCACAGAAGAGTTTGTGCAAACTGGAGGTGAGAAGTGCCAAATACAAGGCACAAAAGGTACACCTAAGGAAAAAAAAGTTCCCTAAGGAAACACATAATAAGCTGAAACCTGAGAAAATTGGCCTATGCAAATTCTCTAAGAATGCATATCAAATCAAGTTGTCGTAAGGAATGAGCATATTCCCAATGTTCAATGTGTCTGATCTTTGTTCTTTACTTTGGCAAGATGATTCAGTTGATGCAAAAGTACAGCCATGGGACAGCATTGATTGGAAAAGGTGAATACCAAATATGCAATGAGGTGAAATAGCACAAATCCTTGAAGAGAGCACATTGGAAAGAAGACCCCACAAATGAGTACAAAGGATATCTAATTTGTTTGCAGTTTACATCATACAACCACCAATGTAACCGTGGTACATTGATAAATGCAGCAGATACACATAGGAGTGTGTGCCACACAATTCTCTCTCAATATCCATAAATTCATCATTCTAACAACTCCCAATACTGTAGAGGAATTATTTTACATGATACTATAAGACATTGACCTTGTAATTGTAAGATTTACAGGCATGATTGAAATTCCAATAAAAATAGACAAAAACAAACGTTACAAAAGCTAAACAACAAAACTAAGTCCATACACAAAATGCTTGTGCACAAACAGTCCAGTTCATGTGTAACTAGAGAAAACAGAGAGACAATGACAAGATCACAAATACACCAAGAAATGGATATTGTTTACAGTAAGTTCTAAAACCTCTTCAAATGTGTGAATAAATTATTTCTCACCTGCAAGAGTCTCGGATACCATTCCCGGAGATTACTCAAGGCAGAATCAATTTCACCGCTCCGAATAAGCTTAGATCAGCCAAAGACAATAAACCAGGTTAAAGTGGCAAAAAAACATTTTATGCACTGGAAAAACATTAAACAGAAGTAAGACAAAGAACAATCATCATAGGTTTCTCATGTGCATATTCTACACCAATTATTGATAAAGTAAAGCAGTACTATACAAAGGGCACGAGCATGAAGAAATGGAATAATCAAAACATTCAAAGTTTAAAGATGGTCAGTAAGCTTATATATTTATTGAATTCAGAGGAGAGGTCTCTCAAAGCCATAGAAAATAACTTTAAGCAGGAGAAAATTAATAACACTGACTGAGACTCATAATAGGATTACAAGGACAAATACATATAAATGAAAAGCAACTAAAAATCCAACTTGATTTGTTATTGAGAATATCCTTGTTATAACTAAATATAGACCATGATAATAGAAAAGCTTCTGGAGATATAATACAAATAAATGAAACTATCAACATCTCAGATTACCATATGTGATCCATAATAAAAATCAAAACAAGTATCACATAGGGTGATCTGAAACGTAAGAGGCTTCATTAATTCATATCACAGGTCTCTCTAGAATCTTTTTTATTATTGTTATGAACTATGGAAGCCTTAAAATCTACTTAAACCACAAAGTTTGCCCAGTGTTCTAACTTCTGAAGCATACTAAATGTACTTTTAACATGACAAATGGTTTGTATTCAATATATAAAATGAATACAATCCATCCCATGCAAATGAACTTTATCATAAGGCAAAAGAAAAGAACATTAACATGTATGTATACCTTTCGTAATAACTTGCGTTGTTCTAATGCATAGATCTCTTCATTTAAAGACTCGTTATTCATTTCTTGGGGCGAAAATATTACTGGAGGAAACGTGTTTCCACTTGCTGTATCAAAGGATTTAAGTGTGTCTTGATATCCATAATGCATCAAATAAGACCGAACAATTCTGCCAGCATAGAAAGAAGATGAATACTTGTGGAAGTCAAATGGCATTTGCTATTAACACACTCAAATTCAATCATGTATTATTCAAAACCAAGGTTTAAAATGCCATCATCAAGTACTGTCAATTTAACATCTACATCATTGTACACTTAAATTTTACTATCTAATCAAAAATAGTAAATCATCATGAGGTGCTTGGAAGGAGAAAATGATACAACTTACAAAATGTTTTGATTTATTCAGAGAAGTCCGATTGGATCTGTCTAGCTAATTTTAAGAAGCCTACCAGTACCCATATGAAGAAAGGAAATCCTAATATCCAATCCCCTAACCAACCCAAAAGCCCACAAGTGAGAAAATTGTGTGTGAGCATATCTAATGAAAAGATAAGATGAGGATATCAGAGAGCATGGCGACAGTTATTATGAGCGCTTTTCCTTGTTTGTTTCCTTCTATTGTGTAGTATTTTCAACTCTAATTATTTCCCCAAGAACCAAGAATTCAAGAAAAATGAGTAATGCTTCTAGTTGTTCAAAGAAAGAATGGCAATGACATTACTTAAAGATTGTCTCAAACAAGCCCCACATAGTAGGATTGAACCTAAAACCCACCTACTATAGTGCTGTAGGTAATGGAGTTCATGGAGTTCAGATGCACACAACAAACACAACATATTTACTAGTTAGCAACTCTAATCTATAGAGGCCTGAGGCCATCAAATAAGAACAGCAATAACCATTGACAAATTATCCTATGCATGCCCTAAAAAACAAAATATATATAACTAAAGTAGAAAGTAACATGCAATGCCAAAATGAAGCATCTCCCAGAGGTCATAAAAATCTTACAAAACAAATCCTTACAACTTCATCAACCATTTCCATAAAAGAAACCAAATGAAATCAGCCCTCAGTTTTTAACAGTCCCAATTGGCAATCATATTTTGTTGGATCTTTCAGGATTTCACTCAAATGTCAGGGAAAAATCATCAACAATGTTTACAAAGGGAAGATTACCTAAGAAAGTCTAATACTAACTTATATTAACAATGACTTAGCAATAAATAATACTAAATATAGCACATTCAGATGATGGTCAAGGAGAAGGGCAGATGAGAGAAATCATGGATAGACTTCATGAAAATATCGACGATTGAAAAAGTTGCATGACAATTCAAAGCAATTGACATCACCCAAACCCCTTCACTGCAACCAGTCTTGTATTTAGTCCTAATGTCACGGATATCTCAAGGGCATGTCATCAATTGCTCATGTAGGGAGGTCAGGAGAACTAAAGTGCCTCTGATTCACCATAGAGATCTTTTAGCTCCACCATTACAATTTCTACAAACACCTTCGTAACGCCAATTTTAGTTAGTATTTTCGCATACAACACAGATGTCACAAGCATGATATCTCTTCATGTATCTAGCATGGTGTAAAAAAATATTCTAGTTTTGAGTACAACTAGATAGTATTTGAGCCATACTTGAGTTGTAGTGTATCGGTATCCATACCTAGCCTAGCAATATGCATACCAAGGATTTTACTTGGGCATATCTTGCAACTCTAGAACTATTATTGAATGGAGAAGTTACATTAGTGGTTGTACCTTACACTACAAGTCACTTTTTAGACAACTAATGTGACATTATTACATTATTAACATAGCCAATAAATACGTGTGTGCAAAGCATAGTCTAACCATACATTAAATTTAAACCCCACCTAATGAACGACTAAATAAGAGACAACCCCAGTTTTGTACCATTTTTTACATAAAAAAATAATACCAAGAAGTTTAGTCATTACATTAGCAATATTCATAAGATGTGCAATAGTTGAAAGAAACATCATCAATGTCAACCAATTGTCAAGTGTAGTGATGATGAACATCAATGTTCTTGGTGTGAACATGATAAAATAAGTTCTTCAATAACTTCAAGACACCTCAATTGTCATAGAAATGAAGCCAATGTAATCTAAATAAGTAGCAGATTACTCAAAACTCAACATAACCATATTACTTTGAAATTAGCACTAGCAAATGCTTTGTACTTTGTTTCACTGGAGGATAAAGCTATAGTGTGTTGAATCTACCACAAAACAACTCTTAAGCCCAAAGACAAAATACAATCAATCGTTGGTCTCCAAGCATCAACTAAACTGTCCCAATCCGAGTCTATATATCCAATCAACATAAAATAATTTGTCCTCTAATAGACAATGCCAAAAGTCAAGAGTACCTTTAAAATATAGCAACATGTATTTTGCTACCTACCAATGAACATGCTTTGATTGGGCTAAAAACTAAGATATAAAAAGCAAGAAAACAAAGATTGTGTTGTGGATGTAAGATACATCAAACTACCATGTCTATAAAATGACTCATCGATTAGTGATGAATCATCATAGGCCGGTAGCTTTAGTTTGACCTACACCAATATAATGGAATAACTATATTAATCGTGCCAAAATGGAAGATTAAATTGCCATGTTACCAAATCTCTACACCTAAGCAATATTGTAGAAGGCCTAGATCAATCATGTCAAAAGTAGAACATAGAACAAATTTCAAGTGTTGCAATGCAATGGCCCACTACCTATGATAGTATGATCATCAACATAGACAGTAAGAATCACTACATCGTCACCATCACTTTTGACATGGAAATCTAGATCAAATACACTTCATCTAAATCCAAAATCTCAAATATATTGATCAATTTTAGTACATCAAGCTCATTGAACCTACTTATGTCCGTATAGAGACTTCAGAAGCCCATAAAAAATATGATCGCTGCTAAGTACCTCAAATCCTTTAAGACGTACTATATTGACATTATCCCAACCCCCATCCAAGAAGGTCTTCTTCACATCCATCCCATACAACTTCAATAAAAATGGGGTTGTTGTGCTCAAGAGAAATCAAAAAGTGAACATCTTTGGCATAGGATCATAAGTCTCTATAGTCTATCACATCCTATTGTTAATAACCTTTTGCAACAAGACAATCTTGTACTTGTCCAAAGTACTAACAATTTTACATTTGCATATAATGGATTTTTTACCTAAAGGCAATGGGCCATCTCTCAAATATTGGTTTCACCAAAGCATCATATTCAACCTACATGGCAAACTCCCTTTCAAATTTCACCTTTCTCTTTTACACATTGTTGTGGTTCAAGCACCTTCAAACAATCAAAAAAAAGAGCAGAATCAACATATTCCTATAAACCAACATAATGTTTCACTACTCGTCAAGGTCAAATAGGAAGGTCAACTTCCCACACATCTTGACTAGTGGAATAATACCACTTTGGTCTCCATTGATGTGTAACCCAATATCCCTACAATGAAGAAACCACATCATAAATTGAAGTCAATATAGGTATTTGTCTCTAATATACCAATGGTCTAGGAGAAATTTCAATTAGAGGCTAGAGCATTAGCAACTATGATGGAGTACAAGAAGATCTAGAAGCTTCATCTTTCACAAGGTTCACAAAATTCATTCTAGACTAGTCACTAAGAACCTATTGGTTATGGTTAAAATCAAAGAAAGGTTTTTATTTTATTTTTACAACATCCCAACAAACCATGAATGTCAATAGAATTACCAATGAATCCATATGCCTTAGACTCTTCATTATACCTAGGAAAGAAATATCTAGAGCTCTCAAAATCTAGTTTACTCCTTATTCTATTAGGATACAAAACATATGCAGTCGAACCAAAAACATAAAAAAGTGCTACCATTGGTTTCAGCTTAAAACAAGATTCCTCATGTGACATCTTTTAAAGTTTTAAATGTACTTTCTTTCAAGAGATATATTATCATGTTGATGGCTTCGCCCCAATATATGTACAATACACATATGTTGTGCATCATGCATGGAACCATCTCCATGATAGTTATATTTCTCCTTCGAACCACATCATTTTGTTGAGAGGTATATAGAGTTGTCATTAAATATTTTCCCTCTTGCAATAGTCTTACAACTACATGGAAGTGAACCCACCTCCATTATCAAACCTCAATATATTGATCCACCTACCATTCTGATTTTCAACCAATACTTTTGAATCTACCAATGATTACAAAAATCAAACTTCTTCAAAAAGTATACCCACTTTTTCCTCAAGAAATAAGCAACCAATAACAAGTACCTCACACCAAGGATTATTGATGATTTCCAAGATAGCTCACACTAATTTCATAAATGAGATCTAAAGCCTACTTTGCACACCATGCTCCTTCAATAGGAAACACTTTAATTTCTACTTACCAGCCAAACACTTGTACATATAGCTTACTTCTTTTGGATCAATGACAACCCATGAACAATACTAGTTCTGGTCAGTATGGCTAAATAGTAAATACTAAAGGTTGAAATGGCCAAATCTCTTGTGCCACAAAAAATTATTATGGTAATCCATAACAAAGGCATGCAAATTAACTATGCCAAGATCAACCAACCTATATAAACCACATCACCCAATGCTTAGGGCAACATTTCTATCATGCTTGATATGAATCACAATACACTTCTTTTTTACAAAAATTCACAACAATATTAGCATTTTCTATAAGTTGGCCAATATACAAAGGATTTGTGTTCATATTTGGAACAAACATAACATTGGAGTGGTCCTTTGTATTGACCATTCTAGAGGCCTTTGGTTTTCCTAGGGTATTCTATAACTTGGTGAAGGTATTGTTTAAAGATGCAAATGCACAAATTGAAATCAATAGATCAATTTCAGAGTCCTTCCCCTTGAGTAGGTCAATGAAGCAGGGGTGCCCCCTTGGCCCTGCCCTATTTGTGATTGTTGCAAAATCCCTTTATTATATATTGAGAACAGATAAGTTGCGGCCCCAATTTCAAGGTGTAACATTACCTGATAATTCCTCCTTATTAAATATTCAATTTGCAGATGATACTGCCATGTTCCCTGAATTGAGTGAAAAGAATATGATAAATCTTAGTGAAAGGCTAAATATATTTTGTCAAGCCTCAGGTTCAAAAATCTCTGAGTCAAAATCCATGTTGTTGTGTTTGGAACATGAACCTCCAAATTGGTCAAACAAGATTGCTTGGCAGTGGTATGGCCCAGATAAAATTGTAAGGTACCTTGGGATCCCATTCTCAGTAAACCCTTCACTGAAAGATATGTGTAACTGGATGCATGCAAAAATTGAAAAAAAAGCCAAGAAGTTGGAATAACAACTGTCTGTCTCTTGCTGGGAGAGTACAGGTATGTCAAAAAATCTTAGCATCTTACTCAATTTACTATGCATCAGTGTGGTTTTTTGCTAGTTACCAAATCAATATGGTTCAAAAGTTGGTCAGAGAATTCCTCTAGTCAGATGGCAAAGGGAAAAAGAAAAAACATGCAATGAATTGGCAATGGTGTTGTGTTAGGAAGGATGAAGGTGGCCTTGGCCTAAAAGACTTCCAAAAACAAGGTATGGCGCTAGCCATAAAATGGATAGTAAAAAGCCTTATCTGGGGGTGAACCTTGGAAGGTTCTAGTTAGAAACAACTTGACAGAGGCTGTCCCTAAAAAAGCCAAACAATGGAAGGGGTTGCACATTCATGATATCTTGCTTGGAGAGTCTGAGACAAACCCAGTTGAGTCTGTAGTATTTGTCAGTATTTGGAGGGCCTGGGGGTCTTTCAAGGATCTGATAGAGGTGAAAGATGAAGGGAATGGAATGGACAGCAATATAAATGGGTTCAAGTCTGTGCGGTGGAATCTCTCCAACACGAACAAGCCTCTGGCCTGCATAAGAGGATGTTCTGCCCTTAAATGGAATAAGAAAGGTGTAAAGTGTTTTAGTGATATTGTGGGTATCGATGGTATTAGGAGCAGGGAGCAGCTAAAAGAGGAGTTCCAACTACCCGAATCTCAGAAGAGAACATACTCTTTGATAAGGAAAGCTATGATGCCTTACAAAAAGATAAATAATGAAGAGGAATGACTGTTTTGTTTGGAATGATGGCTCTCCACTTTTGACTGTTAAATCCATTAACCTATACAAGATGTTGACATGTCCGATGGAAGTACTGAATCATGTGAATAAGTTCTGGAATCTTGACCTTAACAATAGTAACTGGTATAAGTTTGTTAAAGTTTGCTGGTCTAAATGGATTGAACCAACAAAATCATGTTTTAGATGGTTATTGTGGTTAAAAAAGTTGGTCTGTGGTCCCTCTAACCTAGTTTGTTCTATTTGTAATGATATTGAAGATGTTGATCATATCTTTTTTAACTGCCCTTTTGCTAATGCTATCCAGTCTGTCTTTATGGGCAATCTGCTTGGGTGGGATAGTAGGGATAAAGTGTCCTGGTTTGAAATTCTTAGTGGTTATGTGAAAGGCTTGAAAGATAAGTCTAGTATCTTCTGGTCTGTCTTGTCTACTGAGATTTTGTGGTTTTTGTGAAAAAGGAGGAATGAGCACATATACCAAGGCAGGCAAAGGGTCCTTACTGAGTCTAAAAATAGACTCACCGTTCTATTGATTGTGGAACAAGTCACCTTAACTTTGAAGATGCCAACAGATAGGTTCTTGAAGATTCTTGATGATGGAGCTGCACCGATCTTCAAAGATGATATTAAAGAAGCAGATTACTGGCCCCAGAATCTGAGGGACATAGACAGCAAGTTTAAAGATGAGTATATTAATTTTCAAAATCAATACTCTAAGGTCCACCAGTATGAGGTTAAGAGAGATGAAGCAGTCAGAGATCTGGAGATAACTCATAAGACTTTTGATACCAACAGCTGGGAACATATCTCTCCACCTACAGGTGCCTTTCCCGAGATTGATTCCTACAAGATGAGCAGGAATATTGCTAATGAGAAAGAAGAAGATCCTTTTGTATGCAGTGTAATGATGGATAATGTAATATTTTAACTTTGTCTCGCAAACTATGATATGATATTGATGTATTTTGGTGCCTGGTTTGGGCTGTTGTTTTGAATGTGACCACCTCGGTCACATATATTTTGTAACCAGACTTCATACATTTAATATATTTTGTGCTCGAATTCCAAATTTAAAAAAAAAAAAAACCTTCTATAGTATCTTGTTAGACCTAGAAATCCTCAATTCTTAGGGTCCATCTTAACACCTTTAAGCAACACCAAATGTCTTGAGTATTCTAATTGTTTCACCCTAAAGACACATTTGGATTGTTTTTCATAGATTTAATTTTCTTCCAATTGATTAGCAATAGGAATATGAAACTTATCTTTATGCGTGATTTTGTTTAGTTTCTTGTAATGTGAGCACATTTTCCATGGATCATCCCTTTTGTTAAGAATAAGCATAGGGGATAAATAGGAAATTTTTTTCGGATGAATAATGCTTCTTGGTATTTTGAGTTAACATATCTTTGCTTCTATAAAATGTAATTGTGACCCTATATTATAAGAACCTTCCTTGAGTAATTTCTCCATCCTATGTGAGCTAATGATTTCACTTGGTGGTGATTTTATTCCCAAAAGTTCATACTTTTCCCATGTATCCTATGTTGAATATCCCATATACTGAGAGGGAGGGGGTGAATCAGTATCTGCTAAAACTTATTGAACAAACACCATCACTTACTCTAATGCAGATAACAAAAAAAGATAAGCAAGAGCAATAACAGAACATGAAACCACACAACACATGAACACTAGAATTTTACGTGGAAAATCCAATGAGGGAAAAACCACGGTGAGGATTAGCTCACAATATATAGTAATTCCAAAACCGGATACAAAAGAGGCTCACTGCCAAATACAATAGCTCACTGCTTACAGGTATAACTCACTGTCCAAGATGAGAGGCTCACTTCCTACAAAAGATTACAGTAACAAAAATGGCTTCACAGCCAGAATATGAACTAGTAAGAGTGCACCTAACAAGTGTTGATTCAATTCCTTTGATGCTCAAAGAATTTGCATGCCAACAGACTAATATTCGCTCTTCACAACTTCACACACCTCTGTCTCGCTATCTATCTTCTACAATCCGTTATTCTTCTCATACATCAATCTCCAAACAATCCTATATATATACTTGACACATCCGCAAGCATCAATTAGGTCGGCCTAATTAGATGCAACACATTCATCAAAAGGCTAACGGTCGGCTCCAAACATATACAAAACTTCTCCAAAAGTAATTCAATTGTGTAGTACGCTATATCATGTCGGCCTGGACCAAAGATAGATCGCTCATATATTCGCAACATAAATTGAACCATTATATCACTAACTGTTTATTAGGTCAGCCATGGATAGACCTAATAGCAAAATGTAACACCGAAGCAAAGCCAATTCGCTATACGATCATATGAGCACACGAGATTGTAAACCTACACGCTTCCAACATACATAAACTTTTACCCAAAGCCGCAAACAACAATGATCACTGGAGGGGCAATGCGGACCAAAATACCAGACCAAAAACACCGAAGGATGTAAAGCTGTTCTTCATACCAGTTCAAAGTATCGGACCAGCCTGACACCTTGAACAACATGGTGACATCAATGACAACATCAAGCCTAATATTCTTCATTCTTCCAAAAATCCCCCCCTTTGTCATTGATGGCAACATGTGCCTCCAAAACTTTCCCAAAAACTCTCCAAATCTCTCCCCAAAGTCCCCAAATCTCTCCCCCTTTGACATCAATGGCAAAGGGCGACCAAAAGGATAGAAAATAAGTGTATGTACATGGTGACATTGCAAATACAAAGAAACTCCAAAAACTTCAGGACCCCAGAACTTCCAAAAACTCAAAAACTTTCAAACACTCAAAACTTTTAAAGCTTAAAAACTTCCAAAACTCCCCCTTTGTTCATCAACTCAACTTTTCTTCTCATCTTGTTTTATTTTCCTTTTCATTTCCTTCCTCCTTTTTGCCACAACAGAAAAACAACAAAAATTCAAAAACTCGGGTAAAAATAACACTTTTCACCTGAAACACCTTGTATCTCTCTTTCATAACTAGAAGAATCCGCTTCCAAGCAAACACAGTAGAATCCATTCGAGCACACATACTGTCCAACAGAGCCAACAATGTAAACAAAGATGACCACTCTGCAGACGAGCACCGGTGTTCACAATCTTCTACATCATGGAGTATTTCAGAAAGATGATCTAACCGGACCTCAACAATTTCTTTAACTAGACAGAGAGTTCTCACCACATCTTCTCTTTGTCTTTGAACAGTAATCAGCTCTGCTTGCAATTCTCCAACTCTCATTCTTTGTTTTCCCTCTTTGTCTTTAAAGATATCAAAATTCTTTCCAATGCTGTTCATTTCAGATTCAATTGCTTCAGTCTTGCTTTTGAAATTGTCTACTGCAGCAGGCCACCGGAGACAATACTTGTAGATATATGATTTCTTGAATGCATTTCCTTGTCTCATTAATGTGTTCAAATAATCTTTTCCCAGCCATGGCTTCAAACTTGCATCCTTTCGGACTTTCCAACAACATTCTTTCTTCAACAACTTCAACTAAATTATCCGGTAAAGAATCAGAAACACTTGAAACATCAATACCTTTTCTAAGTAGATACTCTACTAGAGCATCATCGATCTTGAGTCTGTCCACCGGAGAGAAGGCATTCCACAATTCACCAATTTTCTTCATTTTACCTTCAACTAACATTGTTCGGATATCATCTGGATCAAAAGATTCAAATCCAGGTAGGGATTCTTTTTCATTCTCTTTCTCTTCCGGAATAACAATAACATCTTCTGAGATAACTTTTCTTTTCTTCGATTTTGGAGGGGAATCACCAAGAACAGATTCCAATTCCTTCGCACTGAAGGATGAACCCTCCTCAAACTGACTAGACACAGTTATACGGGAGCACAAATCCTTCTGCAAGGATAAGAAAAAGGCTTTACAAGCACTTGCCCTATCCTCCATATCTTCCAAATATCTGTAAATTTGTTTTCCAGTCGGGATCTCGGACTCCCATTTAACGTTTTCTTTTTCCGGTAACAAGCTTAGAAGGTAAAATACCAGACATGTAAGCAAAGACCTGAATCGGAAAGGGTATCCCTCGACCAAAGACATTCGTACATTTTTAGTTAGGTTTTCCAAAATCAAGCTACATAGATCAAATTGCTTATTTTCCTTCACCATTTTATGTCAGATACACGGCAATAGCCGAAGTAGAACCATCACGATTTTTGAAATATATTTTGTAAGAAATACCATACACAACATACCTTACGGCGGGCTCGACAATAGTATTTATCAGCAAGGCTCGAGAGTCTTTATTGATTCCAGTTAATTCTTCCACCTCCTTGTACTTCACAGTTTTCTTTCCGGGAAAGTCTCTAAAGCTGCATAACCTGATAATAGCTTCAATCGCTTCCTTGGTAATAGGATAGGGTTTGTCCAACACAATGTTGCCATTCTTAATTTGACTCAACAAGAACAAGATGGATTCCCTGTCTGTAAACCAAGAAAATTCTCCCCATAAATCCAAACCTAGGGATTTATGTTCTGCAAATCGTTCAACTCTAGCCCTAATTCCATTTCCTTTATTTTTCTATGATCAAATTCTTCCAGCTCAACTCCTTTCAGCCTTAGTGGAATAGATTCCATTTTCACACTTAACTTCTTCAAATTCTTCCTTACACAATGAAACTTTTTTCTTACCTTCCTTTTTGCAGCCGCAAGAGAACGCTTTTGTCACTTGTTCTTGATTGTTCACAATGATCTTTCAAAATTGCTCCAAATTGCTTCAGGATCGCTCAAAGACGTTTTTCGAGTTCTTCAAATGCATAGGTGATCAAAAATGACTTGTAAAATTCGCTTGTATACATCATCGTGATGCCCTAATTTGCAATAAATGCACCAAGCTTCAAAAAGCTAATAAAACCCTTCTTCACTGCACTGAGAAACCCTAATTCGCTCTGTAAACGAAAATGCTTGCTCTTTTCCTTCCGGTTTCTTTTGCATAACCTTTGTCCATTCAATCTTTACAACATATCCTCGTGCCAACATCTGACACGCCATATTTTCAAGGGGTTCAAACAATTTTTCTGCTAAAGCTCCCCCTAAGACCATGCTAGGTCTAATTCCCGAAGGAATCATTTGTACCAAATGAGGGCACAGACACATCTGTCATCTCTAGTTCTTCTTTCTTCTTCCATATTTTGTTCATCTCCTACTTAACTTCATCTTTGTCAATCTTCTTCACAGGTTCATTCTCCTCTACCGAAGCAGACTGCTTTCCCTTTTTACTTCTGCAAACTCTTGAAATATGTCCCGATTTGTTACAATTGTAGCAGACAACATTTCTCTGATTTGTTTGCCCTCCATTAACACTTGATCTGCACTAATTTGTCTTATGCCCAAACTTGTTACAGGTATAGCAATAGCCATCAAAAGATTGATTCATTCTACCACCATGAAACCTATTCATCATCACTCGACTGATCATCCTCACCTGAGATCTGCATTCAGTAGCTTTATGTCCAATTTTCTCGCATGTATAACATTGTCCGGAGAATGAACCAAGAAACTGATTTATCCTACTCCTGCACTCAGTTGCTTTATGACCAAATTTATTACATGAAAAACAAGTACCATTGAAGGATGGATACCTTTGAGCATTAGGTTGTCTGCTAGGCGGTCTTCTACCAAAGTTTATCTTCTGCTTCCCTTTATCTTGAGTCTTTTGATCATCCATAGGATTTGAGTTCTGCACATTTTTAGAGTTTTCACCGGCTTCATTTCCCAATCCACCTTTGTCTTAAAAAGGTCTTCGTCCTGCAATCAATTCATCAAGCTTGGTGGAGCTTGTCTTGAAATTATCTTCGCAGAGTTTTGCCTTCTCCAGATCTGCTTTCAGGTTCATCGCCTCTTGTTCAAGCCTTTAGCACACATCAAACTTATTTTGCACCATTGTGTTCAAACATTCTTCAATTCTCTTCTTTTCTTCCACTTTCACCTTTAATCCGGTTA